>JAODKL010000095.1:103567-122234 GCA_026780765.1 Petrocephalus schoutedeni
GGCCCCACGGGCCCCCTGCACCCCAAGGGCCCCTGGGCAGCGGCCCCGCTGGCCCGGTCCGTAATCCGTCCCTGCCTCCAGCTTCACCGGGGGGAATCCCACGGCCTTCCCAGGCCAGCCGAGAAATATAATCTGGAGGGGCACCTTCCAGAACCCCCTCCAAGGTCTCCAAGATGATCAGATACTCTCAACTGGTGTTCGGCGCATACACACAGATAACAGTCAGAGCCCGTCCCCTGACTCAAAGTCGAAGGGAAGTGACCCTCTCGTTCACCAGGGTGAGCTCCAACATACAGGTACCAAACCGGGGGCCCACCCGTGCCTGGCACCTCTCACCAGGGGCAACTCCAGAGTGGAATAGATTCCAGCCCCTCTCCATGAGTTTGGTTCCAGAGCTTGAGCTGTGTGTAGAGGTGAGTCTGACTCTAGTAGGTATCGCTCTTCCTCCTGCACCAGCTCAAGCTCTTTTCCCACCAGAGGGGTTACATTCCATGTGTCAAAAGCCTGTTTTGGTAGCTTTCAACTGCCAACCCAGCCCTCATGGCTCCCTCTGGTGGGCCCACTAGAGGAGGGACCCTTGTTATTACCTCAGGTTATGCCCGGCTTGGCCCCATGAGTGGACTTAGGACCAATTTGCCTTGAGAGACCCTACCAGGGGCAATTGCCCCCTACCACATCGCTCCCAGAATCATTTCCTATATATTATAATATATATGTTATTCATTATTAATAGCATAACACATCATAATGTACTGATGCATTCCTGATAACTCAGAACTTGAAAATTTCCAACCTTCATCTTAAAAAGTACTACAAAATAGATGAATGGAATGGATTTGCAAAGCTAATTCCACTAGCGTTGATGGTAACATACCACGGTGACTGTTACAGACATGCTACTGGAAATTATCACATAGTAAATTGTCATGTACACCGTGTGAACAGTAAATAAGTATATAAGCTTTTTGGCTTTATATCACTGCTGTTTTTCAAACTTGGCTACACCTTTATTGAGTCGACCCTTCTGCAGTGAAAAACTGAATCGTGAAGAACCTAATCATCCCTGTATCTAACTGGTGAATGCTCCTCTGCCCCTGCACCACCTTAGGTGTGGTGTGGTGAGCGTACTGGCACAGAATGGATGCTGTCGCATCATCCAGGTGGGGGGCTTCTGCTTCTGCTTCTGTAAAGTACTTTAGGTGCCTTGAAAAGCCTAATATAAATAACATTCATTCATTCATTCATAAATGGTGTCTCTTTGCAGTATGGCCAAGCATGGTTTGGCATGGGTCCTATATGTCAGTGTAAAAGCGTTGTGTTTTTACCACTTTTAAACTTCTGTGGAATGTCCTTTATTTTGTATCTTTCTTTTTCTATTTGTATCTTTTGTTTTCTTTCTACTCCCTAAATAGAGAGGAGTTTGGATGCCAAAACTGCCTTTGTCATGGTCATGGTTCACAGGTTGATGCCAAACTTTGCCTTGGTTAGGGAAAAAACAGTTTAGGTATTTAATTTAAAATTTCCACCAAATTTGGCTTAGATACATGTGAAATAGCTTGTATCTATAGCAAATACTACTTACAAATGAGCTTTTAAATATGCTTTGAATTGAAGTTCAAAAGCAGCAAGTTCATATTTTGCATGGGAAGTACACGTGTCTGTATGGAGGACTTTGCATCTTTGTGAGATTTGGTGGTCCCCATTATAGCTTTCTCTATGACTTCTTTGGTAACCTTTGGTATTATTTTTTGCATGTGTGTGACAGTTATGAGTAAGGGTCTATCAGCTCTAGTGGCTTGTGACACCTGGTATCCAGGGTTCCCTTGCTGTCCTGGTGGCCCTGCCTCCCCCGGAGGGCCCTGTGAGCAATGAGAACATGAATCAGAAGATTAACCATAACCTTAACAAAAACATAGAGTGACTATTCTGTAGTCTATTGTGAAGATACCAAATCCCAAGACTTTTATATACTTAAGGTCAACAGGGATGTAATTCAGGTGTGAGAGGGGTGGGAGACAAAACAATCCCCCCTACCAAGTTTCCCTTTGATCCAGGGATGCCATCTATACCACGGATACCCTGTACAAGACAGAGATGGAGAAGCCAATGAAATATATGCAGTGTCTCTGAACTTGACAAGAGCAGCACAGCAAAGCACAAGGAAGGCAATCAGTCATTCGTCAATCCCACATACCAGCTGGCCAGGGGGTCCTGCTGATCCTCGCGGTCCGACGAGCCCTCGAGAGCCCTGGGACACAGCAAAGAACCACGCAGTACATGAGTCAGTACCACTAATGCAGCATGCCACAGCATAATAAAACTTCTGTCCATGTACAGGTATGTGCCTGTTATCGGCTGTTAATTAGTATACGTGTCCTTTTACAAGAACGCTACATCAGTTCAGGTGTCTAACTTACTCTATGTATATAAATAATTAAACTAAAGCATGTGTGTTGGATACGTTTAGGAGTAACAGATTCTGAACATTATGCCCATGATGAACAGCATATGTCAATGCTGTTTGCAGGGTATGTGTACCGAAAACACAGAGAAAGTGCACAGAGAATGTGTACAGAGTATAAAGCATGATTAGAGTGTACTGTTACTGAGCATGTAAAGGGTGTATAGCATGTGTAGCCTGTCTATATGGCATACAGTATGTGCAGCATGGTATTCTATCGCTCATTTGCACATCATATCAATGATATTATGTCTCAGTGTGGGTTAATTAACCTTGTTGGAGTGGGCGCTCATTCTAGTTTGTGAGCTAAGCAGGCTAACACTCAGAAGTGCGAGTTGGGGGGTGAACTGACCTCAGGTAATCCCTACTGGAAGCCCATGGGGGGCAGGTGAGTCAGTCATAATGCACACATGTAAACCACAATTCATTCATAATACTGTGAGTATATAGTTTCATCCATCTATCCATTTTCTGTATCTGCTTGTCCTTCTTTGGGTCATGGGGGTTCTGGAGACTGTCCCAGAAGCTATGGGCCCGAAGTAGGGAACAAACTGCAAACACATGTAGCCAGGACATTTGAACCCTGGTCCCAGAGGTATGACACAACAGTGCTAACCACTGTGCCACCCCTTAGAATATTATCATTGTATTATATTATTAACACTAGTATGTTAGGTGGCCAGGAAATGGTGTTTTTGTTAATATAGTACAATTTGTTTCTATTTGTCTTTGCTTTTTCTTTTTGATATATATATATATATATATAAATAAATTTAGTATGGGGGTGAAAAGCATTGAAGGGGGGATGGTTCCCCCAGGCCATCATACAAGCTACAACCACCACTAATCTCAGACAGTCTGGGCCCCATTCAGCTTGAATAACAGCAGAGCAGCTCCCCAGAGGACACCACCTTGAACCACTTACACAATAAAGACTGGTTACACAAGACTACTATTTGTAGACTTCAGGTCTGCATTCAATTCTTTAATCCTATCCAGACTGATAACCAAGTTCCTAGACCTTGGAATCAACTACTCCCTTTGACATTATATTTTGGGTGTGTTCACAGACATCCCCCAGCAAGCCATTGAAGGCTGCTCAGAATTGGACTGCCACATAGCTCACAGAAGTCCAGGACACATACACACCATAGTTTAAAGCCACTTTTTCTCTCTCCCCTTCTGATTCCAAGTCTTACTCATCTGAGAACTTACATAGCTAGACAAAGCTATTCAGCACTTGGACCTTTTAGAAGCTGGGTCCATTTTGACTGGTACTGTATCTGTGAAACCAGATGATGCTCATCTGCACTTTGGTCTCTTTGTTCATTCCATGTTTCGATGCTCATATAAGAATTATTACCGGACCTGCGTTCTATCACCTACAGGACAGAGGTTAGCTTTGGAAGATGTTTTCTTTCCATGACACTTAAAAACAAATAAGTGTCTTTATAACTTTCAGACTGGGCTATTATAATACCCTCCTTACCTTTCAGGTTGTTCATCTGGTTCCTTTAATAAACTTCAGCTGGTACAAAACACAGAGTTCTTACAAAGACTAAGTATGATCATATTAGCCCCGTTCAATGCTCCCTTCACTGGATTCCATTTAAGTCTTGGATTCATAACAAGATACTGCTATCAATTTATAAAGAACTTAATGACATTGCACCTGGATATCTTAGAGATCTACTGGTCACTTACAAACCCCCATGCCTGCTTAGATTTCAAAAAGCAGGATATCTATTAGTACCTAGAGTAGAAAGAACTATGGCAGGGTGCAGAGCATTCTCTTATACAACTCCGCAGCTGTGGAATGGTCTTCTGGCGGATATGAGATATTAAGGCTCACTCTCAATATTCATGTCTAGACTAAAAACACACTTGTTTAGCCTAGCCTATGGGGACTCTACTTCTAGCTCTAGCTAACTACTCACTCCCAGTTAGGCCTAGAGTATGAGGTGCAGAGCTGGGTGTGGATCATCTGTAGTGCTGTCATGCTAGCTTCACACTCCCTCATAGAGTTGGAGTGCTGATGATCAGGGACTCCCCATGCCTACATTCCCACTAGGCACCCTCCCCTGCTTGACCCCTCTCCTGCCCGCCCTGCTGTCTCCAGCACTGTCACCTGCCTGACCTCTGCATTTACACCTGAATTAAAAAAAAAATTGGACTGAATAAATTAGGATTTTGTGCATTTCATTTAGGATTTTGTGCACTTCCTCTGCTGACCCTAGGAGGTTAGCCTCTCCCTTTGGGTCTGGTTCCTCCCAGGGTTTCTTCCTACTAAGGACTTTTTCCTTGCCACTGTTGCCTCTGGCTTGCTCACTGGTGGCTTTGGGCAGGAACAATAATAAGTGCTTCGAGACAATGTGATGCTATGTAAATGAACTATACAAATGAAATGAATTGGATTCAACAGAACAGTTAACTTTGTAGCTCAGTTACCACTCAAATACAAATCATTAACAAATATCGTAACTGCAAGAAATACATGGACCATTATGATTGATTACTGATAAACAAACATGAGATTAGTACCTAAGTAACACAGTTTCTGATGCATTAATATAATAAGTAATAGTGCACTACTACATTATTCGAGCCCCTTCAAGCAAAGTGTTACTGTATAGAGAGAACAGTAGAGTGTGTGTAGGACTCGTGCAGCCCCAGAGCATTACTCACAGGTTCACCTGGCTGCCCTCTCGGCCCTGATGGTCCATCTGAGCCCTAAAACACAACAGCATGCACAAGAGTGCAGATTTTCCAGTTGGTAAAGGACTACATCTAATTATACATAGCTGCTCACAATGAGGTATTACACATCTGTATGTAGAGTGCCTCATTCTCTACTCCCACTGCAATAGACAGATGGCTATGTAGATCTTTAGTTACTGTGAGCTACTTCATGTCATAAGCCTTTAACAGACTTACACTCAGCAGTTATTGACTGGGCATAGAGAAAGAGGCTTACTCCTTTACTCAGAGATGCTATTGTGAGGTAAAAGGCAAAGGAGATGATCTGGCTCTCACTTTTTCTCCTGGGTTTCCAACCGGACCAAGCAGACCTGGTTTCCCCCTTTCCCCCTATGAATGCAAGAGATTTTCTTAGACACGAGCAAAGGCTTCGGCAATGCATGCACCCACTGACGCACGTCGCGATCGTCTTCGCACACAATGCCTGCAGACATAGAATTTATCACCAGTATTTGAATCGCTTAAACACAAGTCCATCCATCCATTATCTGAAACCGCTTACCCATCTGGGTCGTGGGGGGTTCGGAGCCTATCCCAGAAGCTATGGGAACGAGTCACGAAAGAACTTAGGACGTGGGGGCAGCCCATCGCAGGAAACACTCACACATCAGACACACACATGCACACCTACAGGCAATTTGGCAACTCCAATTATCCTCAGCATGTCTTTGGACTGTGGAGGGAAACCAGAACACCCAGAGGAAAACTCACGAACATGCAAACACCACACATGGAACCTGGGCAGAAACTTGAACCCTGGTCCCAGAGATGTGAGGCAACAGTGCTAACCACTGCACCACCATGCTGTACCTAAACACAAGTCATAAATGTTATTACACACTCTAAATATTGAAAATGAAACACTGTCACAAGGCAAAAGACTCACCCTATGACCCTTGCTCCCGGGGAGTCCAGGCAAGCCGTCAAATCCTCTGTCACCCTAGAAAATAACAGGTAGACATTCCATAAATGCCTGCGTCTCCGGAGAAATCTGAGAGCTATTCAAATGCTCAAACTGTTTCAGAAGACAGGAGATAATCCAGTGTTACAAAGGTGTTATCAGCACAGGGTGCTGGGTGTGGTATTATGGATATGGGCAATGTGGCAAAATATTTTATAACAATATTTTTTTTCACATAGGTCTATATCAATAATTATCATGATGTGGTTATTTTCAATAATAATTAATTATTTCTTTACTTTGAGGCTCCATTTATACTTAAAATTCCCTTAGAATTCCCCTTGAACATAACATGAAAGATGACAAATTGAATGGACTTCAAACTGAAATATAATTTTAATAATAAATATTTAAATAATCATGAATACTTATTATTCATAATAATACATTTGTTGTCATTGGGCATAACACTAGTAGTACGCCAACAGATGGCGTGTCACAGGGGGCGGGTTTGACATTTCTCATAGGGCATAACACTAGTGATATTCCGACACTACGGTACGGGACACCGACACTACGGGGTTCTTTCTCTCTGACTGCCTCACTGTTTGTCACAGGGGGGGGTTTGACATTCTCATAGAGCATAACACTAGTGATATTCCGACACTACGGTATGGTACACCGACACTACGGGGTTCTTTCTCTCTGACTGCCTCACTGTTTGTCACAGGGGGCGGGTTTGATATGGTTGGCACCTGCCTTGTAAGTAAAATGCTGTCTTGTTTCGAACCAACACTGGATGAGACTGAAAGTTGCAACAGAAATTGGTGGTGTTTGTAACTTTCAGTGCTTGCATTCTGTATGTTCTACTGGGTGGCAATGATTTGAGTGTTGACATAAATTTGTAGTACATCCAATTTTAATTTGATTTAATTTTTTGCCAGAGATTGCAATATCACAGGATTCTCTAAATTGCCAGAGTACCGCCATACTACTGATGTCATTTTACTTGGTATCTCCAATATTTCCTTTTTACAGAGATGTTGTGGCTGCTGTACTTTCTTCACCAACACCATTGTTTCCTCTGAGGGAGCGCTTTCCTCCCCATGACTGACATGTATTATCGACAAAGTACTATTTGGGGTTCTCCACTAACAGATTAGCCCTTGCTGCGTGCTTGCTGTGCATAGGTTGTCCATTCTCAGGACACTGTGACTGGTAGCAGGCCAGGTTATTGTAATCGCATTGCATTCTGCTGCACTTTGCATTCTGCCTTGCATTTCTGAATTCTCTGTGGATTAATACAGTGTGGGTTTCTTGTGTCCTGAATTTTACTGTGAACTTTCGTGTTGGATTTAGCTGATTTTCGCTTTAGACTTACCTGCTCTCCCAGTGAGATGCCCTCATTTTTGACTGTGTTGTTTTTCAGCTGCATGCCTGCCATATTGCATTCTCTTATTTGTTTAATAAATCCCACCTTTTGTGTTTTTATGGCTGTGACTAGGCTTGTGCTCCAGGAGACCTCCACTTTAGGGCTGGAAGTCACATGAGCTCCACTCCTGGTCCAGACATGACTCTACTGAAGAGTACATGGTGGCTGTATCAGAATTCAGCGGCTGATCCTTCTAAGACTGCATTTGAATATCGAATGCGTCACAGCGGTGTGACAAGGCTGTCCCATTTCGAAGGCTCCTTCATACACAGGCTAGAAATGCATCTTTCTTTTGCCAAGTCGCTAAGGACCCACCTAATAGATCCTTTGCCACCCATCATATCCCAGATTCATTGTATGGATGGAAATATCTGTCGTCATAATTTTAAAGGAAACAAGGTATGAACGGCAATGTAGGCCACGTCAGCCCCTGAATTCGGACACAGCCAGAAATTGTTGTTCGCACCTTGTTTCCTTTAAAATTGTGAAGATGGATATTTATAATAATATCTTAAGCTACATAAAGCTGAGAATTTCACACCAAAATAGCGAATGCTATTAACATCTGTTCAAGTTAGATTATTAGCATCTATCAAAGAAAAAGCAGTGATTTTAAAAGAGCCAGTTAAACTCAGTTCCCAATGATTAACTAACACACAGCGCATGGAGGTCATGTGATTTTAAGCCTCCTATTGGAGGTACTGCCTAGGTTCCTGAAGTTTGCATAGTGGCAGGTCTGGGTCTGGTGTGGAGGTCATGTGATTTCCAGCCCCACAGTGGAGATCCCCCTTTTGGAGCTCACCCAGTGTTCTGCAATCAGATCCTCTTGAAGTTATATTGAACATTTGTTATATTGATATCAAGAAAATTATATGGAGATAATTATTATCATTTTATTGCCCAGCCCTGATTGCCTGTAGGTATTACTGTGTGAGTTTATGTATACAGTTTAAATACTATTGTTGTAGATGCTGCCCATTGGTTTCATTAGACATGATGAATAATCCTACCTCATGATTATATGCTTGTTATAGTGTGTATATATATATACACATATATATCATCATGCATTGGCATCTATGTGAATAATGGTTCCTTGTGGCTGTATGCTGTTGTGAGGTGTAGGTATCAGCATGAATTGACAATTCTGTAATATTTCTTCTTTGTGGCTGTATGCTTATATTACTGGTATTAAGCACACATTATTGTATCAGCAAATTATAGGCAGATTTTATTGCACTGTCAAGGTTTTGTTCCTCTCACCTTTGTTCCTGGCTCCCCTGGAGCACCCCTACTCCCGTCTGCCCCTGCACGGCCCTACAAAATTCATTTGTTTAGCACAGTCTGCATGCCATTTACCAGAAAACTCACTGTCAGAACAGCCTCAATGTAGAGCATGGAGAATGAAAACCATTAACCGAAAGCCTAATTATCCCAGTACTACATCCTGTCTTTATATACCCCTGTACTGTAGCCAGTATATACATTTGTGATACATTGTCCTCATATACTATCCTCATGCTACTAAAAACTCCTTTCTGTAACTTGCTTCTATGCTAAGAGAAGATAGAGAGTACACAGTACAGTACATAGAACCACAGAGTGTATTCGCCACCCAGAAAAGACTTTATACCATAAATTCCTGAAGAATATACTACAGTGCATGGTCTCACCCTTTTGCCTGGCTTCCCGTTCAAGCCTAAAGTGCCTGGTACGCCCCTGGGTCCCTGAAACAGAAAATGACAGGAGTAACACAAAGATACTTAATCAGGGAGGAAAGCAGCATAGAGGCTGGACTGTCACTACCTGCGGACCTGAGTCGCCACTGTCTCCTTTCAGCCCTGCTGAACCAGGCAGCCCCTAAAACACAAAGACAAAGAGGTGGAGGTGCGGCAGAAAGCAGCTTAACCAAAGCCTGAGGATGACAGAGCTGGAGTGCACTGGGAGCACAAGAATAGGCTGACAAAGAGGCTGGTGAAGACTAAAAAGCGTGAGTGAAATGTCATTCTAAGACACCCTCTATGCTTGGTGCTGTAATATCTGTATTCTCACCCAGGTCCCCGACTGACACGCCGACTTTTAGAACAGGGGGTTGAAATGGGGAAGTCAGTCTATGCAGCAGAGTTCATGGAGGCAAGGAAATTGAAGCCAACAATTGAACACTCTTCCTACAAACACGCATGGGCAGAAGGGACACCCAGGAGAGGGTGCCCATCCATCACAGGGCACAGGGCAGGGGGACACCCAGGATAGGATGCCTGTCCATCACATGGCACAGGGCAGGGAACGCCCAGCACAGGGTGCCTGTGAATCCCAGGGCACAGGGTAGCGGACACCCAGGGCGGGGTGCCCATCCATCAGACGACACAGGGCAGGGAACACCCAGAACAGGGTCCCTGTGAATCCCAGGGCACAGGGTAGCGGATACCCAGTGCAGGGTGTCCATCCATCAGATGACACAGGCCGGGAACACCCAGAACCCAGAACATCCATCACTGGGCACAGGGTAGAAGGAACGTACTGGGCCTGGTGCTAATCCATCACAGCAAACACATATATAGATAGTCTTGGGTAAATAAGACATGTCAATTCAACTAATTACATGACTTTATGGGAGGAAATCAAATTACCCCAAAGAGATACTCATCCAACACAGGGAGAGCATCATCATACTCATGAAGGGTCTTTGCATGCCACACTTGTGAAACTCTTACCAAGGGACCAGGGCGACCCATCAGACCCAGCGGCCCAGGGGTTCCTCTCAGTGACAGCTGCATAAAAAGAAGAAAAGGTTCAGTGACGTTAGAGTAAAGGTACAGTAAGAGAGAATAAGAGCACAGGTGAGAATGGGCCCATAGTAAATGGGATAGTGGCATTGTAAAGAAGCAGGGGTCCAGGTGATGGTAAGAGCACAGTAAGGTGACAGTAAGGACAGTGGGTTTATCAACTCTGATATCAACTCTGGGACAATTCTCAATGCTATATAAAAATAAATTGAATTGAAGTTTGGACAGCATGGAAACATTCTCTAAACAGCAAGTGACAGTATTCTGGGGGTTTCAGGATTTGAACACCCATGAAGGTCCCCCAGTCTGCCACCAAACACTATCACCAAAGCTATATTGCCAGGAGCTGAGCATTGATATTTATATAGCCTGTGGATATGCAGTTATGGCACATAGCCTTACTGTGTGTTGACTACTGTTAATTGCTGTTCTGCATGTGAGCATATACACGAGCCATACTATATTGTGTAGTGTGCTATAATGACAAGCTCACCTTGGTTTGCTGCAGGATTGGGTTAAGGGCCAGGCATTAATGTTAAAGATCACACAGAACTCACCTTGGTATGCTGCAGGATAGGGTTAGGGGCAAATGTTACGGCGGGGAGGAAGAATGGAAAAGAGGGACAATCCACAGAACAGCTCATACAGATAGGGTTTATTGGGGGAAACATAAAATAAACAAAGGGGGAAAGAAAAGAAAACATAAGGGGTCAAGAACAAGACAGGAAAAAAATAAGAGCTAACAAAGACAAACACACGCAATAACATTTACAGTGACTGACTGAGGAAAGGAGCAGGCACTTAAATACACAGATAACAAGGACTAACAAGGGGCAGGTGTGGACTATAAAGGACTAGGGGCAACGAGGAGCAGGCAAAGTCAATTAACAGACATAGCAGGTTCATACACCAAGGGAAATGTAGACTAACATAATACAACCAGGGAGCAAGGAGAAAACACAAGGGGCATTAACAGGAATACATACACTTAATAATCCAAGAGAACAGATGTTAACAGATGTTAAACAAAAAAGCAGCTAGTTGATACTGGCCTCTGGCTAACCTCAAACCAATAACCACTTAGCCCATTAAAACACATGGAAACCCAGGCAGCAGGCAAACACCCTAGGGATTATGGGCTATGAGACAGAGGAAGGAATAGGATGGCCAGCAACAACTGTTGGCCAAACGGTACAAGATACATGGGACATGGCCAGAGGGGCACCAGTCCTGACATGCTGCAGGTTAGGGTTAAGGAACACCCAGAGCTCACCTTGGTCTCCTGCAGGATAGCTTGGGCTTGGGCTTCCTGGGCAGAAACGAGAGGTCCTTGGTGTGCATTGCCTCCATATTGGAACTACAGAAAAAAGGCACAGTCAGTGGAAATGCTGAAGGGAGCTTATAAAGGTCTTAACAGATAAAGAGGTATAATGATCTTATAAAGAGGTAATCTGCCCTACTGGGAAGACTTGGAAGGAAACCTCATTAGCAGCCTGACATTTCTAATGCATTTCAAAAGTGCAGATGTATATCTGTTACTTATGAGCAAACTTAACTGTTAAAACCTGATGGTTTTTAGGCAAACATGCTGCTAAAGGCATTTTTGTGTAAAAACTAAGTGAACAGGAAAGTCCACACCTCTTCATTCACCCAGCTATATTTTTGTATGGTTCCTTTTGAGGTTGGATGTTATAGCACAGATCTCAATCATAGATACTGGGCTTACCAGACTTTAACATAGACAATTAAAACTGTAGCCAGATGTGCTTAATTTGAACCCAAAGTGCGGCACATGACTGAAAACTTAATCTCCTTAGTATGTGCACCCCCCAAAAGTACAAAAAGGTAGCTTCCATACTGGTAACATCAGCATGGTTCCTGGAGGACCTGGAATTCCATCAGCGCCAGCAAGACCTGGCCTCCCTGGTGGACCCTGAGGAAAAGCAGCCAGAGAGAAAAAAAGTCATTGTGCATGCTCTGGAATGTCATCCCCGCAGGCATCAAGTCTAAATCATATTAATGGCATGACTCTGAAAGGTGATGTCATTCAGTGTCTGTCAGACACTGTGGAGCAGTTGTGTTTACACAGCATGCTCAGTAAAACACTGGTAAAACATCGCTGTGTGCGAACTGGACTTTTGTGCAGCTGAGACAGGAGGACACCCCCATTAGAATGTGCAGGGCTTTTTTTAATCATCAGACCTACATCAAGTTTGCTTTGTGTTCCCACTAAAGCCACTTTACTTCTGCCGCACCCTCCTTCTGTCCTGTATCGTCCTCGCAGTGCAAACGTATAAGAATTCACATGGAACTGCATACCAACAAACTGTTAAACACTCATTTAAACGAATGTCATTGTTTCTGAAGGTGAAACTGTGTTAATGTTGTCACTTTCTTGTAAGAATTATAAATGGTCTAAAACTTTTTCTGACAAGATTTTCCTGACAGCTTGTTGTACAAAAGATTGGTCACAAAAGGTAGAGAGATGATTAGAAATGCAGACAATCCTAAGGAGGATAAATTCAGCAGTTCCTATGAAATACTCTTTCCACTCTTATCATAAGCAAGTATAAAGCCAAATCAAGCATGATTTGTTTTTGTCTGTTACAATCAGACCAAAATGCTGGCTGTAAGATGGTGCAGCAATAAAAATAAGTTATGTTTACCTTTTTCCCAGCTACTTATAGACTGAGAAATCAAGCACAGATGTTTGATCGAACTTCACAGAATCATACACCATTTCTTTCGGTATGTTAGTACAATTCACCAATTGTTGTTTGTATTTTGAGCTGGATACTGAAAGTGCAAAGTTAGTATTAAAAGTAAGTTCTGGCTGCACCCAGCAGTTACAGTGGACTGAAAAAGTACACATGATCTTATCAAATTGGTAAATAAAGGGGATCTAATAAATGGCAATGAAAAAACTTTGCACCCCCAATTTCTTTTTTTGGAACCCACTATTTCTTCTTTTTTGGTATTTGTCATTTTAAGATAACCACTATTTGTGGCATATGACCCCAGACAAAAACTGGAAATATTTACAAGTGACCTGCAATGTCAGCTGGTTGTCCATTGGTCCCAAAGACTCCTCCAGTTATTCAGTGATGCAGTGTTAGACTCCATGTTGCCCTCACAATGAGGGTCACAGTTCATATGAGCTTTCCTACTATGCCAATCGCAATAGCTTCACTCATCCAAAGGATTTTCCTTCTACTAAATCCCCTTTTCAGTTCCATTCACATTATTTTGATGATTCAGTTCATTTTCAGAAGTCTTTCCCTGACAACTTTGCCGCAGAAGCTTTCCAAGGGCCATTTTGTTATACCAGGTACATATTTCTTACTGTTTGATCAAGAATGTGTATAAAAAAACTGCTAAATGGACGAATGGCCATGGTGGTGGCCATGGAGCTGAGGGTTAAGGGCCTTGATTAAGGACCCACATATGTGACTATTCAGCTGAGGCTGGGCTCGAGCTGATGACTTTCCATTCATAGGCACAGCAATAGCCCACAAACGCTGCTCCCACAGAAAGAGAAGCCTGGATGTTGGTGTTGGTGTGACTTAGCCAGCTGGTTTGGCCATCCTGTGGTCTGTGTGGATTCTAATGCCCCAGTGGAGTAACAAGGATGCTGTGCTGTAAAAAATGGTGCCATCCTTCAGATGAGATGCAAAACCGACTCTCTGAGATCAAAAAAGATCCCTGGGCATCTTTCGAAAGAGTAGGGGTGGTACCTGCCAGCTAAAACTGTCCACTGCAACACTGTCAAACAGAAAGGGTGCCATTGCATCATCCAGGTGAGTGCTACGCAGTGGTGGTGGTTGAAGTGGGTCTACCCTGGTTCAGTAAAAGTGTTGTTCACTGCAAACACAAACTCTTGGATTTTTGTTGCTACATGAGCTACATGACTGTGTGCATTTCTGAGTACTGAGAAGCTCCTCAGCCAAAGAACAAAAGGCTGACGGACAGAAACCCCAAGCTATATGGCTGTGTGTAATTCATGTGTCCGCCCTTTGTCCTGAGACATTGTTAATAAAATTTTACCAATGCAATTAACTATTTTCATGACTAAAGACATGCCTCAAAAACTGTTAAACCCTTTGGATGTGAATAGTCCTTGAAGAGGTGGTTGATGGCACCTCATACTACAGTACAGTCACCACGACATCATCTTGTTTAGTTTCTGACTATTTACTGACTGTCGAGCATTTTTTTCCACGTCACATTATAACCACGCATTTCGATACATACTCCTAGGCAGGGTGCCTTTGCAATGCACTCTGGGAATTTTAGAACTGCCAGAAACCATGTTTTTGGACTGCGGATGGAAACTTCCATAGAAATCCAGGAAGTTGTAGGGCAAGTCACTGAGCCAGTTCAAGTGCACAGTCCTTGCTCTGTTGGGTTCATAACCAATCCCAAATGCCAAAGAGGCTACGACCAACCAAGAAAACATGGAGGACTCACCAGATCACCAGCATCTCCAGGAGGCCCCACCAGCCCAGTCGGTCCCGGAGGACCCGGCGGACCCTGGGGAGAGACAATAAAAATGCCCATGGCCTTATTTGGTGGTACAGCACCTGAAGCAGTCATACACACACACAGACCTACAGACACATACCCAGAGGCAGAAACATCATTTAAAAGATCATGCTGATGCCCTACCTCAGGTCCTGGTGGACCGTAGGGTCCTTCCACCCGAGTACCCTATAGACGGAAGTCAGGGACACTGACATTAGACTGGGGCATGATCAAGCACAAAATGAATCCTCCACCCAAACCATGTGCTCATATCAACTCACTGGCTCAATGACACCAGGCTCTCCCTTCTCACCCTTTTCAGCCTTGTAGCTCCTGCCCTGCAACAAGGTTATAAAAAAAAGGCAGCAAAAGACAGCAAAGGTATATTAAAGGAGCTGCATGATCTTCCCTCATACTGATTTCGCTGTACTGGCAAGTGTATCTGGTCTGCAGTGTGTGTGTGGAAATAAGATAAACTTCAGTGTTGAATGTGGTGCAGGGTGTTTCATGGCTGTGAGTAAACAGCATTTTGTTTTTTAAAAGGTTATCGTGGATGATGTCCGAGTGTTTGTAGGCAGCGTATAATGAGAGGTGTGTTACATGCGTGTACCTCTGACTTTATAGTCATACCACTAACACTATTGCATTGTATTAATGCCGTGTCACGATGTCATATATGGGTTAAATGCAGAGGACACATTTTGTTGTTGCATACCGTGTGTTGTGGTGTCAACAATGACAATTTATCACTTTCACTTATTGTATCTGTGTTTATTTATTTTTCATATGTCCTTTTAAAATTGCTCCATGTTCTTGGAATGACAGCAAACCTTCTTGAATTCCTCTGTGGGTGGGGTGTGCAGTGATGGCAGAGTGTTTGTAGGCTGTGTGATGCTAATTTGAAGAAAATGAAGCAATGTGATCCAGCCACAGTGTTTTCCAGATGTACCTCCCATGTCTCTGCTCTCTCTCTCTCTGCTAATCCATAGCGATCGTCATATTCCTCATATTCTTCATACTCCCTGGCATGGTACTCATCTCCATCTGTGTTGTTTCCATAGTCCACATATTCCATGACCTGCATCACAAGGACAAGCATCCGCACATTGTTGAACAGTCAGCAATGTGGCCATATAGCAGGCTTCTCATCACCAGATCGGTATACCAGTTGTGTTAGTCAGAGTATCTTACTCACCTCGTACTCCGTGACATTGGGTCCCACAGTCACTGTGGACATGGAAAGGTCGTCATACAAGTCACTGTAGAACTCCTCACTAAATTCTTCTATTTCTGGCTCCTTGGGAGGCTTCTCCATGTGCACCTTTAATATCATATGACAGTACAGGAAATGAAAGGCAGCTCACGTGAAATACAGCTCCTGGTCCTTACCAGGCAGTCCACATTTATGCTGCCTCAAAAAAACTGGACTGTCTAGGGGTCCCCAATGACTGGGCTGCGAAACACTGCCCAAACCCATGCAGAATGGAAATGTGTTGTCATGCATGCTGTCCTTGTGCTTGCATGGGATTGCTACAAAACACAGTCAGCTGAAGTGGCAGTTCTAAATAGCCCAGCGATGGGTTGGTACCCTGCCATGTACTTCCTGGGACAGACTTGGGGCTCCCTGTGGCCAGGAACCACAGCTGGGAAAATCAGTGGATGGCAGGTTGGAGTGATATATAAATCCCTTTTCAAAATACAAAGGTCATGAAAAAATGTTCTTTGGGTTTCTTGTTACATCTTTTTCGGATCTGCAGTACTTACGTGTTGCTCCTCAGGGTTCAGGGCCTGGCTTCTGTATGGCAGTGAAGAGTCACAGTCAGGGATGTAGTGTAGGCAATATTCAGCAGCCACCAGGGGGTCTTCAACTATCAATAAATGCTGAATAACTCCCTACGAGACACAAGCACACTGAGAAAGGCAGCACACATACGGGACATCTGAAAGAGATGTGGGAACGTGCACAAGACAGCCAGAGATACAGGTACATGCACACAGAGAGAAAAGGAGAGATACAGGTACATGCACACAGAGAGAAAAGGAGAGGTACAGGTACATGCACATACAGAGAAAAGGAGAGATACAGGTACATGCACACAGAGAAAAAAGGAGAGATACAGGTACATGCACACAGAGAGAAAAAACAGACAAAGAGATACAGGTACATTCAGAAACAGATGGAGTGATGCAGATACATGCACAAAACAGACAGAAAGAAACAAGAAGCAAGTGACAGAGAGCATCTTTTACTCAGTAGGTGCTGTTGTTAAAAGCAACAGACAAGTGATCCTCAGAGAGCGGGATCAGCCAGTCCATGGTAGCACACATTATTTATACTGGGCACTGTGTATTTGGGTGTGAACCACCCATCTACATCCGGTTGTTCTCTGTGCACATGCAGACCCACACCCAGATGGATGTGCAAGCAGACATCCTGAGGTCCCTCACATGCCACTGTGGCTGGATGTATTCTCTGCATGTTCAATAAAACTACATCTGTCCCTGTCCACCTGCAACTTGTAACTGACAGTGTGCACTCCTCCCACAATACATCTCACCTAAACAGAAAACAGTCCATGGTGAAACCTGGTTATGCTAAATAAAAACCACAGAACATGCAGAACATGAATTCATCATGAATGCTTATGCATTAATTTGTCTCAGTCAGTGAAGGCATTTTGTAATTGTATAGAGGAGCAGGCAAAACCAGATTTGGACTGCATCCGAACGGGCCCAACTGGAGTGGAAATAAAGGCAGAATGGCAACTGAAAGTCCTTTCTGCAATAGTAATCTTAGGCGGGGTACTAACCTCTCAACACGCCTAATTACATATCACAGCCCATATGGCACCCTGTCAAACACCACCCACTGACCTGACAAGTCCCACCCAGCTCCCTACCAGGTCCTATAAAATTTCATACTCCCAAATCTGTTAGTGCCCAGGATAAGAGTGTTTTAATAGAAGGGTCTCACCTCAAACACCTCCTCGTCCAGCAGACGTGTTCCAAACACTGTGACCCCATTAGTGCTGATAACAGGGCTGTCACCTCGCGACAGATCAAGGGTCTGCACCTTCTCACAGTCGAGATAGAGAGTGACCGACTTGTCCTGAATACTATAGGCTATCCTATGCCACCTGTGGAGACAATGTCAAGTGACACACTGCATTTTGCACAATCAGTCACTTGACAATATATTGACAATATAATGAAGCGCTGGATCACCAAGGGTAAGGCTCAGTTTCAGGAATGATGTCTGTGATTAAAAAAAGTTATTAATAATATTAGTAGCACACCTAGAAACATGGAGTGCATCCCTAAGTCTGTCTTTACCATGAAGAAACCTGTCATGAGCATTCATATTCATGAAGCACATCAGTAAGTTTGCATTTCTCTCCTTAAAGGGTTCAGGCTATGGTGAGCATGAGGGTTGGCAGGAACCCACTTTCCATCAGCCAGGTTGATCTTCTTGAAGGTAGGGTAGTGCTCCGGGGGGGGCAGCCCCTGCTGGTCCTCGTATAGCAGCACGGGCGAGCGGCCCACCTCCAGTCCAAGCTGCTGCACACCTTGCTCATCATACACAGACAGCAGGAAGAACTGAGAGCCCTTCTTTGCCCGCACCGTTGCCATCAGAGAGAAGTCTTCAGGGAAGCTGGAATCTGTATAGGGCACAGGAAAGGAGAGCTGTGGGAAGGGCCTGGCTAGAAAAGCAGCTCTATGGAGCACCATTATGGGATGGAGAGCTGTGGGAAGGGCCTGGCTGGAAAAGCAGCTCTATGGAGCACCATTATGGGATGGAGAGCTGTGGG
>JAODKL010000095.1:129677-151242 GCA_026780765.1 Petrocephalus schoutedeni
CTTCCGGGATAGGCTCCGGACCCCCCGCGACCCTGAACAGGATAAGCGGGTTGGAAAATGGATGGATGGATGGATTATTATTTACACATAGTAGCAGCCTGAACACAGCATCCTTCAATGAAGGCAGTCAATTTATGTTATTACTAAGTTGTTCCTATAAGAGCTAAAACATCACAACTGACACAACAGTTATGTGATCACAAACTAGGGAAAGATTTACACTACTGAACCTTTCAAATACAGGCCATACCCCGAACATCAACAAGCAGTCTTTGTTTGCTGTTTGAATTGTGAATTAATATATTAGGAAATGTGTTGCTGAGAACAGGCTGGTCAGAGTGTGTATTTTAACAAAAAAATCAGTGTTAATGAAATGATCTAAACATGTTTTATTTGGCAAATGAATGTGGTTCTTGGAGGCTTCCCATCCAGGGAGGAGAACAAGAACAAAGCTGGTCAGAACATATGTGCACATACCAGGAAAGAGCTGTTTTGTTGGAGCACTCAGCTGGATCTTTTTGTCTATCCTGAAGGCAAAGTCTGTTTCTCCCTTATTCTCCCGATCGGTGCAGAGTCCAGCTTCTATGGAAACTCCTTCCATGTCTTCAGACAGCTCCAGTATCCTCAATACATCGATGGGACTGGCTGTTATTAGAGTCAATGAGGAGAATCGGTTAGGTCTTCCACAGCAGAGTCAACACAAAAGTAAATGAAGCTGCTTAGTTCTGCTAAGAAAACATGTCTGAATGATTCCTGCATATGTTAATATGTATACAATTCACTGAGCTACTGTATATGTTCAGTTCCATAGTGAAAAAATGTTCACCAAGTAGTACTTAGGATTGCAGTTGATGCTGCATTCATACTCACACTTCCAGGTTATTATACTCCATCAATTATATTTGGTTATGTTTAGGGCTGTTGGAGGGGTATGGGTACCCTGACAGAGACGGGGGGCCCAGCACTTTGCAGGGGCCATTGAATATGTAAAATAATTTGGGGAGGGGGGCACAATGTCCAGCTGCTCCCTTGGATATGTTCATCAGTGTGTCATGCCCTAATATTACTTACTGCTTACTTTACAGTACAGATTATATCACGTTCACTAAATGCAAACATCATGTCGCAACGCCTGTCAGCATGAATCAAAGCTGATTAATCAACTTAATGTAAAACTGTATAAATGAAAGGGAACCACAATTAAGAATGGGAATAGACACAGAAAGGCCCAAGACAAAGCAACACTCTGAAAGCAGCAAGTCACAAAGCAGGAGAACTGATTTATGGGTGACATTATAGAACAAACCACAACCCTGTACAAGATCAGCGATATGAAAAATTGATGGATTACAGCTGAAACAAATCACACAACAAGAGTTGTGTTGCTCCACAAGCCCTGGTATAGTCATAAAGCTTCAATAATCACCCAAAACAATGCAGTCACCTGACATCCCTTTCGTACACAGATAATTATGGCTATATCTGTTCAGATGAAAATGTTTCATACTGCAAGTAAAACAAATCAAATAGCTGAAACTGCAAAAGCATGCCACTTCTAAGTACTAACACATCCACAATACACTCGTACACACATGCATAACACAAAACATGTAAATAGTTTTGGCTCTGACTGAAAGCCGGATGGGAACTTGTGGATTTGGAGCAGCGCCCCTTACAGAGACACAGGAAAGCTGCATGATAGTTCGGCTATTACTGTCTCAGTTAATATTAAAAAAAATACATTTACAGTGATGAACTTGCTAACTTCCATCTTTGTGAATGGGACAGTTAATGTATTCTATTCAGTATTTCATACAGCAAAAGGTTCTGCAATATAGGCACAATTGTTATTTTTTTATACATTAAAAAGACGAAACATGTAAATTCTTACTGTCAAGTATGTAGACAATTGCATTGATTCATTAGCTGAATACAGTTAGTCAGTAGGATTATTTATTTTAGATTTAAAGGGTCAGAGAATGTAATTTCATGCACATATAATACAACCATTTACTAGTAAAATGGTTCCAAGACACTAACATTTTAAATAAATAGTTTTCAGGAAGACAAGATCTTTGGCCTCACTAACCACCTAAATGCTAAGACATGCTACATTATTATGATGCCTTTGACTATATCCTACATAGGCTGAGCTTCAACTTCCAGCCTGTCTAGGCTTGTTTTAAGTCATTTCCCTGCTGAATAGCAAATAGTGTTAAGTGCCTAAAGAATTCTGGTAACTATTATGCTGGCAGGGCTATTATCATTCACGAGAACTAACGAAATAAAGAAAGCTACATGTGAAAAAAAACATTTTCGTTTACTGAAATACAAATAAAAATAAATAAAAATATGGCTTCACTAAAAAGGGCCAGATTATCAGTATCAGGTTTGTTAGATTAGGGCTGCACCTAAGCTCTTCCGGGTGGTGGCTCTCCAGGAGCAGGGTTGGCCAGCCCTGACCTATACCATGTACCATAGTTTTGGTACTTTATGTAGTACCAAAAGTACCGTACCTGGTGTGGTAGAAAAGTGACCAACTTGTCAATATTGGGATAACTCTGAATATGACTTAGGCTGAATATGACTGTGTCTCTGGCTTGAGAAACAGAACAGCCACATCTCTGGAGCAACATGTTTTCTGCATGATCAACAAGAAATTGTTGCTTGACTGAAATACACCCATCTTGCACACAGCCACACACACTTGCATACACACTGACACACACCTTTAATAAACGGCTTCTTTTCTGCTTGGCTGTCCATCTGTTCCAAGTGAATACATTTTTGAAAATAGTATTTTTGGTTGAGTTTTTATTACACAATGCTTTTTCTGACCTATCTGAATCACGCCTTTGACAAATACCTTATATTACAAAATATAAAACTAACACCAAAACTAATAAAAAATGAACTAAAAATAAAAAGTTAAACTAAAATAAACTAAATTAGCAACCCCACTTTAAAGACTAATAAAAATTAAACAGATTGAAAACAAAAAGTGAAAATGAAATAAAAAATATTATAACCTTGGTCAGTGTTATTCCTTAATGTTTTACAGAAACAGAATGTGTGACTCTGAACTCCTTTGAGTGCAGGACATGCACAGAAATATCCTGAGATCAACTCCTAAATCTGGGGGTTTAAAGTACTACTTTGCTGAAAGTCATTCCTTCAGTGACTTCAAATTTCAACCCCTACTCCCATTTGAAAAGCTTAGAGGCTACACTTCGACAAATGGATGCAGCATGTAACATTTACAAATAACTTTGCAGAAAATCATTCATTACCTATACTGTAAAAAAGTGTTCAGCAAACGCCAGTTAAACGTTTTCACATATATCTGCAAAATCCCTAAGAGGTTATTGCTTTTCTGTATAACTTTCACAGCAGATTCAGTTCCACCTATTGCTTTCCAGTTCATTGTTATAGGGCACCCTAACATTGTTACAGGATGCTCTAATATTGTTACAGGGCGCCCTAACATAGGGCTAATTACTCCTATCATTTGATTTCACAGTACATGCACTGTTTTACATCTCATTTCCAGCAGGCTGCCTAGTGAGTTACCTCTGAGCACAAATGATAATTTTTCTATGCTTCTAATAGCAGATTTGGGTCTATTTTGTTTCTGGGTTTTTGTCCTTGCTGACCTTTAAAACTGCATAAACCTAAATGCTGGTTTAAGCGTAAGTAAAAGCTAACCCCCCCCCCCCCACCTCCAGCAAAATTCTCCCTATTTTTCTTAACCTGAATGTCACTAGGTATGGCCTCCTGTTTGCATGCTGGGTTACACCGTCCTCTTCCTGTCCTGTTCATCAACAGAGAGACCCTGCGACAGGGTGCGGTCTCCTCTGCATTCTCTGGCTTTCCTCCTCTGTTGACATATACTGTAATATTGCAGCTCACCATAGAAATTATAATTTAATTATAATAATATTGAAAATCCAAATTGATCACTTAGGAGTTTGGAATTCTGTGCACTACAGGCTTGATGGTTCATTATTCTTTGGTCACTCCTAACACAACCCACTGGTAATGGTCACTCAATGGGAGACACAGTACAGTACAAATTAAATGAGAATGTAAAAAGACAGTCAGTTCAAGGAAATGTGTGAATGGAAAACAATGTGTCAGAGCAGCAACAGCAACTTTTGCACTGAAGTGAATTAGCAATACGTTTGTTAAATGCTTAATATTATACGGTAAACCTGTACATTTAGTTATACCTTTAGCAGCACTGCTTTTCCTCTGGCTTTTTTCCCTTTTAGAATGAGCCATACACATATAAGCATAGTGACATCGAAGTAAAACCCTAGAGGAAAAGGAGGGGGGAGAGTAAGAGGTGGGGGTGGGTGGGCTGGGAGGAGACGTACAGCAGGAATGTGTAGCACAATGAGCAGCATGTCCCCACTGGTACAGCTGCTGCTACCTAACCGCTTCATCAGCCTGGGCACCCTAATTCACGCATGCATGTGTTTGTGTTCAATCAGTAGACATCTCACCTTAAGCACATTGAACCCTGGAGGTGAATGTTGGACAACCAGGCTTGGGAGGTGTACCGTCAATATTGTCAAAATACAGTATACCGCAGTATAATGTCTGGGCAGTGTGATGGTATTAAAAGTGAGATTCTGCCCAAGCCTAATGCTGGTCAGGAGGGTTGGGGTGCCTGCAGTAAAATCTGCTGACCAGGTGGGGCGAGGTTTCAGCAGTAAAATATTTTCTTGGTGCATTTCAGGGACATTGCACATCAGCTGCACGTGTCAGGAAGCTGCCATCAATTGGCTGGAGGCTCCCGGAATTTCCGGGAAAGGTGGGCTGTCTGCATAGTAGTGCATCAAGCTTTGCGTATGAAGCACTAGGTGGGGTCTTCTATCACTCTTGGACTTGTCCCAAAGACTCTTTTTCAATGATGAGAATGTGCCTTACAACCAAAACCAAGGGGGATTCGTTTCATGAGCAGAGGACCTGTGCTACCGCTCTAAACCCTGGGCTGATCATTGTCAGGCTTCTAGCTGCCTATTTTACTACTTAAACCTTTACTTTCCATTTAGTAACATTTGCATATTGTAATGACTAACGTGTTAAACAATTGGTTTCCGGTTGTCCCATTATCTGTGTCTAATCACGATACTACAATTCAGTTTGAATATTTTTAATACTCAGTTTTATTACTATTCATGCTGAACATTTAAGTTAATCTGAAATATTAAACATACATAGTATTATTTATCTTATCAAAAAAAAATGCTTGCACTGGAAGCATAGGAGTTCTTCAGCAAGAAGCCGTGTTTCTTGTCCACCACCCTACAAAAACAAACTCCAAGGCCTCAGATCCATTGCAAATGAATCCTGGGAGACCACTCATTCGAAAGTAGGTGCTGGGAAGCAGATGTTCCCCTCACAGTGAGAGGATCACGTCCTCAAAATGATGCATTAATTTTTCTACATAAATAATGAATGCTGTATATGGTTAATAGCAATACTAAGATAAAACTATAGATACACTAAATGAAAACATCAGGTTTTTGTGAAAAACTGTCCCTCCTTCCCTCTACTAAATGAATGTTCAGCACAGAAGACTCAGCCATGATGTTAGGGGCTCCCTAACCCTAACCCTCTTCCTGTGATCTTGGAATATTTGACGGCCCATAAGGCACAGCACATCATCCCTTCTGTCTGCTCCTGGTGGGAAGGATCTATAAATGAAAACATCACAGCGCCTCCTACAGCATTCAAAAGGTAGGATCAAGAAACTGAGGGGGGGCAGGACAGAGCATTGGTCCTACACTCTTCAGTACCAGATGCCTGGTTTGCACTTCCTGGTTTACACCTCAGCTATCTACACCATACATACTGCAGTGGGGGCCAGTGACTCTGCGGGTTGAACATCGTTGGTTCAAATCCCCCACCTGTCAAAGTGATGTGACCTGTAACCATTAGGCCCTTGACCAGGGGTGCGTTTGCCAAAAGCATAGCTGCTAACTACGTTTACAACTTACATAGTTAAATCCATGCAACTGAATGAGTCCAACTATGCTAGGTGCTAACAGAAGCTTTGGGGAACCACACCCCAGGATGGGGGGAGGCACCCTGAGCAGATGCTGCCCTGGGCAATTGCCCATATTGTCCTCGCCAGGATCTACAACTGAATCTAACATTAAGCATTACATAATGTTCATGAAGACTACCTTGATAAAAAAAACTACACTTAAGACACTGCTACAATAGTCTAAGCATGCTGCTTTAATTAGATCACAGGTGCACTGCATGGAGAAACAAGCCAATACATGTTTAGGGGAAATAATGTAGATGAATGAAGTAATGCAATAACACTGGGAAAATTACCAGAGAAATGTGACTAAAAGTGACAGAGAATGAAGAACACTGTAAATCAAGAAAAATGTGTGGCCTTGGCTAATTAGGGCTAAATGTTACTAGCATATCAGGTAATTAATTTAGCTCGTTTAGCCGGGTGCCCTGAGGCCACAGAGGATCCACAGCAGCTCCTAGATCAAGGACAAGTACAAACCAGCAGGAGAAACCAGCGGCATCGCCTGCTGAGAAAAAGTGCGCGGTAGAAGGATAACGATGCTTTATAACTAAATACAGATCAATGCCAACTCACAGGGAGACGCATCGGACGGCTTGCATTCAATTAAAACAACAGAATGACTGCACTTATGTATTTATCAATGATCTATGCGAAGTTTTAAAAAAAGGGGGATGCTGAAATTGTAATTAATAAATCTTTTACAAAAACAGTATAGGATAGTAATACTTGTAGTACTAGTTAGTTTATGATACTTTACCTGCTTGTGTCGTTGACAGGAGAGTAATGACGAAAATAAATGTAGATCTGAGCGCAAAGATCCGCCAATCCATCTCCTCTAAAGAGCCCCGAATCTTCGCTTTTTATAGTAATATTGACCAGTTATTGGTTATGTGAGGAATTCATGTATCTGCCAGCGCTGGGGAAGACAATAACCGGAACGGGCTGCATGAACGATGTCCACTCAGTTTGCCCTCAGCGCTACCGTTTGCCGAATAATATATATATATTTTTTTTCCATGATGTGATCCTATTACCCCCCTCTCTCTATCCTTCTTTCTAACTCTCCCCTCCCTCTCACCCCCTCCCTCACTCGTTTCTCCCCTCCCTGCACTCAGCGATGTATTGCAATTCAATGGAAAATACATGCGAATACTCTCTTGCACCAGACTTTTTACACATATTTCAACAGGTGTTTGCAACGATGTCCGGCACCAATAAACGTGTATAGATACCTCACGTAGAAGATCAGTAGTACCATTAATGTTAATCACATGCGTGAATCATTTTTCATCCGCACATATTAATTTAATAGCTAGTGAACAATTGTCTGCAATATATTCCACAAGCAATAAGCAAGAACACATTCGAAAAATGTATGCAGACAGAAACAACCAGGACCAGACGCAAAAAGAAATACAGCCGGAGCTCAGTAACAAAGTCATGCAAACATAAAAGGGTACATGAGGGAGAGCGCTGGAATACAGCATACAGCATACAAGAATATACACTGTCAGAAAAAAGTACGAATTTGTACCTTTGAGGGTACAATTACTTGTCCCCGTGGCTGTACCCTCAAGGTTTGGCATATTGTACCCTAGCTGTAGGTAAATGGACTTTTTAAGGTACGGAAATGGACTTTGAGGAATATTTTTGTACCATTGGGGGTACATTATTGTTTGTAATTTGAGGAACATAACAGTACCAGGGATTTACAGTGTATGCCCTCTATAGCTTGTTTTCAAACAGAGGCATCCATTTTATAACTGCTGATACACTGTGGTCAGAGGAAAACTGATGTGGTCTGAGGCACTTTGATGTGGTCAGCAGCACATTGATGTGGCCAGAGGCACTTTGTTGTGATCTGAGGCATATTGATGTGGTCAGAGGCACATTGCTGTGGTCTGAGGCACATTGACCTAGTTAGAGGCACATTGATGTGGTCAAAGACGCACATTGACGTGGTCAGGGGCACATTAATGTGGTCAGAGGCACATTAATCTGGTCAGCAGCACATTGACCTTTTCAGAGGCACATTGATGTGGTCAGAGGCACTTTGATGTGGTCTGAGGCACATTGACCTGGTTAGAGGCACATTGATGTGGTCTGAGGCACACTGACATGGTCAGAGGCACATTGATGTGGTCAGAGGCATACTGACCTGGTCAGAAGCACTTTGATGTGGTCAGAGGCACATTGATGTGGTCTGAGGCACATTGACGTGGTCAGAGGCACATTGATGTGGTCAGAGGCACATTGACCTGGTCAGCAGCACTTTGATGTGGTCAGAGGCACATTGATGTGGTCAGAGGCACATTGATGTGGTCAAAGGCACTCTGATGTGGTCTGAGGCACATTGACGTAGTCAGAGGCACTTTGATGTGGTCTGAGGCACATTGACCTGGTTAGAGGCACATTGACGTGGTCAGAGGCACATTGACATGGTCAAAGGCACACTGACATTGTCAGGGACCCTTGGGCTATTTCGGTTTTCAGAGGACCTCATGGCATAGTTGTTGACTGGGGGAAAGAGGGGAGGAGCAACAATAAGAGTTTTCAACTGGGGTTTTGGATTAAAATGTTATTAACAAGGTTAGTTGTTTCCTCTACAAAATGGAACTTTACACAAGCCAGCAGTGATTTCAGTATTCGGCTATGTCGTTCAAATGAAGAATAGTGTGTAAATGTACTGCTGTTAAATGTTACACAGGCTCAGTGTTTTGTCTCTGGCCTGGATCTGGCCTGAGATCTGCCTGTATTGCAGAGTGATTCCCAGATGCAGAGCAGTTCAGACTGGCACACATGTGCCGGCTGGAGGACACGTTGAGGACAGCAGGTGGAGCACAGCAGTTCTATGCCGTAACTCCTGCTCCTCACACACCTGTACAACAGCAGAGTGACCAGGGTTCCTGCTATCTGACGAGGTCTGGACTCTCTTTTTAAAGCAGTACATTTCCTTGGAGAATCTGCCTAATGCTTTAAGTGTGTCTTTGTCCATTGTGCATTGTAAAGCATCCTTGAGTATGAGAAATTATTATTAGTAAACATTTATCTCTTTAAATATTCTTACGCAATCTCATGTTTCACTAATGAGGAAACATGTCAAAAACCTTTTTTTGTAAGTATGTTAATATTCTTCTGCTGTCATGTGAAATCTCTTGTAAGATGATAGCATTACAGTTGTCCTATTGCTACTCCTACTATCCCTCCTACTGATTGCTAAGGAACCGTGCTGGGTATAGTGACAGCTGTGTGTTGCCAGCTTTCAGAGAGAATCCTGTTTCATACATTTCATTTTGGATGGTCTTACATGACAAATGAAAACCAGTTGGTAGAAATGTGTTTAGCAATTTTTGTGAATCAGTATCAAAATTCACTTTTAGTATTGTATTGGTGCTTACAGTCGCAAAAGACGTATAAGAGATATTAAGAAAAATAGTACAAATAGAAATAAAATGATACAATTAAACAAACCAAACTGCAAAACCTAATCTTTTTGATTCTGTAAAGATTTGAGCATTCTGTGAAAAGATCCTATTGCACCACATAAAGGATTATGTAAAAGTGTGAAATTGAGCAGCTAGGGGTAACTGTCCAGCCCAAATGCAAAATTGAACACACAAATACAGTCCATGAGCCCAGTCAATCCCCTAAAACTTTAACTGGGAAAAAATAAAATATTCGAATAAACAGAGAGTGAAAGAGGGGAAAGAAAAAGGCCAAAAATGGATTACTGTGGATTCCTCCTTGGGTGAAGAGGAGTGACACTCTGTGGATTCCTCCTTGGGTGAAGAGGACCCCCTAACCCTCTTTAGATCCATATCAGTGGCACATTCAAGTCAGGTTTTTGCACATTGCAGTGTCTTCAATGTTGTGTGTATGTTTGGGTGTGTGAGTCAGTTTGGCTGTTGTTTTAGTGTGAAGAGTGTGTCAGTGTCAGCATATTTTAGGTGAACTAGCTTTGGAGAATGTCTCTTTGTGTGGTTTGTGTCTCCTGTTGTGTGTCTGAGTCTCTGTGCTTTTGGGTCTCCTGGTGGGTGTCTGAGTCTCTGTGCTGTTGGGTCTCCTGGTGGGTGTCTGAGTCTCTGTGCTTTTGGGTCTCCTGGTGTGTCTGAGTCTCTTTGTGCTTTTGGGTCTCCTGGGGTGTGTGAGAGTCTCTGTGCTTTTGTGTCTCCTGGTGGGTGTCTGAGTCTCTGTGCTTTTGGGTATCCTGGTGGGTGTCTGAGTCTCTGTGCTCACAGGTACTGCTTGTGTTTCCCACTTCCTTTGCAGGCGGACCAGTCACTGCAGTTTCTCAGGTACTGAGTAGCTCTGTGGTGCTGAGGATTGCAGTTTACTGGTTAATGTAATAATGCCCCAATCCTCTCTTACGGCGATGTATAGTCACCAGCATCATCCCCATATGGATAATGAAAAAATTGTGCTACTGAATAAAAAAAGCTGTGACCATAAGTGACTAATTTTACATATGGGTGTTGGGCTCACAGTCCTGACAGAGATTTGAAAGAACCTCAAAATCATTGAGTCATATTGAGTCATTGCTACTTTGTTGGGAGGAGTCAGCTAAGATGGATTGGGCATCTTTCAAGGGTTAGAGTTAGAGGGATTATATCTCCCAGCTGGTTTGGGGACACTGGAGGATCCTTCAGAATGAGCTGGAGATGGGTCTGGCCTGACCTGCCACATAGACTGCCACCAAGTGCTTTGACGAAGATAATGGTAATATTGGTTTATGCACTATAGTCACTAAACACACATGGGCTAGCTTGGCCAGAATGGTGCTGCAGTGGGCAGCACACCTCTGCATTTCATAGCTTGTATTAAGCCACTGCCTTATGTATGTTCACATATTCATTTTGAAAGGTACTATTCCAGTCATCTGTCATGGGAAAAAAACGATCTAAGAGCACCCTAAATTTACTGAAATATAAGTCTAAACATGCAAAACAATTTAGAATGTTATTTTGAAGCAAAGGTCATGCATATAAAAGTAAGCAAATACTTACATTTTATTTTTTGAAAAGGTTATAAAAATGAGGGGAAAGTGTGCAGTTGTCCACTAGACAGGAGAGGGAGAAGATACAAACTCATTAGGGTAGTTTTGGGTGACAAAAGAGGGGTTTTGGAAAAAGAGGTACTGATTGGGCACTGATTCCTCAGGTGTGCATTTTTAAATGAAGAGATATATGCATACACATCTGTAAGTATTAGGTAAGTTAAATAGACAGTCATCTCAAAAATATTATATGAAATAAATAAATATATATTTTCATGATGTTTGGAACACACTAGAACTTTGGACAAGAACTGGCAGACTAAGTCACAAAGAATACACTAAGCAATCAAACAGATACAGTATGGAGTGATATAGAGGGAAGAAGACGAGGAAGAGGGGAAGGGAATGTGAAATGTGAACGTATGGGAGAGTGATATGTGTGAGCCTGTCCCGCTGTGAGAAGAAATGCTGATGATGGCTGGGGGGCAGCTCCACCCCCACACACCTGCGTACTTTCACTGCAGGCTGAAGGGGAGGAATGTCAGGTACGCCTCCTCCATCAGCCTGCACCTCCCGGCCCAGCACAGAGCACAGGAGGAGCACACATCTGACACATACATGTCATATACACACATACATATATATCTATGTATAAGGGGAGGAATGCCAGGTACGCCTCCTCCATCAGCCTGCACCTCCCGGCCCAGCACTGAGCACAGGAGGAGCACACATCTGACGCATACATGTCATATACACACATACATATATATCTATATATAAGGGGAGGAATGCCAGGTACGCCTCCTCCATTAGCCTGCACCTCCCGGCCCAGCACTGAGCACAGGAGGAGCACGCATCTGACACATACATGTCATATACACACATACATATATATCTATATATAAGGGGAGGAATGCCAGGTACGCCTCCTCCATCAGCCTGCACCTCCTGGCTCGTCACAGAGGACTTGATTTTATAACCCTTTGTGAACTACTGAAGGAACAAGTCTTGAATAACATAAGATAAATATTAATCTCATGTTTGACACGTTCTGTAAACCTTTGTGAACTCATGTTTTTCATCATTACTGAATCATGGCATCTTTTTTCTTAAGAAACCACTATATTTGTTTCTGATTTGTATTTCAGCAGTAACTGAGTTAATACTTAGTATGTGTGCCCCATCAAGTAAAGTGTAACCCAGCAGTGTCTACAGAAAATGATAAATAGGAAAATAGGCGCAATGTGAATGTGGACATTAGGAAAGTGAGTAAAGTGAGAGTTAGCTGACAGTGAGAATGTTCTCTCATTGGGAGCACCGAATAAGGAAATATAGAAAGGAAAGAGAGAAGACAAAGAGAGTGCTGTGGGTATACAGAGGATAGCTGTCAAGCTTTCAGATGGGGTGAGTAAGTAAACACAGTGCTTTCAGAGGGGGTGAATAAGTGAATAAAGTGGTTTCACAAGGGGTGAATAAGTGAATAAAGTGTTTTCACAAGGGGTGAATAAGTAAACACAGAGCTTTCAGAAGTGGTGAAAAGTAAACACTTCTTTCAGAAAGTGTCAATAAGTAAACACAATGCTTTCAGAAAGTGTGAATAAGTAAACACAGAGCTTTCAGAAGGGGTGAATAAGTAAGCACAATGCTTTCAGAAGGGGTGAATAAGTAAACACAATGCTCTCAGAAGGGGTGAGTAAGTAAACACAGAGCTTTCATAAGGGGTGAATAAGTGAATGGAGTATTTTCATAAGGGGTGAATAAATGGACACAGTACTTTAAGAATGGGTAATTAAATGGACACAGTGCAGATATGCTTTTGGGTGAAATTAAGTCAATGAGTGGTCTTTACACTTTCTAGCCCATTCCCATTTACCATCTGATCAAGAATGAAGTAAATTCCAAACATACCTGGAATATCCCTCCATGGAACTACATGCAGTCACGAAAACCCATAGCCACATCTCAAAGTGCCTCAGGGAAATGGAAAACAGTCAGTGCTAGTATGCTGTATATCCCCTGGTCGGTAGTCAGAGCTGTAAAGGAGAGGTGAAATTCATTTGTCCCTCAGTGATGACTATGAAAGAAGGACAATCTTCCACTTAGACATGACAGAGAATGTGCCTTTACACTGACTGTGAAGGGATGGCCAAAGCCGGTACCCAGGGGCAAAGGAAAGACCAGACTTATCCAAGACGACACTGAATATAAGGGAGAGACCAGGCTGATCCAAGATGACAATGAATGTAAGGGAGAGACCAGGCTTGTCCAAGATGACACTAGATAAAAGGGAGAAACCAGACTTATCCAAGATAACATTGAGTTAATATTGAGTAAACTGAGCAAACATTGAGTTAACATTGAATAAATTTCCTTGGGGATAAATAAAGTATCTATCTATCTCAATCTATAACATTGGTTATATAAAGTGGAGACCAGGCTTTCTGAGATGAAACTGAATGTAAGGGGGAGACCAGGCTAGTCCCCAGTAACACTGACTCAGAAAGATCTCTGTGTCGGTATCTATGTGGTAAATATGTTTTGGAAAATGTATCACAAAAATTACAAAGAATCTTTTTAGGACTGGACACAATAACTGCAAGAAACTTACAACTTTTCTGCTCGAATGATTTTAGGAATACAGCAGTACTGGAAAAAGAAGTACTCCTTTTGGCTGGAGGTTTGTGAAGATTAAAGCAGGATTACTTAGAGGAGGCTAAAATAGCTTAAATATTTCATTAACAGACAATAGGTAACAAGCAATGGGAATTATAGTAAAAATCCTAAACATCTGAAATACTGTAGTGGCACCAAAGGATGTATTACCTGTAATATATGTTTGTTTTTGTTTTTTTCTACCAAGAACAGCACACTGCAGGAGAGTATGGTGAGGGTTATGGCTGCACCTAAGCTGAGTAAATCCGGCTTTAGTGACCCACGTGGCCCCTCCAGGGGTGAACCTTCTCTTGTTCCTGTTTCAGCAGGCTGACACCCAGAGTCATGGCAGGCGACGGGCAGAAGCTCGTGCTCATCACTGGCTGCTCCTCTGGGATTGGTTTGCAGACAGCTGTGATGTTGGCAAAGGATGAAAGAAAGCGCTACCATGGTAAATCTTGTTAATTGATTCTCTGAGTAAATGTACAAATGACAGAGTTTGCATAGTTAGCTCAGTGTATTTGTATCAATAACCTTTTAATTAGCCAGTGAAAAAATAAAATTAATTGTAGCCAAGTATTCTTTGTCATGATTTTTGTTGTTAAGCAAAATTTAGAATTTTTTCTACAGGATGTACAGCATCCAGGGCATGGACGTCACGTCAGCCTGATATCTAACCTTATGGAATCTACAGTTATTGCAGCCTCTTCAGAGCAAGGGCTTTCCTTTGCATCTCCTTTTGTAATCCCCTTTTCCCCCATGGATTACTCTGTTGCTAAAACTATGGCCAGTCCTCTCCCACAGTTTGCTAAATGGCAATTCCCCATTTCACCCTGCCTTCCAGCACCATGTGCATTTGAACGCCTCCTTCACCTACAACTCACCTGCATGCATTGTTCATGTTAAAGATGTCAGTGTAAGGACTGTTATCAGTGTCAACAGCTAGATGAGTGATCACATTGATGTTGAGTCCTTGGGCAAGGTCTGTAACCCCATAAACGGCTCCAGGAGCACCAGATAAATGGCTGAGCTTGCACTCTGACCCCAAGCTTCAGTCTCACCTGTATTATATCTCACCTGTGTTATATCTCATAAGGGCATAAAGAAGGGATTTGTGCACATGCCCATGGACTGGTATGCAGGGCAAAGTGTCTCATCTCATTAACACCCAAGCTAATAATCATTCTACTCAGTCTTGATTATGTCCACACAAAACTTCAAACGAGTGAAATATCTATCTGCAAAATGACTGAGCGATAAGGAGATCACCATTCCCCTCTGTATGCAGACTAATAAATGGCAGCGGACTTTAGTTTTTAGATCTAAGATATCAGAATTGCAGCTTGATGATGTTAATAATGATGTCTTAATGAAACAGCAAAATAATTCAGGGTTAATGACAATGGTCTTTCATAATGCTGATAGGTCAGTAAATTAATGACAATATTACATTTCTATTTTGTTGTGCTATATTAGTAAGCCTCCCTGTCTCTGTGAGTGCCAGTCTGTCTCTGTAAATCTGCATGTGTCTAAATGTTTTTCGGATAGCACAGTGTCAGTGTGCACCTGCCCCTAGTTATTGCCACCATGAGAGACCTGAAGCGGCAAGACAAGTTGCTGGAGGCGGCAGGTGATGCCTATGGGAAGACGCTGTTTCTACAGACGCTCGATGTTTGTAGTGATGAATCGGTCAGACAGTGCATCAACAGCTTGAAGGACCGACACATCGATGTGCTTAGTGAGTATGCAGTTTGATAACTCTACAAAGCTACTTTAGGCAAAGGGCAGCGTCCTATTCAAGCCAGGCCAGTTTAGTTAGTCTGTTTGTCTTTGATCTTATATCTCCACCTTCTGACAAGCAATACAATTGTCCGAGCATCTATCTATCTTAGCAGCAGTAGGTCCTGATTTGTAACATCTGGAGATATACATTTTTCTCTGTGGCCAGAAGTAAATGACTTGAATGAATATATAGATTTTTTTGTTTTCTTTTTCTACAAATGTAGCATTTAAGAATTAACTATTTCTTCATACCCCCAAGTCAACAATGCTGGTATTGGGCTAGTTGGCCCAGTGGAATGCATCAGTATGGAGGAAATGAAGAAGGTCTTTGAGACCAACTTTTTTGGCGTGGTGCGCATGATTAAACACGTGATGCCAGACATGAAGAGGAGGCGTAGTGGACACATCATTGTAGTGAGCAGTGTCATGGGATTACAAGGTACAAGTGTTAGGACACGTCATCGTGGCTATTAGAGCAGTGGGACCACAAAAGAACAGCGCTAGTCAAATCATCATTGCGACTTGAAATTATAAGAAACATGCTTACTGTAGTGGCCATGATTCACATTTATTTAGTTCAATTTTTACTTGCTCTAGCTGTGGTGTTTAACGACATCTATGCCGCTTCCAAATTTGCCATGGAGGGCTTCTGTGAGAGCTTGGCTGTGCAGCTGCGCAAGTTTAATGTCATGTAAGTCAGTTCTACCTTCTCTCTTTCTTGCTTTCTTCATGACCAAAGGCCCACTGTTATGTGAGTTGATCCCTTCTCAACTGCCTGCTCACCAAGTGTCTCTCTACCCCATGTCCTATCAGCAAGATCCTGTTTTATTTTCCATTGTGACTCTATAACTAACTCCTTACTGAGACCAACTCAGCTCCCATAAGGCTGATTAATCACGTTCAAGGTTTTACTGTCCAGTGAACATAGTACATAGTTGTTACTAACATGCATCTTTTAGCCTTGGGCCAATAAATAGAATAAGAACGTCAATCAATAGATAAATAATACCACTGTACCTGACACCCCAGATTTATTCATAAAAAAGACACAGTAGTAGAATATGAGCATAAAGTGTCAGATTGAAGCAACATAATCAATCAATCAGTCAAAAGTTGCCATTCATTGCACGCTGACTACAAGCATTCAAAAGGGACAGAATTCATCAAAGACCGCAACACGTTACCAGCTACAGTAATGTTAAATGAATAATGTGTTACAGAACCCATGTACAAGGAGTCCTCGGGTTACGAGGTTCTCGACATAAGATGTTTCAATTTTATGACGCTAACTAACTCTAACCCTAACTCCCATAAAAAGTGTTTCAGCTCATGCCGATAGCTTTGTACTTACGGACTGAGTGGGTGAACTAGTTTGGTTGCACGTGGCAACCTTTTTACACTTATTCATGGTGGCATGATTTCAGCATGTACTTTTCAAAATGAAAATGAGCCGATACAGCAGAGCAAAGGTGGTGTGATGAATAGTTGTGACAAGAAATCCCATAATGCAATATTCCCTTAGAATATGCATACGTCGCATGGATTGATTTTACATTTACGCTGAAGTCGTTTTTGCATTACAAGGTTGCGTGAATTCCGCTCAATAGTTTTTATGTTATAAATTATGAAATTTCATGAAGATGATTTATGAATTATGAATTATGACAACTGTGTTACGATAGGTAAGTGACCCTAGGGTGTGTTTCGACAAGATTTGGGTTACATCACTGTCGCAGGAACAGAACTGTGTCATAAATCAAGGACTCCCTGTACAAAAGGCATGCATACAACTTGAACATGCACAGATTTTTTGAATTTGGTAAGAAGGCCCAAGACGGGGGGGTCCCTGCCATGCCCTGCTCGTCCGATCCTCCTGTGTGCCACGCCCCCTCATTAACCTTGTGTGGAATCCCTGTGTTATCAGCTGTTTCTTGTTATTCACTGTTAGTCATGTGCAGTTCAGTCCACGTTTCAGTACGTTTCCCCAGTCCGGTCATTGAAGCCATGTTGTGCTCCTCCCTGTCTGTGTGATCCTTGAATAAACTCTGTGTGTTCCCGACACTTTGGACTCCCGATTCTGCTTCCCTGCTCCGCACCTGGCACGCTTCATGACAGTCCGAACAATCTTGAAAGTTATTGATTGGGGTTGGGGGGTAAGATGGTTTTTAGAGGAACCCCCCCAGGTGTGTATTTTTTCTCTTATGGGGGGGGGGATTTGTATTTGGTCTTAATGATGTTGTAATGTATCAAAAGGGGTGGGGCGTCTCTGTTGTGAAAGGTACTATATAAAAGTAAATTGAACTGAATCCCCCTCAGTTTGAAAAGTGGACAAGATATAATTTCCCGAACGCTATAGTTGCGAGGCAGAGCTATGCACTGAGCTAACCAGCAGAACAGATGTAATGTTCTAATGGCCTGTTCCCTGGTTATGATTCTATGTTGTTTGCCAAAGGGATTAAGTGATATCCTTTTTGGTGCTGCCCGGTTTTCTAGGTAGTATCTGGTGCTTATACCCTGGCCTTTCCTCTGCCATCTGCAGTGCTTTATATTCTTAACCCTAATGCTAACCTCTTTCCCACTAGTTTATCCATGATTGAGCCTGGACCTGTACACACTGGTTTTGAGGCCAAAATGGTAGAGGACGTGTCACAGAAGGAGTTTCCTGAGACAGACCATGACACTGTGCATTACTTCAAGAATGTTTACTTACCATCTTCCATTGACATCTTTGAGACTCTGGGCCAGATGCCGGATGATATTGCCAAGGTCAGTGTGCTTGCTACTGTGTACTTAACTGAGTTTAATACAAATCAGTTCCATTTAACACATGTTTACATTTTGTCAATTTTTATTGAATTTTATTATACCATTCCTCAAATATAAACTGGGATTCAGTTAAAAGCTGGGTGTCAGATAATGACCAGGGGTGTGTCTGATATGGATACGTAATGGTCGGGTCCCAGATACGGGCTAGGGAAAAAGGCAAGGGTGGATAAACTCCTGTGACTCATTTATAAAGGCTTTGTATGACAGGACGAATACTCACATTTATGCAAAACTATTGGATTTAAAAGGACAAAACATTTACAAAACATACCCTGAAAAGGTTTACGAGTTTAGGAATGGCCCAGAGTAGTTATATGAATGTTTTGGAAAACAGGAAACAGTGCCATCTAGAGTTCAGAAAGAAATGGGCATCTAAGTTGAGGGGACATGGTGGTGGAAAATAAATAAATAGATGGATGGATGTGCATCTAAGAAGTATTTAGTCAGTTTTAGCACTCGGTGAAATGCAAGTTAATAAATACAGAAACCTTCTTATTATATCTGATAGAAAACTAACATTCAGTATTTATTGTGTTGTATAAAATGAATGCCTTTATATTCACAAAAATATGAGGTTAGACAGACAATGTATCTCCCCTTTTTAAGCAACACTACAGAGTTTGAAAATTATTTTCCAAATAATTCCAAATTTAAAAAAAGTTTATTGATGGTGATGCTGAGTAGTAATCCGGTTATATTGTATCTCTGTAAGTACAGGGAACATATACAGTTGCTTAGAAAGGTAAATCTATTTAAATAGTGTCTATAGAATATATCGTTAACACTTAAGCTGACTTTAACTGCTACAGGCTTCACGGTGTTTAGAAACTAAGCAGTTAGAGCCTCTATTGCAATGCTCCTGCTTACACTCTGTGTCTCTACTGCAGTGCATAAAGAAAGTCATGGAGAAGAGACACCCACATTTTCACAACCTGACCAACCCACTGTACACTCCCATTTTGGCCTTGAAGTATGCAGACGACACGGGCGATCTCTCCTTACATACTTTCTACCACATGCTCTTCAACTTTGGCACACTGATGCACATCACCGCAAGCATGATGAAGTGTCTGACCTGTGGCTGCCTGCGCAGTCGCACAATCACACCCGACTGAGAAGCTGGTTTGCATGCAGGATTTCTCTGTTATTGTGACTTTACATAAGTGTAGGCCCCTTGATTAGCATCTAGGTGAACTGACACATTTGTTTTCTTTGGACTCTCTCTCCCATTGGGTGAGAAATGATGTCACCTAGTGTCTTTTACTCATTTCTGGTTTTAGAGAACAAGCCAGATTTTGCTGATTTATCTACAGTTTGTAGAATTTCACTATATTACTTTGTTATATTACTTTGCAACACAGAAACCCTGGCATGTGTGGACCCTAGTAATCAAGAATGTGATAGTAATAGCACTCGGAAAGCTCCCAGTTCTCGCTCCCTATTGAGACCAATACCAAGTCTATGCAAATCACAAACAAAGGCTGAGCAGTCAGGCTGCCAAAATCTGGCATGGTCAAGGAACCAAGTCATTCATCACCATCTTCTGGTTCCTGCCTTTTTATCTTGTGGTTCGTACTCGGTTGTGATCAAACAAGAGCAAGACGACTTGCGACAGATCGTGCAGCACCTCTCGCTCAGCTGCGCAAACTGGGAACCGCCTCCGCGACGACACAACTGTGCATTTATTGGCTGAAGATTTTTGTGACACACTTGATGTGTGTGATGTTTCTATCCCAAGAAGTTCCGATGTGTTATCTGCTGTTTCTCCCGAAAATAATTGCGAAGCAGTGAGAACTGGTTTTCAGTTAATATTCCTGGTTAAATAAAGTTAAACTAAATAAAAGTAATAAATAATACAATAAAATATAATAAATAAAAGAAATGTCAACTTTTTAGTACACGTTAGTTGTTGTTAATTAATTTATTGTTAGTTACTAATGTTGCACTGCTCTGTATAATCTAGTCTGTGAATAAGGCATTTAAGTAAGAATTGCATCGTACTCTGTACACTGTACTTTGTACATACGACAATAAAAACTTTGAATCCTTGAAATAAATGTATTTTCTTCTCAATGTATTGCAGAGGTACCTTTACCAGTCAACCATAATGAAAATCAGGCACAGGCTGTCAGCTACTCCTCCCCTCGCAGGTTAGTCATTTTTTTTTACTTATCTAGGCTAAAATCACCCCTCTTCTTATCTTACAAATTTGGGGAAAATCTCATATCTAAAAAAAGTGCAAAGAGTTATGGAGTTGTTTTAAGATTCAATCTGCCCTGTTCTGTAAGCCAAAGGCAACCACAGGGATAAGGTTATAAATATAATATGACGCATATTTTTAGATATTCGCCGTATTCTCCATGCAGGAACACATGGAGTTACACTGGAATTCTCTCTATTTCGTCTGCCACCATCTGTCAGATCTCCCGCACTACAGCAGTGAAAGCTGTCCGACTTGACGCCAGTCATGGTGCACCATAACATATTCTCAGATCTCGTACTACGTCGCGTCAGAAGCAGACAGACCTACGCACCTGATGACTTCCGGTCGCGCTGGTCGGTACCCTCCGGAACGATAGGTGGCAGTATGCGCTCTCTGTTCACGGCACACAAGGCCTTAGCTGAGGAAGCCGAAGGAGTGGATGCGGTGTGTGGTGACGTGTAACTTCTGACGGGAACAGGAAGTAACGAAGAACTAAATAAACGCGCTGCTGAATTGGTAGCAAAAATTGAAGGTTGATATAGATTCTTTTAGTAGGTAAAAGACAATGGTTAGGAACGTCGTTTTATCGCTCGGTATTCTTGCATTAATACTCGCAGTATGTGATGCCCGAATACACACACTTGAACTAAAGGTAAGGGCTGTTTTCCTCACTTCACCTGCCGACGTTGCGATTTCCTCAATAATCCTCTCCAGTTAGTACTTGATTACTTAAAGCACGGGTAATACAGCGAAGTATGTGCAGGGTGTTGTGCTTCGTAGTTCAGAATTGGGATTTACATTGTGGGTAGTATTACACGTAATGAAGATGATCGTGATGTCCTCCTTTGACCACATAACCAACCAAGTGAGGTTTAAATTGTAGGATGTAACTCGCCGCATGACATGCTGAAAAGCCACTGCCTTGACCCTGGGATATAGTAACTGTACTGAGTCTAACTGAGAAGCTGGTCATTTTGCAGTAATGTGCTCCATGCTCTGACACTGTACTGAGTGTGACTGAGAAGCTGGTCATGTTGCAGTAACGTGCTCC
>JAODKL010000095.1:161412-173934 GCA_026780765.1 Petrocephalus schoutedeni
TTTTTATCCTTTTGTGCAGCACTTTGGAAACTGTTTTAGTTGTTAAAATGTGCTATATAAATAAAATTGGATTGGATGGATTGGACTTGTCCTCCAAATTTGTTGCCGAGTTATGACCTCACTTCCTGTTTGGTGGCTTTGTCATCACATGTATTGGATAACAGCAGCAATAGTATTTGCCTGAGTATAATGGATTGGAGAAATTTTGGTCCCACCCCTCTGCGCAGTACATGCACTCCATCTTTGGACTGCTAGGACATACTGTAATATAATGTAACATAATGCATTATATTACAATACAATGTAATGTAATATTTAATATTTCAACAGTCACTCGTCATATTGATCACTAGATTTCTTAATTATTAGTATAATTGATAGTGACAGTCCTTATTAAATTTTTGTGTCCATTCATGCTGGGTTTTTTTTCCTCAATGACTGCAGATCGTCTGCTACATCTATTTCACGCGAATCATCGCCATCCTTTTGCAAGCCACCATGCCTTTCCAGTTGCAGTGGCTGTATGAGGTGAGCAGGCTGCTCTAACTGATTTACATGATCAGGTGGGTATTAACGCTCTAGGCAGGATGAGAGATGTCCTGACAATAAGGTCTAAGTGTCTCATCAGCAAGCATATTATTTTCCCTGCTGTTTTTGATATCGCTGACCTATGCGGTTTTTGTCTGTGCATCTACAGTTCCTAGTAGAGGTCTCCACCTTTGTATTCTTCGTGTTGACGGGATACAAGTTCCGCCCTGCATCAAACAATCCCTACCTGCAGCTGCCCCAGGATGAGGAGGATGTGGAGACAGATGAAGTGTGAGTTTTGTATTCAGATCTCCTCAGTGCTGGTTGGATAGTATCCAGCCAAATTAGTACTTGCTTTGAATATTGTTGTTGATAACACAAGTAACACAAAACCTTAGGTTGATGTATTTTCTAAAAGGGCAGAGGTTCTGTTTGAGCCTGGGCTTGTATCCCTGCCATCCACTGCTCTTATGATACCGTCTCTGTAATGCAAGGAAATATTTACTCCACATTCAGTTCCATTCAGAGCTGGATAGTTTAGGTCCAGAAAGTAAAAATCCAGACCAAGATTTTGTTTCAACTGGATAAAAAACAAGATCTAGGCCTGTAAATGACCGCACCACCATCAGCAGTTTGTCTGTCTGTGGAGAGAATGCAGATCGTGTTGAGAGGTTCACTTACCTCAGCAGAGACGTTCATGTTTCTGGTGACTCTTCCCCTGAAGTCAGCAGATGGATTAGGAGTGCGTGGGGGGTCTGAGGTCATTGAAATGGGGGGTGAGGTGCTCCCAGTGTCCTTGTAAGAGGATATAGGTCTGAGTCTTCAGACTGGTGCGTCCTTTTTTGCTATATGGCTACGAGACTGGATGCTATCCAGTGATCTGAGATTGCTGAGAGAAGACTGGACTCCTTTGATACTGTGTCTCTTCGGAGAGTCCTTGGAACCACTGTTTTTTATGTAATGAGGCACATTTCCTGCGTTGTGAAGTAGCATCAGTTACAGCACTATAGTAGTGTAGCACGATTCCCTTGCAGTGATCCAGCAGGATGCTCATTGCTGATAGCCGGCCATTTCCGAAGGGTGGGACTGGAGCGTGTGTTGGCCTGGGGGGTTGCCAACTAGGATGGTGGACATGACAACATGTTATACCATTGCATGCTCCCCAACCTGATCTATCCTCCTCTGGTTCCATTCTAGCTGGTATTTTCAAAAGCGACACTATTCTGGTATCTTAGCCAGGGGGTGGGGGTGCCCCCATAATAAAAGTTGCTGCAGTATATCCAAACTAGCAGTGCAATGGCTTTCATGCTCAACTCTGAGAAGACACTGGGTATTTTTTCCACACTAGTGTGATCGTAACTTCAGTTATGCTGACTCTTATCAGAATTTACATCACCAGGGTGACCGAATCTGGGGCACTGGAAGGAATCTCCAAGGTGAAGAAGACCTCAAATGGTCGTGAACGACAGAGGGAGTTTGCCCTTTGAGACTGCTTGGGACACAAGGAGCCATGGAGTTGCCGCTGATCACTTGGTTCAAGGCCCACCTCTCCATCAGCCTCTTTGGGTCTGGACCTGGACTGTCCGAACCTTACTATGCAAGTCTGATTCTAGGTGTTTCCATGGATTTCGCTTCTATGTTACGCTACTCTTCTGTTCCTGTTGAAAAGATTGACCCCTACTCTCAGCTTACAGATGGTACAAGCTCACGAGCATGTGTATCTGAGGGGAAGCTGCAGAAAGGCAATGATGCATTTCACATGGAAATGCCCTCTCTTACTCTTTTTTTTTTTTTTTTTACTGTTCAGTGTGTTTTTGGAGCACTGTTTGCATGCACCTGCTTCAGATGAGACGGTTGAAATATTTCAGTGCGCCAGATGAGCTACTGTTATGGTCTCCGCAACTTCCCATTAAGAACTGTGTGTGTGCATGCGTGTGCGTGCGTGTGTGTGCGTAAATGAGAGATTTCTCTCAGGCAGTGAAACCAGTTGGTAAGTATATTTGTCTCCCTTTGGTCAGCCTGTATTATTTCTGGGAACTGTTTTTGCAGTGATTACTGTAGTCATGTGCAGGAATCTGCAGGTGTCATTCCAGACGAGTCCAGAAGAGAACTTCTTGGGGATGTGTTTTCCAAGTGATTACTCTAGTGATCTGCAATAATCTGCGGGTGTCAATCCAAATGAGTCCAGAAGACTCATGGGGATCTGCTTTTGCAGAGGTTACTGAAATGATCTACAAGAATCTGCAGGTCTCACGCCATATGAGTCCAGAAGAGTACTTCTTGGGGTATCTGTTTTCCAGTGATTACTGTAGTGATCTGCAGGTGTCACTCCAATTGAATCTGATTCCCTATGCAAATGAAGACTCTCCTCTCGGCGGCAATAAATACCCGCTACATCCCTTAATGTATTCATTTTGTTGTTGTTTTTCTTATCTATAATTGATGCTTCTTCTTGTTTTGACGTGCTGTACCGGAAGATAAATGTCCAGTATAAATGACAATAAACCTGGTTTGGGTGTAGCCTGTTCTCCGTTTATTAGCCAGACCACTGATGAATTTCCTCGTATGTATGTCTTCAGTAATGCTGCCTGAGCGCCTTATGCATTTTGATGGACACATAGATGTGTCTGCGTGCCATTCCATGAACACGTGCGTAGGGGATTCTTCCCGTCATTCTTCCTACAAAGCGATTATCGTTATCTCGTTAAGTGCTTTTTAAATGCACAGTGTTCTGTAGCGTGGCTGCGTAAATCCTGCATCATAAGTGTCAGTGTCCTGTTGCCGGGGTAGGCCGCCTGGGGGCGTCACATTTCGATGGGATCCAGGGCGGTGTGCAGCCAAGTTAAAGTTGTTTCCTACGGCTAGAACAGAAGCCAATTAATAAACAACCAGTCCTTTATGGCAAACGTGGTATCAGTTATGTTTAAGCCAACAGGCGCAAAAGTACTTTGGATAAAAACCGGAAAAGTAACAAAATTGTTTTAATTGTAGTAATGTACAACTGCAGCGCATAATTAGATCCGTATTTAGGTCGTGTTGATTTAGAAAAAAATAAATTGCGATAATAAATAGAACACGTTTATGTGTCATTTTCGTCTTTATGTAATGATGGTTATTCATTCACTTAATGGTTTAAAACCTTTAGTCGTCGAGTGTTTCATTTGCCTACACCGGCACAGTGCAACTTTTCATGCAAATAAAAACAGAATGTAACACTTCACTTTCAATATCCGGCATCGAACCCAGCAATCAAAATTCCCGGTGGAAAGAAGAGGAAGTACCTCTGAGCGGCGCGCTGCGGTCATACAGGCTCGGTCACCCCCGGCTACAGCGCGTCTCCTGCGACAGAGCCCGGACTCACGGACAGCCGCCTGCGCCATGTAAGTGCCGAGCGGGGACGGGGCGGCTTCGGCACGGAGCGCTCTGCCGGACTCCCATCCTCTCTTCTGCCGCGTTAGACTCCTGCACCTTATGCGCTATTTTCAGTTCGTGGGTGTGTAAAGCGTGGGGAAAAAAATCCTTATTTTTTATTGTTGAAGTGTGGACTTTACTAACTGCGTTTTTACCCTAGTTATGTTATAATTAGGAACATAAGATATAACCAGAAAAATTATGAAATAGCTTTTGTATTATTTTGTATTATATAATATTTAATAGTTCTGCAATACATTAGAGTGGCTGCCTCGAATCAATCGATATTAACGGTTTTATTAGGTGAAATAAATTCAGGAATCTTTGTTAAGGATCGGAACTGTTCCTAGGTTATAAGGTAAACTGAATTTGATATGAATGATTGCGACCGCATATTGCCAGTTTCTGAACACTTTTGCAGTACCTTCATTCGGATATTATCCTTTTATTATGCTTTGTGCTGCAGATAGATGCAGACTCTCCTTAGATCGAGGTCGGGAGAAAGGCGAGCTTCTGGCATTAGTCCAGCATAGATGCTGCAACTATCTGCAGTGCTCCAGATCTGCCGACTTCTCCCACATACACCACAAATAGGCATTTTGTTCAAAATTAAACACCTGTGCTGGGCCTACTACAATTACTTATATCCGTGTGGTGCAAAGCGTAAAAAAGTAAAATTAAATAAAAAAAAAACTTAATTTTTCCATTTAAGTTTAGTACTTTAATACAACTCGTTTTCATTAAGAAACAAATCAGCGATTTTTTTCTGTATTTAAATCTCAAAGATAAATTTACAGTGTAGAATATACATATGCGTCAAAACAAATTATGAAAATATAAGAGAGAATTCTCTGTTTAGGGTGGGCCAACTCCATATTAAAGCCTATGTATTAAGAAGGGGATGTCATTAAAGTTCATGTGTGTGTAAAGGCAGGTGCCCCAATACTTTTGGCAATATAGTGTACGTGCTAAAACTGAAGAGTCTAGATGCAGGTCTGCCTTGCGGCTTGAGAGATGGTGGGACCAGTTGTGGACCAGCAGTGCTGGAGGATCAGACAGGGTATGGTACAATGCGGGGCGTGATGAGATATTTTAGGTAGGAGGATGCTGGACCATTTTTGGCTTTGTAGGCGAGCATTAGTGTTTTGAATCTGTTGCGGACAGCTTCAGGAAGCCAGTGGAGGGAGCGTAACAATGGAGTGGTGTCAGAGGACTTGGGAAGGTTGAAAATGAGTCGTGCAGCTGCATTCTGAATCAGTTGCAGAGGATGAATGGCAGATCCACTAAGAGTGAGTTACAGTACTCAAGGCGTAACACTAACCCTTAGGGCCTACCCGCCCTCAATGACTGCCAACACTAACCCTTCGGGCCTACCCGCCCTCACTGACTGCTAACCCTAACCCTTAGGGCCATCCCAGCAGGACTGCTTGCTGTGATGCTGATGGTATCTATTGAAGCCAGGGTCGGGTAAGTGACAGTAAATTTCTGACTCTTATTGTGTAAACAAAGGGTATTGAATGGCACTGCAGGTAGCCCCTGGGTTACTAAAGAGAGGCATTCCCTTTAAGTGAATTTGTAAGTAGGTCGGAAAAATAATAATATGATACTTAATAATAATTATACAATAATGATAGAAGTAACTACATATGGTACTGTAGCTTGTCCTGACGAATCACTGAAACCACATAATATTTTCATGATGTCACAAAGCAGTGCATGCTTTCATTAATACTAACCATTAAATTTAACCTGAATTTTTAATGTAACAGACTTCCATTTGTAGTTCATCCGCAGTCCATTCCTAAGTACAAGTTGTCCGTATGTCAGACATTCTTAACCTGGGGACTGCCTGTATATCTTGTAGGCTCTTGTTAATCCACATCTCTGTAATTATTCATTTACAAAGCCATTCTTTCCTTGATGGAAATATGAGGATTGTTTCTCTTTGACTCTGTGGGTTATGATAGAAGGTCACCAGTTAGAATCCTGTGGCCAGCAGAGCAGTTATATTAGTGCTGGGCCCTTGAGCGAGACCCTTCATCCTGAGAAGCTCCAGGGTTGCTGGCAAAATAGTTAAGCCTGCATTCTGACCCCAGTCTCCCGCTCACTTCTGTGTGTTTCATAAGAGTCAAAGGTGGGATTTTTGAAGACCAAAGACTACTGATCTACCTGTATTTGTATACATAAAATATTACTGTTACTGAAATGCAAAGCAGCATGTGTAATGAATTAAGTATTAACTTGATGATTTTGAATGTTGATCTCTTTGTGGTAGTAACCTGCTTTTGGTTTCAGCCCCAATAACTCGTCCAGCTTCTGTTCAGAATCAAAGGAGTGTCTGCTGTTTGACCTGGTCTGCAGGACTGCTGACTATGAGGTAGGGTTAGGAGACAGCCTGCTGGCTATTTATTCATGTGTTGTTTGTTCACACCGGAGTTTAGAGTAATATGGTGTGCAATGTGCCTTTGGTTTTTGCCTGAGGTCTAGAGTAATATGGTGTGCAGTGTGCTGTTTGTTCATGCCTGAGGTCTAGAGTAATATGGTGTGCAGTGTGCTGTTTGTTCATGCCTGAGTTTTAGAGTAATGTGGTGTGCAAATGTGTTGTTTGTTCATGCCTGAGTTTTAGAGTAATGTGGTGTGCAATGTGCTGTTTGTTGAAACCTGAGGTTTAGAGTAATACGGTATGCAGTGTGCTGTTGGTTTATGCCTTAAATTTATTCTGTAATATGTCCTATTAGGCACCATGCAGATCCGTTCCCTATTCTAGATCATTATGTCTTTTTCATGAAGCTGCTGGAAACTCACTGTCACGGCACTGCCTACCTTACTTGTGTGTTCTCCATTAGCCTTCCTCTTCCTTAGAAACAGCAGGGCACAGCTGTCCACAGAGTGTGCACCATGTCTCTAGAGGCCACTGGCTGACTTGCTTATCTGAAACACCAGACTTACAGTTGCACGTGGTGCAGGTGCGTCACTATGACCCTGTTAAATGGGTGTCCACCGATGCGGAGGCCTACTTTATGGGTGTTGGTGCTGCCATGGCTTTCAGGAGACTCTTCAAATACATCTCTGGAGCTAATGAGGGGGGTGAGTATGAATGTATCTGAAGGACTGATTGTATTTTCTAGTGTAATTATGTATGTAAGTAATTATGCATAGGTAGGGGTGTTCACTAAGTATACTGTACTATGCCATTAGGTGTGTGTAATGTAGTGATCCATAGTGTTGTCCACTGGGCCACTTACCACCCTCTAATAACCAAACCAACCAGTAACCAAACCAGGACAGAATAGTAGCAGAATCATAATCCAAAAGTCGTAGACAAGCAAATGGGCAATATATCGGAAAACACTGGTAGCCAGTGATGGGCACAACTAACCAAAAGTTAGTTTGATAACTCTAATAGGCTAACTCGACTAAGTTTAAATTGATAATGCAACACTGATGAACCACTAAAACAATTTAGCAGAGCTAATGATAATCACTAACCACTAACTTTTATTATATGGATTTGGCTTTGATTTGGTTTTTGGCTCTGAAACCCTTAAAAACATATGGAGAGAGCTGAAATTTTGAATTTTATATGCTGAGCTTCCCAAAAAGTACAGCGTCAAATGATGGTTAAGGTTTACACAAATTATACATTACTTTACAGTCAACAGTTAACATGGTTTATTTACTGTGAACTTGTACCATAAGGATGTGTACTAAAGCCACAAATATGGTAAAAAAGATAAAAATTACGTTTTAGTTTAATTTGTTGTATGCTGAGAACCAAATGAAATCAAACTCTGTACCAGCTACTTATACTCTGTGTAGGCTCAATGCAGAAGTAAGACGTAATATCGTAATTCACCCAAACTGCAGAAGTAGTCAACCAATCACATCTTGTATTTACATGTAGTCAGCCAGTGTTCCAGATAGACTGTTTCAGACATGCTCATGACAGACAGGAATAAATATGTATGATTTTAGGGTTTACAAATGTTTTTGATTGTTCACCCTCTAACAAAAAAGTTATGGCATTTATATGGGCATTTAAAGGGCATTTAAATGATTGTGGAAACAAGGAATAGGTGTCCTCAATAATCTGGGGAAGATGATAGGCACAGGGTCACTGGATGCTTGGGTGATCCAACCTGGCTCCTGGATCCTGGAGTCAAACACCTGACAGTATATGTGAATTTGGACTTGATGTGGCAATGTGATTGTCTACAGGTGTGAAGATTGACATGACAGCTCCTGTCCTGGTGAAAATTCCGGAGGATAGGAAGATGTGGGAACCTGCAATCTACACCCTGAGTTTCCTTTTACCATCAGAATATCAAGATAACCCCCCAAAACCCAGTAATGAGAAGGTCAGTTTAGGTCAGGGTTACTGATACAAATCTAACCCTCTAAAACCCTCCAGGGAAGTGGATCTATCAGCCTGATATGCAGGACTGATCTCCCAAGAAGAAGCGTATTGGCCTGCACTTGCATAGGTTATAGAAATTTGCATTGCATTGTAATGTGCTCTCATCATATACTTGCTTGATTTTTCCTGTGCTTTCCCTGTAGCTGTACTTCACGGATATGCCAGACATGAAAGTGTATGTGCGGAGCTATGGCGGCTGGATGCTCTCGCTGACCTCCAAGCTGCACTCACGCATTTTGACCAGAGCGATGGGCCGTGCACAGGCTCCATACAACACCTCCTTCCACTACAGCCTCGGCTATGACAGGTACTTGGAGACCTCCTTTATGGAGGCTCCGGCATGTCTAATTAACTTTAGCAGGTTAACTAGGTGGGAGAGGTGGGGGGGGCACAGGCATGAGGAATCTGTGAGCACCAGCACTCCACAGCACATGGGACACGGGAAGTCAGAGTGACAGCGCTGGGAGAGGTGGGGGGGGGGCACAGACTTGAGGAATCTGTGAACACCAGCACTCCACAGCACATGGGACACGGGAAGTCAGAGTGACAGCAGTGCACATCCAGTTAATCTGAAATCAAAGACAGTGATCCCCACCCATCTCATTATAACCCTACCTGGGGGTGGAATCTAGCTGTCAACTTTGTCACCATATGCTAGATTAGACAACTGAGTTTGTAGTCTTGATTTAAATATGGTGAGTAAATTTGAAATGTTCACTTGTAGACTCGCCCATAACATTGGAGCCCTGAAACGGGATGCACTGCAACCAGATGATGGTTGGTCCACTCTAGGCACCGCCAGGGAGCCCACCCCTTGAGAGCAAAGCAAATGAGGGGGGTTATATGGAACCAGTAAGCCTTAATATGCTAGACAGTTCAGTGTCTTGTAGGTAAACAGTAGCACCTCATAGTCTATTTGAAATCAAACTGGAAGCTAATGGAGCAAGGCCAACACATGAGTAATATGCATTTTATGTAATGATGCAAAGGTGCACCCAACCAATAACATATTCCAATAGTCCAGTCTGGAGGCTACAAAGGCATATACCACCTTTTTTTGCATCCTGAAGTGAAAGCATTGTTCTATGCTTCGCAATATTCCTCAAATGAAAGAAAGCTGTTTTAAACATGTTATTTATGTGAGCATCCAGAGATGAGGCTGAGTCAGTAATGAGACCAAGGCTTTTAATTACTGTGCTTATGAGCAAACCCAACTTTATCTAAACTATAAGTGATTGAAAGTACAAAAAAGATCAAGGGAATAATGCCAATGAAGCAATGAACCACACAGTAGTAGACAAGCAGTGTGGTGTTTGTGTTTTACAGTCCCATGAAGCTTCTCAACAGACACAATGAGGTATGGTATGTCGCTGAAGGGGAGCCGGTGTGCACTGTCCCTAGGAACACCCCCATGGGCAGCCCTAAACCTCAGCTCTGATCCTCTGTCTATCGAGGTATGATGGGTCTTTCATCTGAGGATGCATGCGCATGAGACTTGGTAGAGTGAAGCCAGGGGGAAAGTGGGGTGTGCGGAGGTGGCGGATAGAGTGGAGAATGGACAGATGGTGGGAAGTCAGCAAAGAGAGGAGGAAGGAAGAGAGAGGGCATCTTAAAGCAGAACATTGACAGATTAGGCTAAATGAGTGTTTGATCACCTCGGTAATGAGTTCACAAGAAGGATAAATAGGAAAGACATGAAAAAGGTATATTGATTTAAATGAAGCATATGAATGTTCAGTTTAGTGACATGTTCAGGGTTTATTTGCTGGTATGTTTTGTGTATATCCAGTGCCGAGCTAAGGTAGCTTGCATCTCATTAGCCAGATGTGCTCACAGTGGTTAACACAGTGTCTTGTGATTAGGTAAAAGCATGCTGCATTTCACTGCCCTGTTCTTCTTATCCAGGAGAAGATGCCACATGAAATTTCAGCTTTCCCTTAGTGAGAGAGGAGCTGAGAAGAGCTGTATAGGACCTGACTGGGGCCTGACCTGCTCTGCAGTGCTCTCCACATCCTGACCTGACCTTCTCCTTCCTCTCCTTTTCCTCATGCATACACCTGCATACATATAGCCAGTGGGTCTTCCCCAGTACAACCACTTTTTAATCCCCCAGTTGTCTGATCTTGTATATCCTGTTGCAAATAAAAATAAGAGGAAAATGATGACTCTAAGGAATGCTGGTAAAACACAATTACTTAGATCTGTAAGGTTAAGTACACCAGGGGGCATTACAGTGTCTTTAAGTACTGTAACAGAATAGTTTGCCTTTGTGTAAAACATGAGTATGCAAAAGATTACACTCTCAAGAGTCTGAGCTATGTCAAGGTTCTTTTGATTTCATTTACATTGTAAGAACTTGAGTGGTAAGTATGACAGTAAATAATTATTCTAGCATTTTTTTCTGCTATGGTTATGGGACCTGCTTACAGTTATAGTAAAGGGCTTGGCTCAGATGCTCTGTCCACCCACTTACTCTGAACAGGTTTCGGAGGTGTCCTGGAGCCCATTCCATGCAGCAAAGAGTACATGGCAGCGGTACACTCTTAACGGGATATGAGCAAGCATTAGGCAGCATAACTCATTACATTTTTAATCCCTCTCCTGGAGCCAACACTTTATGGTGGTGGAGGGGTTTGTGAGTTCCAATGATCCCAGGAGCTAAGTTACCTGGGATGAGGGTGTCCGGTTTGGTGACCTCAGGATTAGGTCTCTGCTTTTTGCAGATGATGTGGTTCTTTTGGCTTCATCGAACTGTGACCTTCAGCTCTCACTGGAGCAGTTCGCAGCCGAGTGTGAAGCGACTGGGATGAGAATCAGCACCTCCAAATCTGAGACCATGGTCCTCAGCCGGAAAAGCGTGGAGTGCTCTCTCCAGGTCGGGGAAGGAGTCCTTCCCCAAGTGGAGGAGTTTAAGTGTCTCGGGGTCTTGTTCATGAGTGAGGGAAGGATGGAGCAAGAGATCGACAGGCGGATCGGTGCGGCGTCAGCAGTGATGCGGGCGCTGCATCGGTCTGTCATGGTGAAGAAGGAGCTGAGCCAAAAGGCAAAGCTCTCAATTTACCAGTCGATCTACACTCCTACCCTCACCTATGGTCATGAGCTGTTGGTAGTGACCAAAAGAACAAGATTGCGAATACAAGCGGCTAAAATGAGTTTCCTCTGCTGGGTGGCTGGGCTCTCCCTTAGAGATAGGGTGAGAAGCTCAGTCATTCGGGGGGAGCTCAGAGTAGAGCCGCTGCTCCTCCATATCGAGAGGAGCCAGATGAGGTGGCTCAGGCATCTGGTCAGGGTGCCTCCTGGACGCCTCCCTGGTGAGGTGTTCCGGGCATGTCCCACTGGGAGGAGGCCCCGGGGAAGATCCAGGACATGCTGGAGAGACTCTCGGCTGGCCTGGGAATGCCTCAGGATTCCCCTAGAAGATCTGGACGAAGTGGCCGGGGAGAGGGAAGTCTGGGTTTCCCTGCTTAGACTGCTGCCCCCGTGACCCAACCTGGACAAGTGGTAGAGGATGGATGGATTTTTAATCACAAATGTACACAAACATACATGCCACTACCAGAATGCATTCAGTTCTTTGAGCCATCCTCAGAATGCAAGTTTGAACCATTTCAGGCACACAGTGGAGACATGAAAGAACAGGAAAGCCAAAGGTGGTGAGAGCACTGGAATTTTGTTATTCCTTAGGATGCTCACGTTAACCCAAATAAACTCAGCTAAAACAGGTGAAAATTCACATTTTTTATTAGTTAAAACCACTGAACCACTGAAGTTAGTTTATGCGGATGCCTCCAAAATGTCGTTTTTCCCGATATATTGTTTGCATCTTTGTGGGAATTTTTACTCAACATTTGGGTAACACAGCTGTAAGAAACTAGAGAATGAGGGTTTTTTTTTTTTTTTTGAGTATTCCAGTTCAGTACCGAAAATCGAAACATGGAAATTAGACAGTAAAGAAACAGATCTCACCTACAGTATACTGGGAGGCAAAGAGACAGATCTGACCTACTGTACAGTACACTGGGAGGCAAAGAGACAGATCTGACCTACAGTACACTGGGAGGCACAGAGACAGATCTGACCAACAGGGGGAGGCAAAGAGACAGATCTGACCTACACTGGGAGGCAAAGAGACAGATCTGATCTACACTGGCAGGCAAAGAGACAGA
>JAODKL010000095.1:183390-195892 GCA_026780765.1 Petrocephalus schoutedeni
AGGCAAAGAGACAGATCTGACCTACACTGGGAGGCAAAGAGACAGATCTGATCTACACTGGCAGGCAAAGAGACAGATTTGACCTACAGGGGGAGGCAAAGAGACAGATCTGACCTACAGGGGGAGGCAAAGAGACAGATCTGACCTTAAGGAGGAGGCAAAGAGACAGATCTGACCTACAGAGGGAGGCAAAGAGCAAACAACTTGAACTCTGTTTCCTGATGTTGACATGAAACCTCTTTTATTTGAGATCACAGCACTAAAAAGTGCTTGGCCAAATTTCTGCAGTCACTGGAGCTGAATTTGCTGTTACATACATACAGTCCATGCTAACTTTCTTATTCACCAGTCAATATCATACACAGTTTAAAAACAAGGCAATCAGTATTTAAATTAACTACATCTATATATATATGTACATTGTATATACATTCTACCATTTCCCTTCTTTGAAAAAAATCTTTACTGAAAATCACTGTACACACACACCCTTTACATTTTAAGGTTCAGTTACAGACAGTTTAGAATTTTGTTTAAATAGTATGTTTAATCATAAGACCAGTCAAATTCTACATGTCTGAGGGCAAACACTCATGTTTTGTACATAAAAGTCATATAAAATGCCTTAGACTGAATCAAGGCTTGTGAGACTGTAGCGACGAGCTGTGGTGCATCCAGCCTGGAGAGCAGACCCTGAAAGGGATGAACGGCAACGTTCAAGTATGTGCATCCAGACCAGCAGCTTTTGGGAGAAATCCAAGTTACTTTCACTCCTCTGATGTCCAAGGTCTGCTCTGTCCCACAGGGCCATGAGCCATTTAAAAGGTGCACCAGTATGCAGACAGGAGAGAGAGCAAAAATCAGTCCTGCAGAGGTTTATTTGGCTGGTGCTGGCTTCTTGGGCGTGCCAGGCCTTTTGCTCTGCCACAGCTGTGCTGGGATGGTGAATGCATCCACACTCATTGATAGTGTTTTGGATGGGATGGTGGTAAACTGCTTGCGGTCTGAGTTATACTTGTAGATGGCCTCCACAGCAGAGGAGACCACCAGCCGTGGCCCGATGCCAGCCAGGCGTACCAGCTCTTTTGAGTCTGGGTTCAGGGTGTACACAGCCCGGAACTGGCAGCTGGAGTCCCGAAACAGGATCAGGAAGTGGTTTGAGGAGCTCTTTTCCATTTCCTAAAGTAAGAGGAGCAACAACAGCGTTAGGGAACATCTGTGTGCGAATATCCATATAGATATTGCAACTCCCTAGACACACAGATACACACAAGTCATACACACACACAGACACACACGTCATACTTCGACAATCTTGTTCTTCTGTGGCTCGTTGACCTTTCCAGCCAGGCAGCAGTGTGAGAGAGCGTTGTGAATGATAAACTTATTGGACTTAAAGCTTGGCTCCTTGTAAAGCTTGGGACCTGAAAGGTACAACCCATGGTAAACTGGCATACATAAAACCCAGAACTGAGATGAACTGTCAAAGATAATCAAATACTACTATACTTTACTTTCCTTGTATAACTAAGGCCTGATCCAGGACTGGAGGTCAGTGCAACATAGACAATTGAGAAAATTTTCTTTATATGTGAAGATGTTTGCATCTATTTTCCTATGCCTATGAGGACAAATCTCACACACAAAACTGGAAAATGACAAATAAGTAACTTTATTCATGTCATAAGGTTTTCCTGAGTGCCAGAACTTTATTGATCTTCATTTGTTTTGAGCTTGATTAGTTTAAGGTAAGGGTTTGTTAACTGAAATAATACTACAGTTAATGGAAAGTCTCTAAAATCTGTAATAAAAATATGCATGTACCAGTGAATTCTGCTGGAGAGGATGCCATTGAGCCATTTGCCCAATCGTTTTCTCCATTCTGATTGGCCAGTCGACTTGGCGACATTAGTCTTCCTGGGGAATGAGGCTGGCTAAGAGGACAGACATTGAGCAGCAGGATGAACATAGAGCCGCAAAGAAAGGAAGATTAGGGTCATCAACGCTGAAGATGAGTCGACAGCTTTCTTTTTTATTATTTTATTGAAATGACCTTTTTTGATTTTAACAATGCTTCAGTTCATTATAATAAATGTTTTCCTTCAAAATTATCATGTCATTATGGGAGTAGTTCAAATTATCACAAAATAAAAAGGTGGTTTGTACACTGTGCAAGATTTTGATGGCATGCCAGAGTGGCACTAGCACTATGCAGGAGCACTGGAAGAGAAAACCCCATAAATTCTATGCCACCAGAATAGGCAAAACCACCGTGTTGTCTATTCATGTTTAGTATTAATTACTATTAGTATGGAGACCTTTTTAATATATTTTGTCCAGGTAGCTGCTAAGTACACTCATTATTAAAGCCTAAAACCGGTCTGCCTCCTACCTTAGAATTTCCATTGAATAAGTGTTTTAGAAAATGTTGATGCTAAAATCTGGGCTTATTATACATTGATTGATGGTGCCGGTGTGTGTGTTTCTGCTTGTTGGGACCAGTGTTATCATGAACTAAACCTGAAATTAAAATGGGCACTAAATTAAAAAACAAATAAAAATGAGAACAATATTTGCCCAAAAAAAGTCGGACTTCAAACTGCACACACACTGATGTCACCTCCTCCTGTAAAAGCTGCTGTGGAGGCAGAGTGGCACCCATGGTGCTCCTACCTTGGGGATTTCTTCACTGCTGGGGAGCTGATGCCATTTCCAGAGTCACTGGCTATAGAAGACAGATTTTGGCTGGAATGGGAGTAGACCTTACTGAGCTGTGAACCTGGAATGGGTTACAGTCAGTGAGAGAAAAGGGCCTGTGAGGTATTTAAACCATTTTGGTGGATTCAGATACTTGCAGGACATTTCATTGACTGCAGATCTCAGGGCCAAGCCCCTGTGCTGACCCTGCACTGTCAGCCCAAACTGAACATAAAAAATCCGGAACTCACATAAAAGAATAACAACAACTTTTATAAATACTTATAATGACACAATATTAGGACACATTATTTCTCCCACAGTTCAGCTAAATATAAACTGTCTTCACTGGGCATGTGAAGGTAACAGTTGCTTGTGAGGACAGTTAGACGGGGTCAGCAAGTTAAGGTCAGTAAGGACACTGGTGGAGTATAGCAATAGCAAAGAAGAGGGGAAGTATTCATTACCAAGGAAACTCTTAGCTGGACTGCGGGACAGACCCGAGTCGTCCCGAAACTCTGTTTTGGGCCGCTGCTTTTTGACAGCACGTGGGCTGGAGGCCTTGCTTCGTAGCACTTTGTCCAGGTCCTCCATAAGCTTCAGTTGCTGCCGCCGCTGGTATTCCTGCCGGGTGAAGTCTCCACGTCGTGGTGAAGGGCAAGAGGCAGGCACAATTCTCTCCTCCATCCAACTGGATCTGGAATCCTCAAGTGAGGCAGGTCTGCTGGTAGCCCTGAGTGAGCAGCAGGGTTAGGCTTAGGGTCAACTTTAGCCCTGAGTGAGCAGCAGGGTTAGGCTTAGGGTCAGCTTTAGCCCAGGGTTAGGGTCAGGCTTAGGCTTAGGGTCAGCTTTAGCCCAAGGTTAGGATCAGGCTTAGGCTTAGGGTCAGCTTTAGCCCAATGTTAGGATCAGGCTTAGGCTTAGCTTTAGCCCAAGGTTAGGGTCAGGCTTAGGCTTAGGGTCAGCTTTAGCCCAAGGTTAGGGTCAGGCTTAAGCTTAGGGTCAGCTTTAGCCCAGGGTTTGAGTCAAGCTTAGGCTTAGGGTCAGCTTTAGCCCAGGGTTAGGGTCAGGCTTAGGCTTAGGGTCAGCTTTAGCCCAGGGTTTGAGTCAAGCTTAGGCTTAGGGTTAGCTTTAGCCCAGGGTTAGGGTCAGGCTTAGGCTTAGGGTCAGCTTTAGCCCAAGGTTAGGGTCAGGCTTAGGGTCAGCTTTAGCCCAGAGTCAGCGCTGTTAGCCCTGTGCTGCTGTTCCTGTTTATACAGTCTCTTAGCATATATGTCAGCATCACCTGTCTTCCTGTCTCTCCAGCTCCTGTCGGCGCCTCTTATGCTTGTCTGCCCTCTTCTGCTGCTTGTCTGACAGTGCTGCCCTCTGCTGGGCCATTTCCCCCTCCAGTCGGCACTGCCCCTCCTGCACACACACACTGTCCCTCATCACACACAGATAGGAATGCTTGATGCATAGGTGTGTTTTAGTACAACCATACAGTGACCTCCTACCTTGAGGAACAATCCACTCCCCCCTTTCATCTCTGGTTCTGACTGACTACTCATGGAGCTAGAGGAGACACGGGGCCCTTCTTCCCCCCCACGCTCCGGCAGGGAGGACATCGAGATCTCCATCAGGCTGCAATGCTTGCTGTTGTAGGCTGCCATTGTGTCACTGTCCATGGAGCACTCAGAAGGGGCCCCAGAACTGCCAGTCTGGCCAGATGGAAGCTCCTGACCCCCAGCAGGCAGAGTTGTGCTGTCTTCCAGCTCAAGGCTAAATATTGAATGATCCTCACTGGAGCCTGTCTCTGATGAGTTATCGCCCACCAGTGGGGGGGATGGTATCCCGCCAATGCTGAAGGATGAGCAGGTCTGCACCTGACACTGGCTGGGCGACACCTTACGGAGGTGCTGCAAACTATCTACGTTCCTCTGGGGAGTGAGGACACGTGTCACAGGTGTGATCTTCAGCTCATGGGGCCGAGCCTGGTGTTGGTGCCCCAGACCCTTAGGGGGTACAGATCGAGCCCGTCGGTGGGACACTTGAGCGGGTTTGGGAGAGGTGGAGGCGCTTGGCGCCTTACGAGAGTGTGATGGGGACACGGAAGGCGAATCACGGTGTGGAAGGGGGTGGCTGGCTGGGATGACCCAGGCTCGGGGGCTGGGGGAGCTCTGTCTGGTCATGAGCATCTTCTGCTGCTCAGAAAGTCGCTGCATGTCGCTCTGTAGGGAGCTGAGGGCCGCATTCAGCTTGGACACAGCGTCACTGTAGTCCTCTGGGGGTGCTGGGTCCACCAGCTTCTCTGCAGCCTTCTGTAAGCCTGTCCCTGTCTCCAGAGAGAAGGTCACCTGCTTCTCCAGTTTGGGTGGTGGTGGTGGCTTGCTGCTTTCCTCCTTGCCCTTGTCATGCATCAGCTGTTCCTCTAGGACTGGTCTGCTCAAGCTCTCCTCTTTCCCAGAGGAGGTGCTCAGTTCATCTGCGACAGGCCCTCCTGCCTCCCCAGCTGCCTGCTGTTTCTGGAGCTGCATGAATGCACTGTTACCCAGACGCTGTCGGTGCTTGGCGAAAATGGCCTCAATCCTCTGCTTCTGTGCTTCGATGGACTTGCGCTTTTCCTCAAGCTTTGCTCCAAGATCTGACATCTCAGAGGTGAGGGCTTGGCTCCTGCTGGGACTTTCCTCTGATCTCTGGACCCAGGAGGTCATCTGTAGGCTTGTGGTTTCTCCTGGAGGCGTGTCAGGGGCTAGTTTCTTTTTGCGTTCCACAAAGCTGGTCATTGTTGTGCTACTATCGGGTTGGAGCTTTCGCAGTGCTGCACTGGCAGGGGTTCCTGGGGTAGAGCCTGCTTTTGGTGAGTGTCCTGGTGCATTTGATTTCATGCTAATGACACAGAGAGCAGAATCTTCCCTGCGAGGCTCCCCTGAACTGTGGTTACTACGGCGCTCCTGAGTTTCACCACGTGGCCGGTATAGCATACTCGACTGTGAGGGGGCGGAGCTGCTGAGACGGGCAGGACCCCCATGCTCATCGGGCGAATGCAGGTAGAACCCATCTGGAGCACCTTCTGGACGAAGCCGGCGTTCAAGTTTGCCCTGGTTGTGGAGGACCTGCAGGACCTCCTCCGTGGAGGGCACATCCACAGGCCCGTTCTTGTGGAGGTTCCCTGGGCCCCCAGTCAGAAGATGGCTGAGGTCCTCTGGAGGGGTGTAGGGCACACGAGTCATAGCTGGCACACCAGCAGTCAAGCTGTCGGAGCTCACTGACCGAATCATGGTTCCCACGGGGTTTCCCATGACAATGTCAACATCACTGTCCAGGCCAAAAGGAATGCTGAATGACACGGCAGACAGCGGACGGCTGGGGATGCCCATGGAGTGAATGAAAGATGTGGTAGAAGGGATATGGTTAGGGTTATCAATAAGAACCACTGACACTCAACACCTTAGGAAAAAAACAGAGCTCACCGGATCTGTTTCTTAGCCCATGCTCTTCCAATACCCTCTACATGAGACATGGAGGGGCACTGAGTCAGTGATCTTGATTAACACACAGCACATGCATAATAAATGTGTACTCACAAAAACACATGCACTCACACTCAACATAAATGAGCAAACACATGCTCTTATACTTAATATAAGCATGCACACATGCACACACTCAGACATGCACACACAATATAAACATGTACATACACACACTCAACAAAAATGTACACGCACACACATACTTAACATAAACATGCACATACACACTCAACATAAACATGTACACACACTCTCACCATATACAGTACATGCAGACACACTCGCATAAATGTGCACACAGTCACACAATCAACATAAACGTGCAGACACTGACACTCTCAACCTCAACATGCACACTCACACTCAGCATAAATGTGCAGACACACACTTACTCTCAACATAAACATGCACACGCTCACACTTAACAAACTTGCAGACATACACACTCTTAACATAAACACATACATAAAGACACACTCACACACCCAACATACACATTCACATTCACTCAAAATAACACATTCACTCAAAATAAACGTGCAGACACACACTTTCACAGCATAAACACACCTGCAGTAGCTCCAGGGGACAATGGGGAAGACTTTGCCACTAAGGGCTGTTTAAAGATGAAGGTGGGAGAGGCACTGAAACAAGAATTAATGCAGTTAACTGTAATGTGTAACACTCTGGTCCAGAGCTCCTACTCAAGACCCTCCTGTTGGTGTTCCATGAATGTACTTCTCCTGGAGCCTGTGGTTTCCCACAAATGGCCTTGAGGACTCAAAGCTGCATTTATAACCCAGGCCAACATTCCCCAGCATCCCAGCGTACCTGCTGCTGCTCCCACTTGGTGGAGTTGTGCAGTCAATCAGTCCAGATGGATCTAAGGGAGTTAAATCACTGTTTAAAGATCCTAATATGATTGAAATGGTACTTCCTACTAATTTATTAATTACTAATTTATATAATTTTATACTGAAGGTTCTCAACCATGTAGGCTGATGCATATGCAGCTTTACATTCCATATGAAAAGCTGGACCCTTCATATCATTCCATATTTACTGAACTGAAACAGCTAAAGCATGCACATTTACTGTTCTCTCTGACAGCAGGTAAGCACCACCCGAGAAACCCCGACCTTACCCCCCCACCCCCCCCCAGCATAAAACTGCAGTACCAGAAAGGTCCAGAGACTCCAGCGGATGCACGAAATCTGGCTTGTGCACCTCAAACCATCCCAGCAGCTCTGCCATGAAGCTCATGATGTTGACCTTAAAGTGAATGCACTTTGAATGTCTGGTCATGTGATCTGCTGAGGTGAGGTCATGCTAAACTCATCAAATACAAACGTCATAGATACAATAACAGCTCCCTCTACTACATACCAAAAAACTGTCTCATGCTAACAAAACAAACCCACTTTTCAGCACCTGCCCACCATTTAGAATAGATTAACATGAATAAAGACTAAAGGGCTCTAGCAGAACACGCATACACGCTTCTCGTTACATAAGTCAGCCTGCTAATTGCTCTTCGTACCCGGAGTGGAGGTGGGGTATACAGCAGGTCCTCCACAGCCAGGGGGCAGCAGCTCTGCAGGCAGGTGTTACAAAAGTCCCGAACCAGCTGCAAGTTATACAGGCTGTCTGCCACCGACATGGTGTCCTTCAGGCACACGTCTGAGCGAAAAGACACATAGCAGCATAAGTTACCTCTGTAAGGGCGGCAGGCTGGACCAGTCAGAGATTAAATGCATAAATACCCTCTAAGGGCAGCAGACTGGGGCAGTAGTAATGGACGACCACAGCCATTGCACAGCCATTGGAAAGGTCCCGTATGCTGGTTACAAGCGGAAATGTTGGCGTCTGTTTGGGAAGAATCTTGTCCTTCCTGTAGCGGATCTGTGAGAGACAGAAGTATGTGGATGATCTGGTGAGGGTTGGTTTAGTGGAGTTAACATGCTGTTAATTACCATAATAACAGCACTTTACTGACCCTATTGACATATTACAATTTTTTTTAGATACTCTATTGATCCCAGCCACTTTGTGCGGCGACCAAGATGCTGGGGGCCTTGCTCAAGGGCCCACAGACGTCCCGAGGCTGGGCTTGAACTGGCAACCTTCTGATCACAGGCACTTAACTCACTGAGCCATACTCTGTCCCCAACATGTCCATGTCACCAGCTCACATCACTTTTAGGGTAACCTCACCACTCCACTAATTCTTTACAACCAGCATATTTTTAAAAGGAAGGCATAAACTCCCCACACACACAAAACACAGAACTAATGCTTCAACATATGGCAGACACAGCACAGAGGAAAGAGTAAGCCACAATTTTACACATAACACAAAGAACGTGGCACAAGAACATACTGATCACATTGTGCTCCACACCTGGAACTGGAGCATGCTGAGTGTTTATGGCTAACAAACAAAATCAGTCTTTTTGGCTTTTAAATTAAAGTAGCTGTTTCATTTCATTCAGAATTAATTCAGTTTGATTAATCAATTAAATATTTGCCGGTCCAGTTCCATTATCTTAGGAAAGCAGTGAACAAGGAAACATGACAGGAAGATGGGATCAGAAGCTGAAGTAAAAAGTCCAGCAGAGTGCAGCTGTAGGTCATGCAAGGTGAAAGGCAGGGACAGCGGTCTGGCGAGGCAGCAAGAGCCATGGACTAAAGAGAGTAGGAAATCAACAGCAATGCAGAGGGACCTGGTCCTACGCCCTATGGCCCTGCAAACTGCTCTACAGACCCAAAATGGCATCTGTCCTCGGAGCCCTGAATGACTCCCAAAGTGGCTGAGAGGATGAGTTACCACTAGCTTACTGGTGGCTGAGCAGGCAGGAGTTTGGACCCGCAGCTGCTCAGCAGAGAGTTCCTCTGTGACAGTGCTTAAAAGTAAAGAAATAGCTGTTCTATATGTCAAATGTCTGTGGTTTTGAAATCCGACAAAGCTTGTTCTATAATGGTGGATTTTTTTCCTTGGTCATGGGTCTCTAATACACATATATAATGTATGTCTGGATTGCCAAATAACCACCACTCCACCTCAGATCATCAGTTGTTCCATGCCCATCTCTGAGGTTCCTGTCAGTCTGTCCATTTCTCTGTCTTATAGCTGCTCTTTTCTTATTGTATATGTTCCTTGTATATGTATATGTATATGTATTGTATATGTTTGCCCTAGTTTTCCATTTGGGTCTCTCACTGTACCAGTCCATTATTACTGAATCAAACTGTAACCAAGCAATATCCAGCCCCTATCAGAGGCCAGGTGAAACTTCAGTCAAATTAAGGTACTACACAAGACTACTGCTATCAAACTTCTCGGAATGATTCTAAATACATTCATCTGCTATTCAATCACCCAAAATGCTGCCATGTACCATCTGGCTTTTCTGCCATTATTGGTCAGAGATGTTAAAATCTTATCTAGCTCTGATTTAAAGGAACCCAAGGGTTTAGCTTGTAGTACACTAACAGGAAGACTATTCCATACTCTAACTACACACTGTGTAAAGAAGTTTTCTCTGCTAATTTCTACCTATGGTCACAAGTTCTTTTATTTGAACTAATATTGAAATAACTATTTGGTTGAACAGCATCCAGACCTGTTAGAATCTTATACACTTGGATCATGTCCCCCCTTTTAATTGCTTCCCCACACTGGCGAGAGAGGGACATGGAAGCACCAACATACACACCAAGGTCTTTTTCACAATCAGCTTCCTTTATTTAGATGTAACCCATAAAGTTCTTGTGCCTTATATCTCTGCTCCCTGCATGGATTACCTTATATTTGTCTGCATTAAATTTCATCTGCCAGGTATCAGCCCAGTCACTAATTAGATCAAGATCCTGCTGTAGCCTATGTGCCGCTATTTCAGTATCTACTACACCACCCACCTTGATGTCCCCTGCAAATTTGACTAATTTACTGTATATATTGGTGTCAATATCATTTATTTATTTATTAGGAACAATAGTGGCCCTAAAATTGAACAGTGTGGTACCCCACTATGAACGCAAGCCCACCAAGACATCGTGCCCCTAATGACTAACTGCTGCTTCCTATCTGTTAACCACTTTTCAATCCAATTCGCTACAGTTCCTAAAATCCCTGTTGCTTTGAGCATAAGTAGGAGCTTATTGTGGCATACAACATCAAAAAGCCTTCTAGAAAGCTAAGTAGATTACATCATTGGCCTTCTTATCGTCTAACTACCTAAGTAGCTTCCTCAAAGAACTCTGATTTGTTAAAAAGGATCTACCTCTGTTAAATACCTCTCTATCCCTCAGAATGTTATTCAAATCCAGGTAATCTACCATTTTTGCTTGGATTTTAGCTTCCATAACTTTTCCGGTTAGGCAAGTTAGACTAATTGGCCTTTTTGTTTTATATGGGTGTTATGTTGGCATGCTTCCTATCACAAGGTATCACACCAGCAGATAAAGATTTCTGGAATACCAAAGTTAATAATATCCTGCATCACTTACACTTACTTACAACTTACAGTTACTTACATCACTTCCAACTATAGGTAACTATAGGTAAAATGCCATCAGGACCCTGCGATTTATTTATTTTGTACTCAGCTGGGTTTTGTAGCACATCAGCTTTAGTTATACATAAATCAGTCAAAGATGAAGCTGGATTAAAGCGTTACTCATGTTTTCTACAGTGAATACCCATGCAAAGCAACCACTAACCTCATTAACTGGAGTATGGTTCTTTGGTGGTGGATTGACTACTCATTCACATCTGTCCATCAGATGTCATCCTTGCAACATTCAAGAAAAGACCCATTTCCTCCAGCTAATATCTTTCAGCTGCTTCCTTGTGTAACCTGAGTGCTGCCTGGGTGCTGTCACATTTTGCTACCCATCTTTGATTGAATAGCTTCGTTTTACACTCTCACTATGTTCTTTGTAACATGTTGCATAGCTTTTGCTCAGATGCTAACTTGTGCTTCTTCCTGGGCATTAATTGGAAGTTCAGCCTGGCTGCACTCATGCCTAGTTGGCCCCTTGACAGCTGTATACTTGTAATGTGCTCTCTGCCTCGCTCATACTTCGCTTTGGACAAAAGCGTCCAGCCAAATAAATAGACTCAATGTAATGCAAAGTAAAACAAGATGAAAGATTTGTGTGTCTTTGTATTCATGCACCTGGTTCCATCCAGGTCGATGCTGGTGATGTAGGTTGAAGAGGAAGGTTGATACATTACCACAGGTGGTTTATTTCCAGACTCCTTCAAACAAAAAGCGATGGCATGCTGAATGCAAATGGCAAAGAAAGGAGAAGCGTAAATGCCATGTTGCCAGGGATATCCACAGAGTCACACGGGGTAAAGGCAAGACAAAGCAAAGACACATTCATGTGATCAGGCATGCAGCTTCCTGATTGGCCAGGCTGCAGTGGAAGGAGAGATGTGCTCCAATAATTCGTATGGCCACACCCCTCCTATGAGCATTAAACTCAGACAACTAGCTGGGAAGCATCTTTGGGTGCACATAGCCTATATGGCCAGTTTTTAGTGTTATTTCAAGCAAAAAAATTATGAGTAGCTTTCTGAAAAAAACAGAAGGGTAACAGCATAGTATCAATACATGACAGAAGCAGGCTAACATCAATCATTAATGTGCAGTCTTCCTATGATTTTGGGGAGGGGATCATACATGAACAGTGAATACTTTGATTCCTAAAGCTTGACTTCAGATTTGTGCTGTCAGCCATAAAACAAAAGACTAAAATACTTTCTGCAGAACATCTCCACTTAGCTATGCACAGGAGTTAGCGAATAGAGCACAGGGGTCAGTGTTATTGACAGGTTATTGAATAGAGCACAGATGTCAGTGTTACTGACAGGGTAGTGAATAGATTACAGGGGTCAGCGTTACTGACAGGGTAGTGAATAGATTACAGGGGTCAGCATTACTGACAGGGTAGAGGATAGAGCACAGGGGTCAGCGTTACCAGCAGGCTAATGAATAGAGCACATGGGTCAGCGTTACTGACAGGATAGTGAATAGAGCACAGAGGTCAGCGTTACTGACAGGGTAGTGAATAGAGCACAGGGGTCAGCGTCACTGACAGGGTAGAGACTAGAACACAAAGATCAGTGTTACTGACAGGGTAGCAAATAGAGCACAGTGGTCAGCATTACTGACAGGGGAGAGAATAATGCACAAAGATCAGTGTTACTGACAGGGTAGTGAATAGAGCACAGGGGTCAGTGTTACTGACAGGGTAGAGAATAGGACACAGGGGTCAGCGTT
>JAODKL010000095.1:195992-213983 GCA_026780765.1 Petrocephalus schoutedeni
TACTGACAGGGTAGTGAATAGAGCACAGGGGTCAGTGTTACTGACAGGGTAGAGAATAGGACACAGGGGTCAGCGTTACTGACAGGGTAGAGAATAGGACACAGAGGTCAGCGTTACTGACAGGGTAGTGAATAGAGCACAGGGGTCAGCGTTACTGACCGGGGAGAGAATAATGCACAAAGATCAGTGCTACTGACAAGGTAGAGAATAGGACACAGAGGTCAGCGTTACTGACAGGGTAGTGAATAGAGCACAGGGGTCAGTGTTACTTACAGGGTAGTGAATAGAGCACAGGGGTCAGTGTTACTGACAGGGGAGAGAATAGAGCACAGAGGTCACTGTTACTGACAGGGTAGAGAATAGGACACAGAGGTCAGTGTTACTGACAGGGTAGAGAATAAAACACAGAGGTCAGCGTTACTGACAGGGTAGTGAATAGAGCACAGGGGTCAGTGTTACTGACAGAGTAGTGAATAGAGCACAGGGGTCAGTGTTACTGACAGGGTAGTGAATAGAGCACAGGGGTCAGCGTTACTGACAGGGTAGAGAATAGGACACAGAGGTCAGCGTTACTGACAGGGTAGTGAATAGAGCACAGGGGCCAGTGTTACTGACAGGGTAGTGAATAGAGCACAAGGGTCAGTGTTACTGACAGGGGAGAGAATAGGACACAGAGGTCAGTGCTACTGACAGGGTAGGGAATAGAGCACAGGGGTCAGCGTTACTGACAGGGTAGGGAATAGAGCACAGGGGTCAGTGTTACTGACAGGGTAGGGAATAGAGCACAGGGGTCAGCGTTACTGACAGGGCAGTGAATAGAGCACAGGGGTCAGTGTTACTGACAGGGTAGTGAATAGAGCACAGGGGTCAGTGTTACTGACAGGGTAGCGAATAGAGCACAGGGGTCAGTGTTACTGACAGGGCAGTGAATAGAGCACAGGGGTCAGTGTTACTGACAGGGCTGTGAATAGAGCACAAGGGTCAGTGTTACTGACAGGGTAGTGAATAGAGTACAGTTGTCATATCTTATTGAATGTGAGTTAAATTTCCCGACTCTAATATAATCAGACCCACAGAGTTACAGGAACAACAAAGTGACACTTACAGGAACCAGTTTCCAGTACCACCGGGTTGGACACTGTAGGTGAGGAGGAGAGTGAGGAGCAAAACAGATGGAGAAAGAAAAAATAGACAAGGAGGAAGATTGAGAATATAGTTAGGATACGTATATTAGAAGCAGACCCCAGAGGGGGGGTAGATTTCTGTCATTTTATACAATTTTAGACAATTTGATATTTGGTAGATCAAGGTTATTCATAATGAATTTGTTACATTCAGAGACATTTTCTGTAAATAAAATAACAAGACAATACCTACCTGTGTAGAATCCAGAAGGGAGTGTTAAACAGGCAGAATTAAAATAGATGGAGCTGGCAGAGATGTGTCTCAGTCTGTGCCATATTACTGTCTGCTGCTCGACATGGAGACAAGCTCTAACCCTAAACCTAACCCTAACCCTAGCCCTGGCAAAACACTTCACTGGATGCTAGTTGTGTGTATAGTGAATGTTGCTGAGAAATTCTCTTTTTGCCGACCCATCTGGCTCTCCATGAGCGCAAGCTTGACAGCAAAAGGCTGTCACCCTTAGTGCCCCCCAGGGAGCTGAGGGCCAAGGGCCTTGCTCAGGGACCCTCAGACATGCTGAGGCCAAGCTTGAATTGGCGACCTTCTGATCAGGACAGGTAGGTTCAACCCACTAAGCCACCCGCTGCCCCCGTTAAGTTAGACTGCCGACTGTATATTCTACATACAGCGATGTCAGAGTCGGTGCCCATGTGACCCTCCCCAGCAGCTGGGCATCCCGCCTCCCCCTGCCTCATGTAGCCTTTAGCCCTAGTGTGTTCCCTTGCCTCTTGGAGCACCACAAGGCCCAGTAGGTTGAGCTTGGGGCTTAGAGAGTGTGGTCATGGGTTTGAGGCCAGCCTCATCGGTTTGTACTTATCTGTTTCCCCCAGTCTTTGTTATTTTCTGTTTTGTTTCCCTGTCATAGGTTTGCCCTGCCTGTCCTGTTCATATTGTTGCTCCATGTTCATTATCCTCGTGTAGTATTGTTAGTGTTTCTTAGTTTCAGTGTGTGTTAGAGTTCCCTAGTCCAGTGTTCATCATTGGTACCTGTTGCTGCCCTGCTGTGTTTCTTGGTCAGTCATTTTTCTTTGTTACTACCTGTTGGTTGCTCTGTTCCCTTGCCTGTCCTTGCTTCCAGTGTCGCCTTGTTCTCTGACTTCTTTCCTTTTTTTATCTTAGTTAGTCCTGATTAGTTCTGTCCTAGTATATAATTTTTCCTTGTTTGATTTGACTCGTGGTTCTTTTTGTTTTGCTGTTTTTCCCATTGTATTGTTTGTTTAATAAAAACCTGTTGTCTTGTGAGCTGCTCTGTGGATCGTCACACTTTCTGCTTGTGCCATGCCGCACTACGACAAAAGATGTATACACATATACATACATACACGCATACATACATACATACACAGATGCGTACATATATTCACACACGCATACGTACAGACATACACACACATATACATACATATATACATACACACATATACACACACATACATAACCTGCCCTGGGGATGAACCAATAGTGAAAGTTAACCATCCCCAGAAATTACTGCAAAGACTTGACCATGACCGGTCATGGAAAATCTCAGGGAGAGATATAGCCTCTAAAGTAATGCAGTGGCCAGAAAAATCAATAGAAGGGACACCAAACAGACATTTCAGCACTGAGATGTGGAAACAATGCCTGGAAATGCATCAAATGCTCATCCAAAGTGGTACTGGTGACCAAGATGCTGTCCAAATATACAGAAAACAGAAATAGCATGTCCCTTACAGCACTGTCCACGAAATGCTGAAAAGTTTAAGCTGTGTTCTTTGGCCAAAAAGGCATCTTGAGAACTCAAACACACCAAAAGGCATGACAACAGCGGTCTTAGGGATGTCCTGTGGATGCACCAGAATGGTGGCCCCTAAAAAGGTTTACCTTGGAAAATATGACAGTTCCTGCCAAACAGATGGTGAAATCCTGAATGTGGGGACTAGGATATCGGTCGGCAGTATTAGCATCATAAAGGTGCCCATAGTCTCCACTAGGGCACCATCCACCAGCAGGCTAAGGCAGCAAATGGATAGGAGAAGTCCACCAGGCTCTCAGAATATTAAACTATACCCAAATGTTCTAATGTGACAAACTTCTCTTTGGCAACAGCCACCTAGCGTTGGTTTGTTCGTGGGAGTTTTAAAATGATCTGAGGGCAGAACGAAAGATGATTGATTCGAATAGATAAGCAATTAGATGCTTGTATCAGATGTCAAACTAACCAATCAGATTTCTTAGTCCCTCTCCGCTACAATCTGATTGGTTATGTCTTTGAACCAATCATTTTTCGTTGTGCAATCAGAACATAGCGTATAGATTGTGATATACATGAATGAGTGTTCGTGGCATGGCATGGAGAGGCATGGTTTTATAGAAAGCAGATGTAAAGGGCAGTATTTGTGCATGTGGGTGTGTTTGCTCACCGAAGGCTGGACAGGCTGCAGGTCCTTACTAGGCTGAGGTCTCTGTATCATATCTCCCTCTGTACTCTCTCTCAGCTTTTGTATCAGCTTTTGAAGAAAAAAACACATTGGTTAATTTAGCATTAAACATAGGTTAATTTAGATAAAAATTGCACTTTTGGGTCAATCTGTTTGGTTAACCAGTACTGAGCCTGGTCAACAAGATAGAAGGTCAACAAGATATTAGAGTACTGAGCTTGTATCGGTCCGTCCTACACACCCGGTATTGAGCCTGCTCAGTCTGATACTCTGTTTAAGTACTAAGCCTGGGTCAGTCCATCGTATACACCCAATAACAAGTCTGATCAGTCTGATGCTCTGTTTAAGTACTAAGCCTGAGTCAGTCCCCCCTACACACCCAATACCAAGCCTGATCAGTCTTATACTCCTTTTAAGTACTTCGCCTGGGTCAATCCCCCCTACACACCCAATACCAATCCTGATCAGTCTGATATTCCATATCAGTACTAAGCCTGGGTCAGTCCATCCTACACACCCAATACTGAGCATGGCTCAGTTAGTCATACCTACCCTGTTGATCCAGTAGAGTACACCATTCTCCCAACTAGCTCTGCCTCCCAACTGCTCCACTACAGCTGGCATCTTCACTTTGCTGATTGTTTCCATGGCATCCAGCGACATCAGTGCATCAATCAATGCCAGATGAGCACTCTACAACAGTCACAGGAGAGGAAAACAGAAACATTCAAGAGCAATTCAACAGAAGAAGGCTATAGAAAAAGATTGGCAAAGCTTCACAGGATCACATAATTCATCGTTTCAAAATGGTAAAATTGTAGCACAACCTAAATGGCACCGAGATCAAGGCATTCTACCTAATTGTGCGGCTGGTTGAGATGAGTGAGTGTCAGTGAGGTAAGCAGGAGCCCACCATCAACTTCAATTCATCTGGAATGAACCAAGCAAAGCCCAGACTTGAATCCTACTGAAAGCTTGTGGTATGAAAATATCTACCCACTGATGTTCTTTCCAACTTGGCAAAGACAATGCATACATATCCCCAAAGACAATGCATACATATCCCCAAAAACAATGCATGCATATCCCGAAGGACAATGCATACATATCCAGGACATTTTGCCTTAACTGCTGTGAGTGAAAGGCCTGTCCACAAAGTACTCTAATTTTGAAAATGAGAATTCAATTGTATTTCATTTCTGATTTTTTTTTTGTTCATATTAAAATGAATAAGTTTGAGTGTATTTGATTGATGGAACTGAATGGATCAGAAATATACACACAACTAAACTTTTTGCTCTATGGATTTTAACATCATTTGCTGTAGACAACTGATATTGGAACAATAACAAGAATCTCCATCACTAACAGTCTTCACTGTACCACCAGGAGGTACCACTAACAGCAACTTCATCACACCACAGAAGTGTCCACAAGGTGACTCTCCTGTACCATTAACCATCCACTGCAGGCTGCTGGCATGCGTGGAGCATATCTGAAGAACAGCAAGTACACAGCAGGGGCAACCTGGGAGCAGATGTCAGCCCATCAGAGGACACTCACTCACTCACTCACAATTATACACACACACAGAGTCACACTCACTCGGTCACACACAAACACACACACACACCCCCATCCCACACACACATTTGCTCATTGAACACAGGATTACTCTAGAATACTTTAGTGCACGATGTTGCAACTTGGACGACCAAATCGGGTAAGGTCTCTTCATTTCAAAGATATGCTATTCTTGTCTGTGCATTATACCTATCCAAAATTACACACCCCTGAGATCAATGGGTGTGAAATTCAATGCATTTTGCGTTTTCTGGGCTCTAAGGATTAAGTACCTGTGGTGTAGCAGGGCATATTTATGGATGCATGACCTAAATATGACACATTTCTGTTTGTTAAGGTTACCATAGCCTTCAACCACACCAGCACAGCTAAGTCCGTCTACAACGGCCCATCTCAATGTCCTCCACAGTCACACACATGTCCCGCAGCTCTAGCTCCACATTATCGCTTTAGATGATGCTTCAATATCTGCCCTTCTACACAAGAAATAAGCAACAATTTCCCTATAGTCCCTGCTTATACATCTTCATGCATCAATCAGGGTTCCCATGCACTCCTTAAAATCTCCACTCGTTCCTTAAACCCCAGAAGTGGCACTCAGACTAGTAGGACAAACACTGGCACCTTCAGGCATACTAAACACTCCTGTATCGATACTAAAGGCACATAGACAGACTGCTGTAATCCTACACATAGTTTGTGTGCTTTACTCACAGAGGAAACATTTCTCCTGGCTAGTAGAGAAGCCAAATGCAGAAAATAGGTAGTCCCAGGTATGAAAACCAAACAGTTTTATGGTTGCCATTTTCAAAGACTTAGTATCTGAGCCCCTTTCCCTTGTCAGTACTCTGTATATCTCATGGCACTGCTGACCTTTGCTGACCTTTGCAAGCTCAGAGTAACAAGCCTGTTCCTCACCATTCGGATCGGGGCCAGCTGGAGCTGAGCCTCAGTCAGTGCAGCATCCTCATCTCTTGGGACAACCCCCTTTTGGGCCATAAGCTGCAGGACAGTGGCACAATCTTTAGGGGGTGTCACCCTGAGTAACAGGCCATAGGCACGGCAGTAGAGCTCCGTTGACAGCAGCAGGCCTGTGACAGGTGGCTTGACATGCTCTTGTTCATACTGGTCCAGGTAGAAGGGATCTCGTAACTCAGTTGGAACATTCTCTAAATGTGATTAGAAGAAACAAACAGAACATCATCATGCACATGAACAGAGCATCAAAATCACTATGTTCTCTACGGGAAAACTGGAGAGACAAACAGAACATCATCCTGCACATGAACAGAGCATCGATATCACATTGTTCTCTACGGAAAAACTGGAGGGACAAACAGAACATCATCCTGCACATGAACAGAGCATCAACATCACCATGGTTTCTACGGGGAAACAGGAGGGACAAACAGAACATCATCCTGCACATGAACAGAGCATCAACATCACCATGGTTTCTACGGGGAAACAGGAGGGACAAACAGAACATCATCCTGCGCATGAGCAGAGCATCAATATCACTATGTTCTCTACGGGAAAACTGGAGGGACAAACAGAACATCATCCTGCATATGAATAGAGCATTGATATCACATTGTTCTCTATGGGGAAACAGGAGGGACAAACAGAACATCATCCTACATATGAATAGACCATCGACATCACTATGTTCTCTACAGCAATGCTCCTTAAACCAGTCCTCGAGGACCCCCAGATAGTCCACCTTTTTGCTTCATCCAAAATCTCTGGGAGAGCAAAAACATGGAACGCCTGGGGGTCCCCGAAGATTGGTTTGAGAAAGACTGCTCTGCGGGGAAACGAGGGACAAACTGAACAGCAAAAATATGGCTTATAATGCAATACTCAACTGTTGTATAGGATGCTCAGTTTTACCTTTTAATAGCACTCTCTGAAACGTATGCAATTATGCTACGAAAACCCTAGAGTAGAGCTAAGATCTTTGCCCAAACCCGACGGGCTTAATTTCTATCATTTTACACAGGCTTGGGCAGAATTCTGTCAGGCTCGGGCCTTGTCAGGCCTAACATTTAAGGCCCGATTATTGCTCTACCCTGGAGGCATGTTGGCTGCACAGTGACACCAGTTCACATGGACTACCTATATCCCTAACCTTAATTTTGTGTGTGTGTTTACGATTCAGATAATTAGGAACATATGTTTGTAATACGTCTTACATTACCGTTTAATGGTAGCCATATCACAATCACACCAGAAGAGATCATGACACTCTGATACCTATAAGATAAGATTTCTACACCTATCAAAAGACAGTAAAATTATAAACATGTCGGGCACTTTAACTGTTTAACCGCCATAATAAGTAAAGACTTATTAAAGATACAGCCCCATTTCCAAAATAGTTGGGGCGCTGTGTATAATGTAAATAAAAACAGAATGCAATGATTTGCAAATCATACAAGCCCATATTTAATTGACAATTAACAGCAGGGAAGAGTCTCTGTGCACTGAAGATGGTGAGAAGATTCACCACTCGGTGAAAGACTATGATGGCAAAAAGTAAAAATTTAAGAATAAAGTTCCTCAGTGTAATGTTAAACTTTCATCGTCTATGATACATAATATCATTAAAATAAAGAAGTTTAATAAAGAAGAGTTTGGATGCTTGACTGGCCTGCCTGCATTCCAGACCTAATACCCCTTGAAAACATTTGGGGCATCATAAACCTGTGCTGCTGGAATCAAATTCAAATTGAGCATATATTTGCCATAAAACAACAAATTTCCAGTTTCAACACTTCATATGTTGTCTTTGTTCTATTGTCAGTTAAATGTTGATTTATATGATTTACAAATCATTGCATTCGGTTTTTATTTACATTTAACACAGTGTCCCAACTTTTTTGGAAATGGGGTTGTAGCACAATAGAACCTGTGTTTCACACGAGTAATATCAACCAAATAATCCATTCCACAAATGAGCAAACTGGAAAAATGATCACAATCTTAACCACAGAGAATGTATTTTACTTATCATACGTTTTACAGTCCATTTTACACACAGCTTGTAGTGAGTCAGAACCATCTGCAACTGGCAGAACCTCCTGCATCATATTTGGGTACTAATCGTGACCTGTAGGAGACTTGGTCTCAGTGCCGCAATGCATGGTTTAAAAGTGCAATTTCTGCCTCAGTGCTAACTTCATTTAAAAACTGGTGGTTGTGGCTAATAGATGTGTTTATTCCAAATAAGAACAAGACCGCTAAACCACTGTAGCTATAGTACCCAATCTGATTTGGACAAGGTGGAGGCTAGGAGGATCCATCTTTTTGGTCACTCAATTTCGGGACAGGAACGATCATTTCAGCAGCCATGCTGATGCGAAAAATATGCATTTTTACATTTAAAACTCAACTGGCAATGTTTTCTCCTCTACTGGCGAAACTTCATGCCATCAAAGTCTCTTTTCACAAAACGTTCACGTGTAAACCATAATACGACCAAACATTAATCTAGAAAACCGATGATTAAGTTTTTTTCTGGCAAAAAAAGACGAAAACGAAAAGGAGACCATTAAAACAGTGAAATAATTAATAGCGGCTGCCGTGTGGATCGCGTGTCTGATGGAGGTCCGAATGATCAGAAGGATCTATGGCAATAACATGTAATTTGACCATTTTCAGAACTAAGGAGCTCCCTGTGAGGTGCACTGAAAGAAGCGCTTTTTTGCACAATGGCTTTGCCCCAAACAAAGGGCCGCCGGCTGGCAGGGTGGGTGTGCCCACCGCAGGGACGCCGGCGAGCTGCTCGATTCTTACCGTTGCTTCTATGAGCTTTGGCACATCAGAATAAGCGCGCAAATCATTAACCGAAAATGACATGTAACTAAACGAAATGTGGTGGGATTAAACATAATGTCTCCGCTGGCATCAGCACCCTTCCCGGACGCATCAGGGTGATGAAACATAACCCGTTATGGATGAACAGAAAATTCCGCATAAACGCCCCAGAAGCGGTTTCAAGCCGTATCTTTCGCCCACCACACGTATTGTTTGAAACGCAGATCATGACAGGCTATGCATTTCGGACAGCACTTAAACATTATAAGAAGGGTGGGGACACGTACATAAAATGCTGATATGAAGGGCTGAGGATGGGGTTTCCGCACAACACTGATGCTCAAATTAGACAATATAATCACTATCACCATAATAATAATAATAATAATTATCATTATTATTATTATTATTATACAACACAAGTACAACAAAGTACATGTATGCATTCTTTACACAATTTTCACATTTCACAATGTTATTTTACGCATATTCTCATATATTTTTTTATTATTATTTTACTCCGTTACATGTTGTATGTGAAGTGTGTGACCATGTACCAGACCAAATTCTTCGGACACGTAAATGCCCTTGGCAAAAGTGATTCTGTTTCTGATGCTGTGCACCATCGTTCCATCCATCCATCCATCCATCCATGCACTCAGCAGCGACGCAGCGCGTCTCCCGGCCGGCACCTACCTCTGCCGCCGTAGCACTTCGCCAGCAGCCACGCCAGACTGGCGCAGATCTTGGCTCGCTGAAAATCATATTGGTCCAGGGGTTTGATCTCCGGGACCGTGAACGTCTTCCTCATTGCACCTGAGTCCACCATAGCCGGAATGGGAACAAGGAGGGCAGAGGGAAATAGGGGAGGCGTCAGGGAGAAGATGAGGTGTAAAAAAGACACAGGAGATGCTTTAAAAAGCCGTTTGCTTCCTGCTGACACACGCTGGAGCCGGCCACATACAGTAGGAGTAGACAGTGTGCATCTCAATAACACAAAACCATCGTTTTAGCGTCCCAATTCAAGGCGTCCACAAGATAAGAACTGCGATTCCGTAGTAAGAGCAGCACGGCGTTCGGCTTCGGGGGTGGGTCCCGGCCGGATCCGTGTTCTCAGCAGCACGTTTCATTTCCAGCGGCCAGATTGCAGGTGCGACGCCGGGCAGCGGGCCGGTTAACGCCCGCTGTAGGCGGAAGACACGGAGTCGGCGGGGCGGAGCAAGAGGCACTCCAAGCCGGGCTTAGTCCAGGACGGGTTTTCGCGTCCGCCCTTCATCACTCAGCCTTTCTTGTAGTTTCGAGCGCATAACGGCATCGCGGATTTAAAAATTATTTAATAATTTAAGGCAATGGCTTTTACAGATGCAAATATATATATTTTTACTTGATCTTTAGCCAGTATTTTGGTGTTTGTAGTGTGGCTCTGCTGGGGGGGGGGGGGGAAGAGTCGTATATCATCAGTTATCGTCAGGCACTTCCTCTCATTTAGGCTGCAAGTTTTTGGACAGTGGAAGGAAACGGAGGAACCTGCCGAAAAGCCACAATCAAGAACTGGGTACAAAAAGACATTTGTCTTCCACTGTATATAAATTATATGGACAAAAGTATTGGGACACCTGGCTATTACATCCATTTATGACATCCCATTTTAAAATCATTGGCTTCAGTATGGAGTTATAATACCTGCCATTCATCTGGGAAGACTTTCCACAAGATTTTGGACTGTGGCTATATGATTTTTTGTTCATTCATCCAAAAGAGTATTTGTGAGGACAAGCTTACAGTCTCCATTCTAGTTTAAATGTGTTTGATGGGATTAAAGTCAGCCAAGTACTTCCACACCAACTCACCCATCCATGTCTTTATAGACCTTGCTTTGTGCACTGGGGCGCAGTCATGTTGGAACAGGAAGGGGCCATCCCCAAAGTTGGAAGTCTAGAACTAAGGGGTCTAGCCCAACCCCTGAGAAATAACCACATACCACTATCCCTCCTCCACCAAACTATACAGTAGGCACATTCTCCTGGCATCCGCCAAACCCAGACTCGTCCATCAGACTACCAGACAGAGAAGCGTGATTTATCCCTCCACAGAACATGTCACCACTGCTCCAGAGTCCAGTGGCGGTGTGCTATATACCACTCCATCCGACGTTTGGCATTTTCCTTGGTGATGTGAGGCTTTTGTGTGGCTGCTCGGTCATGGAAGCCCATTCCATGGAAGCCCATTCCATGAACCTCTCTGCGCACAGTTTTTGTGCTGGTATTAATGTCAGCGCAAATGTGGAATTCTGCAGTTGTTGAGTCAACAGGGCATTAGTAACTTTTACACACTATGTGTCTCATCACTTGGCAACCCCGCAGCCCTGCTACTTTACATAGTCTGCCACTTCATGGCTGATCCTGTTGATCCTAAACGCTTCGCATAAGAAAAATACTATATCTAGCACGGAAGAAATTTTACAAACTGACAAGATGGCATTCTGTGACAGTAGCACACTTGAATTCACAGATCTGTACAGAACGACTCATTCTTTCACAGTTTTTTTTTTATCTGACTATATGACTCGGTGCTTGATTCCATATACCTGTAGAAACAGGTCTGAATGAAACACTTGAATTCAACAATTAATTGGGGGCAGGGGTGGCGTAATGGTTAGAGAGGCAACTGTGTAATCGACAAGTTGCTGATTCGAGTCCTTGACCTGCAAGTACCACTGAGGCGCTGAAATAGCTGCCCACTCCTGTGTCACATGGGTTACACGCAGAGGACACATTTTGTTGCTGTGCTGTGTCAACAATGACAATTAATCACCTTCACCTTACTTTTAAATGGTGTGTCTCAGTACTTTTATCCATATAGTGTAGTTTAAATTTACCAAGCTCCCATTATTTAATTAGCAGGAAACCAGCCACAAGCAAAGATGTCACCTAGTGACCAATGTGGTGTAGCAGAGGTTGAGGGTCCAGTCATCCCTGGTGGAGCGGGTGATATGCTGATGGTATTTCGGGAGAGTTTTCTTTGGGCTGCAGTGGCTGAAGTTCCCGGCCATGGTTGCGGTTACTTTTACTGGCTCTCTTGCTTACAAATGGTACTGTGCAGCTCAGCCAGTGAAGCCACAGCTGCAGCCTCAGGAGGTGAGCAGCATTGAACAAAACTCTCTCAACAGGTATAATTGGCAGCACTAGATCATCAGGAGCTCAGGCATTGGCGAGCAGGATTTGCAACCCGTTTATGGTGCTCTGGTTGTTGGTAATAAGGAAGCATACACTGCCTTCCTTTGGTTCGCCAGTGCTTTCTGATGTATGGTACACTGAAGCTCCGAAGCTGCATGGTACTGTCTGAAAGTTTGAGGTAAGGCAGAACACACTGCACTCTTTGAGAGCTGATGTAGCAGTCTGATATGTCCAACTTGTTCTCCAGTGAGGGGACATTCCTGGGGGGGATAGTGGGGATGGGAGACCGAGATGAACAATGTTACACCTGATTAGCAAGACGCTTTGCTGCCTCCTCCTCCACACATCTGATGAGAGTCATTATTGTTTGGTTCAGCTGTAGCATTTCGAACAATTACTTCAGGTAGATCGAAAATGTGAAAGATTGCTGGATGATTTTGTCTAATCTTCAGCAGAGTGTGGTGGTCTTAGACAATATAATAGCTGTCACGCCCAACCCTGCTTGTCTGCTCCCTTCCCCACAGGATGTGACAATACCGAGTTACATGTGTAAAGATTCTAAAATACAATAAAAGCACACCAAGTAGGGAGACAGTAATTCTTAGTGTATCACCATGGGACAGCACCAGTAGAAAAATCAGAGTGGTGACACTCCCATAGGGGCCCATTATAAAAAATGGTGAATGGACGATGAATAGTCCCAAACACTGACATTCACACGTTAATTTCCATTGGAACCAAGTGTTGTAAAGTGTCTGTATTTTTACTTGTGCGTTTTTAGGATTGCACTTGTAAATAGTGTTAGAACAAAAAAGTGCGTTTTCACGTTATTTCGTCTCCCTCAGTTTGAATTGCTTAGAATATCCTGGAAATATATTTAAGTAAAGTTTTTTGTCCATATTGACCTATATTTCTTACCCTTGCTACCCTCACTCCCACTCTTTGTCCCTAAAGTGCAAGGTGTGAATGGGGCATTACATAGTGAAAGTGTTTACAATGTTTGCCCAATTTAGCCTGTTTTGTGGATAATGAGTGATAATGGATTTTGATCCCTGGATCATCATGAAAGGTGGCTGATTTGCTACACAAGTAAATAAACGGGAAGGCATTTTTTTTATATATATTCTTGGTATACTCTTGTACTCTTTCTTGCAATCTGTCCTGAGCTGTGGTAACGCACAAATTTTCCCACTGTGGGATCAATAAAGTCTTATCATCATCATCATCGTCATCATCATCATTATCATCATTTATTGACTGGCAGCCTTAATTAAACATTATACAGTATTATTATTTGTATGTTATTTCAATCAGAGAATGGTTTGAAACTGTTAAAAAGTATAACATCTCTATAATGTTAATATTTAAAACAAAGTTTTCTTAAAAATTAAGGAATTAAGCCTCATATGGCCGCACCTCCTTGCATGGCCACGCACCCCCTCATATGGCTGCACCCTTTTACAGTACATGGCCATGCGCCCCCTCACATGGCCACGCACCCCCTTACACAGCCACACCCCCTCACATGGCCACATCCCCTTACATGGCCACGCACCCCCTAGTATGGCCACGGGCCCCCTTACATTGCCATGCACCCCCTCATATGGCCTCACTCTCTTACATGGCCATGCACCCCCTCACATGGCCACGCACCCCCTCATATGGCCACATCCCCTTACATGGCATTCAGATAGTGACACAGAGTCATTGCCCAGAGTAGTGTTTTTTCACTTTGTAACACCTCATGCTTAGTATTTGCCCTGTAATTGTTATACAGAGCCATATCTAAACATGACTTTAATATGGATGCACAAAATATGGATGATACTGTGTCTCTATACAGCAGTGTCACCTGCTACTCAGGGGTTGAAGCATCTTTGGTTTGCCTGCTATCGTTTCTGCTGGTGAGATGGGCTAGATGTGATGGGTCACCCAACCTGAAATTGCTACCAGTTAACAAGATTCGCTGCCTGTATTAACTGTGAGATTGCAGAGGTTATTGTTCAGTCTTTTTGCATTTGAATGTCAATTTTCAAGCCTGAATTTCTAGTCTGGCCCTGTCTGCCCCTGCCATACCATCAACTCCAGCCATGTGTGTCCCAGCTGCATCTACATTCTTTTTTTCAATTTGAATTTATATTTATAAAAGGCTGAGATCAGAGGTCCTACAAAAATGTATTTTTTCCCTCACAAGTTTGAAAGATAGATACCAGTTAAAATGAACTTGTTTTGTGCAAAAAGTTTGACCATTATACCTTTGAGGAATGCATAGAAGGTAAATTGAAGGAAAATAGTGCCATTTGATAATAAAAACAGTGTGGCTTTGGTTGTCATTCAGCAGGGAATTATTAAGTTTTTTATTTCAGAAGGTTTACTGTCCAAATGGGAAGACATAGAAATGGCTTTCAAAAATAGCCATTGACATTCACATACAGTGCAACAGGTTTATCTTTTTGAAGGTGCTTTACTTGTCAGCAGTTAATGCATCACTGATCATATTTACAAGGAGGCGGTCTAGCAGTGCCCTCTGCTGGAGACAGTGCTTCGTCCAAAGATACAAGAAATCGAGATATTGAAAATCATACATAATTCATTTCAATTAAATTATATATAGACTCTCAAGGCGATTTACATGGGTGTGTTATAATACATTTATATACCATACAAACAGAATTCAAGATTAAAGATTCAAAAAACTTAAACTAATCCCAGAGGGAAATTGCTTATAATAATAAGAATGAGAATAAAATAAAAGCAGGGAGAAAAGAGAAAGAAAGCCAGATAATATTGAAGAAGGATTAACAGAAAACTCCCAAGTAGGAAGGAAAAAATGGCTCTGTGAACGGTCAACTGGCTGCCCAACGCCCTTGCTGACTGCTGAAAAAGAAAGAGTAGGCTTGCTAGCCAAAAGCAAGAGAGGTGAGGGAGCATCGGTTTCATGCTGGCGGGAGAGTGCCTCCACCTTGATGTTCTTGGACCCCGGGCGGTATGAGAGGTGGAGGTTGAATAAAATAGTGCCCACCGCGCCTGCCGAGGGTTGAGCTGTTTGGCGTGCTGGATGGTGATGAGGTTCTGGTGGTCCATCTAGACCCTGAATGGTTCACTGCCACCCTGGAGCCAGTGACGCCATTCCTCCAGGCCCCACTTGATGGCCAGCAGTTCATGGTCCCCTACCCCGTAACGCTGCTGAGTGGGGTTGAATTTCCTGGAGAAGAAACTATATGGGCGTAGTTTCTGGTCTGGACCTTGCTGGGAGAAGACTGCCCCGACACCCATATCTGAGGCATCCACCTCCACAACGAAGGGTTTGGTGGAATCCGGGTGAAGGAGGATAGGAGTGGTGGTGAAAAAATGACATAGTTCTTGATAGGCATTGATGGCATCTAGGGTGAGATGGAAATGATGAGGAGAAGGACGGGTCAGGGTGGTCAGCGGTGCTGCAATTGTACTGAAGCCCTGGATAAAATGCCGGTAGAAATGAGCAAACCCCAGAAAATACTGTAGCTGCTTAAGTGTCTTGGGTAGGGGCCAATGACGCACAGCTTCCAGCTTCTGGGGGTCCATGGCCACACCCTGGTGTGAGATAACAAATCCCAGGAACGTGGTGGAGCACTGGTGGAAAGCTCTTTTCTTGCAATAAAATTGATGAGCAAGCAGTCTCATGAGGACCACCCCGACATGCTGGATGTGTTCTTCCAGGGTGAGAGAGTAAATAATGATATTGTCAAGGTAGACGGATGCCCAATGGCCTAGCATCTCCTGCAGCACGTCGTTGATGAATTGCTGGAAGGCTGTGGGAGCATTGCACAAGCCGAAGGGCATAACCAGACTCTCATAGTGGCCAGTGGGAGTGATGAATGCCGTCTTCCAATTATCGACCATCCTTCTTCTTAATGAAGAAGAACCCCGCAGCGGCTGGCGAGGAGGATGGCCTGATGGTACACTGGCGGAGAGCTTCAGCCACATACTCCTCCATCGCCTTAGTCTAGGAGGTGGCAAGAGAGAAGTGCCTGCCACGGGGTGGTACTGCATCTGGCAGGAGGTCATAGGGCCAGTGAGGAGGTAACTTCAAAGCCAATTTCCTGCAGAAGACCTCCGCCAGATCACAGTAAGGCTGGGCCTCTGGATCTACATCTGGATCTACATCGGGGGCCTCAGACTTCCTAGAGCACGTCCTAGGTGTTGCCTGTAGGCAAAGTACAGAACAGGTATGGGCCCCAATTCAAAATCTGGTGTTAGGTCCAGGAAATGAGGGGGTCATGCTGGAGGAGCCACGGGTGTCCAAGGATGATGGGAGCCACGGGTGTCCAAGGATGATGGAAGGCTGAACAGGTGAGGTGATGGAAGTGGCCAGGAACTGGATGGTCTCATGGTGCTTGTTGATGGTGAGGATGATGGGTTGAATCTAGTGAGTAATGGGACTGGTGGTGAGGGGCCGACTGTCGACAGCAGTAATCTGAATCGCCTGGGATAACGCCTCGAGCTCCACCCCCAGTTGTTTAGCGTAACTTTGGTCAATGATGTTCCCTGCGCCCCCTAAATCAATAAAATCCGAGGTTCTGACCCATTTGTGGCCAAACTGGAGGTACCAGAACCATGAGGCAAGAAACAGCCGTGGAGGTGGAGAAGAGAGATAAGGGACCCGGTGAGATGGTGAAACGTGGCGGGCGGCAGGGTACGGGGGGCTGGCCTTGGATGTGAGCTCATCTGCTGGTCAATGCGAAGTCCTAGTTGGATCAGGCCCTCTAGGGTGGCTGGGAGCATGTCCAGCTAGCTCATCCCAGATACAAGGAGCCAGCCCCTCATAATAGGCTGTCCTGAGAGCAGAATCACCCATAAGAACATAAGAAATTTACAAACGAGAGGAGGCCATTCGGCCCATCAAGCTCATTTGGGGAGAACTCAACTAATAGCTCAGAGTTGTTAAAATCTTATCTAGAACGAACCCAAGGATTTGGCTTGCACTACTCTAGACTATTCCATACTCTAACTACATGCTGTGTGAAGAAGTTTTTACTCAACTCCAGTTTGAAATGTTCTCCCACTAATTTCCAACTATTGCCACGAGTTCTAATGTTCTAAAGTAACTATTTAATTTGGATAGAATCCAGACCTGTTAGAATCTTATATACCTGGATCATGTCCCCCCTTAGTCTCCTTTGCTCAAGGCTGAACAGATTGAGCTCAACTAACCTTTCCTCATAAGACATTCCTTTTAGCCCAGGAATCATTTTTGTAGCCCTGCGTTGAACCCTTTCTAAGGCAGCAATGTCCTTTTTAAGGTAAGGTGACCAGAACTGCACACAATATTCTAGGTGTGGTCTTACCAAGGAATGATAAAGTCTTAACATTACCTCCCTTGACTTAAACTCCACACACCTGGAGATGTAACCCAATATTCTATTAGCCTTTTTAATTGCTTCTCTACACTGGCATCAATATATACACCGGGGCTGAGTGTAATGTCAGGGAAGCATTACACTCCAGGCCCGGGACTGAGGCTGAGCGTAATGCCGGGGAAGTGTTACACTCGAGGCTCAGGACCGAGGCTGAGTATAATGTCGGGAGTGTTACATTCCAGGCCTGGGACTGAGGCTGAATGTAATGTCAGGGAAGCATTACACTTTAGGCCTGGGACCGAGGCTGAGTGTAATGTCGGGGAAGCGTTACACTCCAGGCCCGAGATTGAGGCTGAGCGTAATGTCGGGGAAGCGTTACACTCCAGGCCCGGGACCGAGGCTGAGTATAATGTCGGGAGTGTTACATTCCAGGCCTGGGACTGAGGCTGAATGTAATGTCAGGGAAGC
>JAODKL010000095.1:214083-231707 GCA_026780765.1 Petrocephalus schoutedeni
AATGTTTTAGAAGAAAGCACTTAATAATGTTCCAATGTGCCCCTAAAACCATAGCTCCAATAAGAATAGAATGTCTGGTCAGGCTACTTACTGGAAGCAGCCAGTCGGTTAAGCGACCATAGAAACCATCAACAGACAGGCACTTATGTTTTAACAACCAACAAGGAAACAAGGAAAATCATGCTGATAATGACGAGTGAATGGATAAAAAGTCACATGGGATTTTATACTAATGTGTTTAATGAAACATTAAAACACATTAATATAGTGCTGTGATTAGGTTGCCGGAACTACATGTGTGGTTACATGATAGACATCCATATGACATCTCTGGACCAATAAAAAAATAATACGCTGCTCACCCAATGCATACCACCCGAAATCACCATCAAGAAAAGGATCTGCAATAATGTAACGATGGATTTTGCAAAGGCATGACCACACTCACAGTAATGGACACTTTTGTAACTCCAGCATTTGGTGTGTGTTATTGTTGGACAGTCTGTCTCTTTGTAATTTATTTCTTGAATAGTTTTACTACCTCAGAATATGTTTACTCTTGTATAGTTTACTTCTTTTATGTATTGTTTGTGTTTCGTGCAATTTTGACCTCATATTTGTATTGCATCAGCTTTGCATGTCACCAGCGTAATCTTTTGTGTGTTACAACACAAGATAAAACCTCTGAATCCTTTTAATCTCAGGTATTTCAGGTAGGAGCACTTTATGCTGCCTCATAGGACCTACATCTGGTATGCTCATATCCACAAACTCCAAGTTGGGTCTCGCTGTAACATGTTTTCACTTCCCCTTGCTGTCTGCTGAGTCTGAAATTCCTTTTCATTTAGCGCTGACTGCTGTGACTTTTGTCCCTTCCCATTTTGCCTAAGTCAGCGTGGCCAAGGTCTGTTCTCTCTCCATGCAACCTACACCTCCTTTACCAGCAGACTCTGCAGCTGCAGTTGCTGAATGTAAACAAATTGGGTCTCATTCATGAAGCTTCAGCAGAACAAATTTGTTCATAAAGCTAGTGGAGGGAAAATCCGGTATTTATCATAATGTTTTAGTAAGGACCTGTTCCTAAAAACGAATAATGTGCGTGGCCCAAGCATAATGTTTATATAAATTATAAAAAGCTTGTTAGATGAATGCCATTTGCACAAAACTATCAATGATAGGGAAAAAAAAGCTTTGGCAAGCTTTTTGGCAAGATCCTGCAAAACCAACTTGCTTTTTTTCAACCACAAATTTTTTCCCCTCCTTGTCCCTTCCAGGGCTCCGTAGTTAAAAGTGTCCCAAGGTGGGTTAGGGTTAGGGTTCCAAGATGGCAGCATAGTGCGAAAGCTCCTAAAACCATATACAAACTTGTATACGCTGTTAAAATTATTTAAAAGACAGGGATAGTTATCAAGTGTTTTTCAGAGCGGTCTAATATAAAAAATTCCCAGTGGAATTTACACAAACAGAGAAACAGACTAAACTACTAGACTTTGGACTACTCCAAGCCAGGAGAGTTATTTCATTATGCTGGAGGAGTATGGATGCTCCTTCGTTGAGACTCTGGATAAAGGAACTTGCAGATTGTATTGGCCTGGAAAGACTAACATATACTGTATTGCCAAATGCAAACGGAAAGACTTTATAAATCTCTGGGAACCATATATGAACATCATAGAAACTAGAAACAGGCTCATATATAGAGATGTGGAATATTTTTATTTATTTATTTTTTTCTCTTGCTTTTTGGATATTTCTGTGTTGTCATTCTGAAAATTTTACTTGTTTTTAATACCTAAGTGTAATTATGCAAGTTTAATGTGCATATGTGTGAGTGAGTGTGTGAGGGTGACCATTTGCAGTAGTTCGATGTTGAAATGTTTGTTATATAAAAAAAGAAAATTCAATAAAGAAATATGACAAAAAAAGTGCCCCAATCTCCGCTTCTTTGAAGTTATTTTTGCCTTTTTTCGGTTTTGACATTTTGGCAGATCCTGTGTGACAGCACGTCCTTATATGGTAAGATTTAGTACATTGGTGGTTGTGGATTATAGTAATGAACTGACACGCAACTGACAATTTACAAATGATTGACATTTATGATCCAGCACATGGTATTAAGGGAAAATCAAGGTTTTACCCATGGTTTGTGAGTGTGGTGTAGGATTTTAGTAAAATTGCCTTTTGCAAATGTGTTTGGTAATTTATGAATGTTTCATGAATGAGACACGCTGTGTGAACTGTGTATGTGAAGAGGATGACCACCTACCTCTTGATGATTTGATGAACACTATTTATCATGTGCTGAAGAGATTGTGCCCGTGATGCCTGACTGGGATTGTACTGTGCTTCTCCTGTGTCTACAGGGTGGCGACAGACCATAATGCGGACAACACCACGGCCATCCTGCGGGAATGGCTGGTCAAGGTGCAGAGCCTCTATCACAGTGTGGGCTGGAGACCACAGCAAGGGCCCCAGTCAGTCTCTTTATTAGTTAATTGACCTTTCAGCATTATTACAGGCTAATAAACACCATTGTCACTTATTTTGCTGATATAATAAAACATCATTACTAACATCACGGATCTAAAATCTGGGCTTACAGTAGCCAGTAGGATACTGTTTGGGGCTAAAATTTGTGATTTTTTTATTTGAATGCGTGTGTCCTGCAGGAGCTATGAGGACGAGGCTGGTCCCAAGCACTGGACACACCAGCGCTATGCGCAGGTCATGCAGCTGCGCCAGGAGGCGCTGGAAGCGGCACGCCACAAGTGGGCCGATTACTATTTGGTGCGCCCCCGCCCCCCAAATCTCATACACACACACACACACCCACGCCTTTCCGTGATAAAGCAGAAATACAAATGCATTGCATGCAGAGAGAAAGGTTGTGAGAGGCATTTAGAAATGGTCCATGGCCCCAATTAAATCCTAAAAATACACCATAATCTATGTGTCTTAATGCATCGAGCATAAAAAAAAGCCTCAAAGTTTTTCTACGAGCGAAAATAAAGAAATGCGAAAGTGTGTACTTTAAAATTACAGTTGTGCTGTGCTTTAGTACAGCTTTGACTTTCAGTTGTATTTCACTGTACTGTTTCATCTTTTCTTTGAAAGCCCGGAGGCTATAATCTTCAGGAAGAGCCAAGCCACAGTAGAGACTGGACTCATACAGTCAGCAGCTATGCTGTCCAGCACTGGTCAGCTCTTCCTGTACACTGCCACCAAGTGGTTACATATGGTATAGCAATGTTGTAATCAGCCCTATTATTCCTCCTGTTTACTGTATTATGAATGTACTGACAGGCCATGAAATCAGTTGTTTTTCCTTTACTGTCCTTTGCATTGCAGCCAGTGACTACACAGAAAATGTACCCTGACAATGTTTTTTTCCCTCATGTGCACTTGAGGGATAGATTGAGAGGGCAAGGGAAGACCCTGTGTCCAGTTCTGCTTGTGATGCATATGACACAGTCTCTTTGGTGTTGGGGGTGTAAAGTTCCTGTAAGTCTTTCTTTATCTTTCCCACCCTGAGCAGTCGGTGGACTGTGACAACCTCTTGACCAACCCAGATGTGCTATGGAAGCTCATCAGTGAGAACAAGACCCTTGTGGCCCCAATGCTGGAGTCACGTGCAGCGTACTCCAACTTCTGGTGTGACATGAGCTCGCAGGTACAGCTTCCTGGGAGTGCGTGGATGCGTGTGCCTGCCTGTGCCTGCCTGTGTCGATCTCTAGCCCATAACAGATTCGTCCCTGGAGCTCAGTCATGGGCTGTGAGTACATACATCCCTATCATGTGTGTTTATGCCCCTGGGTTTCGTGTAGATGGACTCCACATGCGTGTATCTGTGTGTTCTTTCCTCAGACCTATACTGCATCAGTCTCTGTCTGTATGCTTGTATCCCTAGGGCTATTACAAGCGGAGCCCTGCCTACATTCCCATCCGCAGGCAAGAGCGCAGAGGCTGCTTCGCTGTCCCCATGGTGCACTCCACCTTCTTGGTGGACCTGCGCAGGGAGTTGTCCCGCCAGCTGGCCTTCCACCCGCCACACCCCGACTACAGCTGGGCTGTCGATGACATAATCGTCTTCTCCCACTCTGCTCGCATGGCAGGTAGGAAATGATCACGTCATGGGGGGGGGGGGAACTTACATTATTCATTATACATTATTCCTCAAGCATAGTTGGTGACTAGAAGGATAGGCGATTTTGGGTCCAAATTCATTTTCTTCCTTTGCAAATTTAAATTAAATGGAAAAACGAATTATTTTGTAGGTGTACAAATGTTCCTGTGTAACAGAGAGCATTACGGGTACCTTCCTGTTCCTGTGCATTTCCACAATTCCCTGAAGGATGAGGCTGACAGCTTCCTGCATTGCCTGCTGGAGGTCATGGGTGAGTATTTGTGCAGAGTGCAAAAAGTGCCTTTTTGTACCCTGTGTTTTGAAAAGTGTGATTGTTCTTTGACAGTTTGTGGCTTACAGTCTTTAGTTAGCCAGCTCATCCTTAACAAGGAAGGCCCTCACAGCCACACGCCTGTTTTTGTCTGTGGTCTGTACATTTCTGGCCACCTTTTCCATATCTTTTGTCGTCCCCGTGCTGTCAGATGTCTGCCTGACCCCCGCGTGCTCCTTCTGTCTGTCTCTCAGTGCATCACCCCCCCGTGGAACCCTCCAGTTTCATCTCTGTTCCCCCAAAATCCCCAGATAAGATGGGCTTCGATGAGGTAAGTTGGGCGGGGTGACTGCCGGACGACAGCACAAATCAGCACTTGTGGCTCTACATTAAACATCTTACAGATGTAATAAAAATGGGTCAAAAGTTGTTTGATTGCTCAGTATAACCTGCTGCTGCAGATGCTTACTGACAGTTTCTGTTCGATGGGAGGGTGTAGACACGGTCTGTCTGAGAGCAGTCACCTGGGTGTTGGAATGCTGTTTGGGGTAAGGCCAGGATTTGGTCCTGCACGCTGCGCTGACGTGGCTGCCTCCATCACAGGTCTTCCTGATCAACCTGCAGCGGCAGCTGGGGCGGCGGCGGCGAATGCTGCGCTCTCTCCATGAGCAGGAGATCGCCTGCAAGCTCATCAGTGCTGTGGATGGCAAGTATGTCGGCTTAGCCGCACAGAATGTGCGCAGGATGAGTGCATAGCCTGGAGTTATGGTGTTACCATAGCTGGGGCACTCTAAGCAGTTTACCCGGTCACATCTAATGAGTCTGCGGAAGGCTGAGTGCTGGATGACAGATGGCAGCATGGTGCTGAGCTGGTCATATTAACCAGAGGTTATATCAGTCCGGGTTAAATTGTGAAAACTTGTGAAATATTTTCTGGACACCAGCGCACTGAATGCCAGTCAGATCAAGTCCATGGGGATCCAGATGCTGCCGGGGTACAGTGACCCATACCATGGACGGCCCCTCACAAAGGGAGAGCTGGGCTGCTTCCTCTCCCACTATAACATCTGGAAGGAGGTGAGAAGCACGGATATGATACAGCTGTTTGACTCTGAACACTGAGGTCTAAGGTGCCAGGGTGTTGTATGCTAGTGAAGCGGTCCCTGTCTGATCATGCAGATTGCAGAACACAAGCTAAAGGCCTCGCTTGTGATTGAGGATGACGTGCGTTTTGAGGTCTTCTTCAAGCGGCGTCTGCAGAACCTGATGAATGAGGTAGACAGCCACGGCTTGGACTGGGATCTCATGTGAGTCACAGCCCCTCAAAAAATACCTACTTCTAAGAGGGCCTACACAGAGATGTTTACACTGATCTTACTTCCTCATTCGTCTTTAAGATATGTTGGACGGAAGAGGATGCAGGTGGACCGTCCAGAGAAATCTGTACCCAAGATTCGTAGTCTAGTAGAGGCTGACTATTCTTACTGGACATTGGGATATATGATTTCACTGCGGGGTGCCAGGAAGTTGCTGAAAGCGGAGCCCCTCAGCAAGATGCTGCCAGTGGATGAGTTCCTTCCTGTGATGTATAACAAGCATCCCATGTAGGTGAAGGTATAGAAATGGGATTAAAGGTCGGAGGAAAGGGGGATGAAAGGGGGATTGAAAAGTGATAAATTGAGGAGGGCATAAAAAGTTGAAGGAACATGGAAGTGGATAGAAAAGAGGTGTGGATAGATGGGAAATGGGATAAAGGGGGATAGAAAGGAGGTGGGGATGGACGGGGAAGGGGATAAAGGAGGGATAGGAGGTGGGGATAGACTGGGAGGGGGATAAAGGGGGATAGAAAGAGGTGGGGAGAGATGGGGAAGGGGATAAAACAGGGATAGAAAGGAGGTGGGGATAGATGGGGGAATGGGATAAATGGAGACAGGAAGGGGATAAAAGGGGGATGGAATAAAAAGAGTGAATTGGGGATAAAAAAGATTAAAAGGAAGAAAGGGGATAAGAGGACAGAAAGGGGATGGGGATAAGGGGAGGTTGCATCCATTCAACTTAAATCTTGTTCTTGGATGGAGATTCTCTTAATTGTTCTTGTTGTTTTGTAGTCTTCTGGGCCTATTTTTTGTTTACTTGGTCTCTATCTCTCCATCACCTCCAGCTCACACTATATGGAGCATTTCCAGACCCGGGATCTGAAGGCATTCTCAGCCGAACCGCTCCTTGTCTTTCCCACTCATTACACGGGTGACCTGGGCTATATCAGTGACACAGAGACCTCCATGCTTTGGAACGACGAGGGCGTGCCCACCGACTGGGACCGGGCTCGCTCGGGCAAGACCAGCGAACAGCAGGAGCTCAGCCAGCAGGCCCAGAACGCCAAAGTTGTTCAGGCGCCGCTGGACAGCACTGCACATGATGAGCTCTGAGAGTCTGGGGTTGCGCTGGGTGGGGGTCAGAACTGGAACAGAACAGGCGAGGGCTGCTGTATTTCAGACCGATCTGGGGGACAATCAGAGCCGGGAGACTGCAGAAAACTCGCCCCAGGAGAAGGGGTCTGCAGTGGAGCTGCGGAAGCAGAGGCAGAATGGAGGGCGAACAGGGCTGAGAAGGCATCTCTGCAGCTCCCTGTTTAGTTATTTTTGCTTTGATTTTATCAGATGGTCATATCTCTCCTGTCTGGGATCTAAGCATTCCAAGTAGGGTATCTAGTCAGATTAAGGAACATTTTCATCAAATGTCGTAGCAAGAATGGAGTTTGACTTTTAAAAGTACAATTTATGTTTTATGTTCTGTTTTTCTATGAATCTCTGCACATGATCTTAAGGGCTAAACAATACCAATAACAATACCAATGCTAATACTACCATTGCACAGCATGAGAGAGCGGCATTAAAGTGGACCCGTAAGAAGTCTGCCAACCTCACTCTCATGCTGCCTGCTCGGTGGATATTCGCACTTCCTTTTTAAAGTCTTAAAATCCTAGTAACTTATTGCACCCCAAAAAAATGTGTTATACTATAGAATAGAATTGCAGTAAAAATGTATCTGAGGCTATAGCGCGGCCTTGCTGGCCGTGGTGTTTACTGTCATGCTCAGAAGATCAACTGCTATTGCGGCTCTTTGAAGAGCTTCTGTGAAACTCTCTCATGTATTTCAAGTTTTACAATTTCATCTTTTACCAAAGAATAAACTATTCCAAAAAACAATATACATTACTAAGTCTCATTCTTGTAGTAACAGAACAGACATGACCACGTCAGACTTATGTATGTTTAAATAATTTGGTTATTTAATCTCCTGATGTATATACAATGAAGCTTTCACTACATTTCGGTGGCTTACCCTGTCCTTTGTCAGTGCATGCATGCATATACTGCTCTAGTCAATGAAATAAAATGAGGGGTTTTACTTGAACACTCAGAAGTTTTTTAAGTTAATGAGCAACTGCATGAATGGGCAGAAGGTCAAATTTAATGTGGTTGGAACCCAAACATGTTTGTGTCCCTTTCAGTCTCTTGAGAAGTTTCCATGCTTATATTATGTTTTTCTATTAATGATTTTACAGGAGTCCCAGCCCAACAGGCAGAACCTGCACTGTCTGCTCTGAACAGTACTATTTGAAGGCCCACTCTTTTCACGTCAACCTCCTCACCTGCATTTTCATTCCTTTAATCCACTCTCAGTCTGCCTCTCTGTGTGACAAATCCTTCTGTTGTTTGGCCCTTTCCCTCGTTCTGCCTGCTTCCCACCACAGATACGTGAAGTTGCTGCTATTTTCAGCCAAGCTGCCTGAGTAGATTTCCAATAAGCTCAAGGCCAATGACCTGCTGGCACCAATGAGCACGCAGACACAGCCCAATCCCTGTGTGACATTCCTGAGATGTCAAAACTTCCAGACATGTTTTCTAGTCAAATGCAGAACTGGTCCAAGCCCTATGTGGTACCCTAGGCGAGCTTCAGCACCGTGGTTTTCCAAATCCAAGAAAACCTTTGGCAAACTATAGGCCCCTTGCCTGGCTCCCTGCTCCCTCAAACACACACCCTGACACATGGAGATAAATGAGATTACAGCAGCTCATTTAGAGCTTATGACTCTGCAGGACACCCTTCCAGTCAATTCCTACCCCTCATATCCCGCTGTAATTCCACGGCTTCTGTTGTGTCAACATTGGACTGTATCTATTAACATTTCTCTGCAGGGTGAATCAATTAATAAAATCCCTCAGCAAATCAGAATTCAGCAATTAACAGCGTTGACGTAAAAGCCACCATCACGGTGGATTATATCTGTTCAACAGGTTCTCCTCCTCAGGCAGCATGGTCGACCTCTTCTTAGGGAAGGTCTTAGTTAAAAATAACAAAGACAAGGACGAGCTGGACACTGAGAAGGAGATTGTGCACCGGCTCCAGAACCGGGTCTTGATGCTGTTTTTTGGGTCTAGTGAGTGTATGCACTGCAAGGAGTTCACGCCGACCCTCAAGGATTTCTTCAAACGCCTCACTGATGAGTTCTACGTCGAGCGACCCGCCCAGCTGGTTCTGCTGTACATCTCGCTGGACTCCTCTGAGAAGAAGCAGCTCAAGTTTCTCAAAGACATGCCTAAAGGGTGTCTCTTCATTCCCTTCAGGGACGACTACCGCATGTATGCTTATCACAGTCATTAACCTGTATCTGTGCATCAAATCAGCCAGTAAAGGTGTAGGAAGTGAATGTACATAGGTAGAGGGTATATTTGGTATAGAGAGGAGGTTAGGGTTAGGGTTTGTGGGCGTTATGTATGTAGGCAGTGAATGTACATAGGTAGAGGGTATATTTGGTATTGAGAGGAGGTTTGGATTAGGCTTTTGAGAGGAGGTGCAGTTTCCCCACATTTTATCTATCATGTGAAAATAGTCCAGTTCTCAACTTCCAGCAAAATTAACATAGCTACTACTAACCCACAACACTGCTTAGGGTACCAACACAAAGATTTAATGATATGTTATAGAATGACACACTGGTGCATTAGATGTTTACAGTCATCATAGTGATGCTGGATTTTTCCCTACAATGGTCACTCCAGTAGAGCCATTTAAGTGTTTCCCAATCCACACATCACATAATGAGCTGGAGAATATTTCTTTTATATTCAGTGAATCAAAGTGTGCTTATTTAATGAGATATTTTTATGTAGTTTATATTTCAGTTTGCATAGATCTGTGGATATATGGGTGTGGCAAAGTGTGCTTCATGTTTATGTGTGTGTCCAGGGAGTTGAAGTGCAAGTTCATGGTAGAGGAGATCCCAGCTGTGGTGGTTCTGCGGCCAGATGGTTCCATCCTCTCAGCCAATGCTGTGCCAGAGATCTGCAAACTCGGCCCAGACTGCTTCCGGAACTGGCAGGAAGGGGCGGAGCTCATTGACAGGAACTTCATGATGGCTGAGGAGTTTGATGACACCAAGATGAGAAGCATGACAGATCCACTGCGCAGACTCAAGTACAAAGTCGACAAGAAAAACAAGAAAAGAAAGAAGAAAGGGAAAGAGGAGTGTAAAGAAGAGGAGGATGTCGATGAAGGGGACGAAGAAAGTGATAATGAGGAAGAAGAGGACGAAGAGGAGAAAGATAGCTCCAGCTGTTGTACAGATAGCAAATATCAAAAATGATATCTAGTAAGTGTCAAATAATAATATTAAATACAGACGTCACACATTGTACAGATCCTTTGAATAAGCTCAAATAAAATGAACATGTCAAAGGGAATGCAAGGTCGGCTTAGAGTGACCTTACCTGTGAGATTATTACCCATGACAAGCAGTATTGGCTACCCTATCACACATGTTTTGGGGTAGGGGGTGCAGTATCTGTACTGAATGATTCCACCTCAGCACCACAACAATGTTAGCACAGCCAGACTGGGGGGTGATAATTATATACACCTTTATTCTCATCTGGATACAATATACAGCAATTTAACATTTATTGAAGGGTCTTACTTTTGAAGTGAAACACATTATAAAATGCAGATGCAGGTTGGTGCAGGTATGGATATCTGTACCTAAATGACACACTTACACTTAAACATTTACACTTACACTTTAACATAGCTGGAATGTGCCCTGGAACTGGCTGCCTTGATCTCAGTTATGTTACACAGAAGAAGCTATTTGTTCAGTCACTAAATCTAAATTCACAAAGATAGACAAGAGCATTTGAAGAATTTATAATTATATAATTTATAATTATAATATAATAAATCTATTCTAAGAATATACTGCAATGTTCTGAGATGGGGGTTCATGCACATAGTAAAAACAGCAGACCACTGTGAGATTCATGAGAACAAGAAAAGACTTGTTGTCAGCGTGTAATCCAGGGGCTAATTCATACTTTTGTGTCGCCTGCAGTTAGATGAGCTGGAGGCTGCGGTTTTCGATGCTATGATAGTATTTCTGCCCAAGAGTTCCAGCTTTGCCTGGTCCTACGGCATTCATCTTTACCGGAAGACACCTGGTGGCTGAAATATGTGTGCTCAAATGTTATGATGATTGTGTTTTGTCTAAATATTAATTGAAATGATTGTTCTGTCCCCCTGACTCTTGGTTGCCTCATCCACTCTTGTGCAAACTACCAAAAGATGAGAATTCCTGATAAACATGAATTCTGGGAATTCCTGATATATTCCTGATAAACAGCAACATGTCTTGATTGCCCAGGAAGATAAAACACCAGTAAACAGCCATACGTATTGAGACAGACAGACTAAAGAGACTCAGGGGGAGACAAGTGGGTAGGAAGTGACAGAGAGACGTGACAGGCTTATAAAAGCATTGAGAGGAAAGGAGTGAGTTATAAGGGGACCAGGAGGAAAGGAGGGAGTTATAAAGGGACCAGGAAGAAAGGAGGGAATTATAAAGGGACCAGGAGGAACTGATGAAATTATAAAGGGACCAGGAGGAACTGAGTGAGTTATAAAGGGACCAGGAGGAACTGAGTGAGTTATAAAGGGACCAAGAGGAAAGGAGGGAGTTATAAGGGGACCAAGAGGAAAGGAGGGAGTTAAAAAGGGACCAGGAGGAAAGGAGGGAGTTATAAAGGGACCAGGAAGAAAGGAGGGAATTATAAAGGGACCAGGAGGAACTGATGAAATTATAAAGGGACCAGGAGGAACTGAGTGAGTTATAAAGGGACCAGGAGGAACTGAGTGAGTTATAAAGGGACCAAGAGGAAAGGAGGGAGTTATAAGGGGACCAAGAGGAAAGGAGGGAGTTAAAAAGGGACCAGGAGGAAAGGGAGGAGTTATAAAGGGACCAGGAGGAAAGGAGGGAGTTATAAAGGGACCAGGAGGAACTGAGTGAGTTATAAAGGGGCCAGGAGGAATGGAGGGAGTTATAAAGGGACCAAAAGGAAAGGAGGGAGTTATAAAAAGACCCAGAGCAAAGGAGGGAGTTATAAAGGGACCAGGATGAATGGAGGGAGTTATAAAGGGACCAGGAGGAAAGGAGGGAATTATAAAGGGACCAGGAGGAACTGAGTGAGTTATAAAGGGACCAGGAGGAATGGAGGGAGTTATAAAGGGACCAAAAGGAAAGGAGGGAGTTATAAAGGGACCAGGAGGAAAGGAGGGAGTTATAAAGGGACCAGGAGGAATGGAGGGAGTTATCAAGGGACCAGGAGGAACTGAGTGAGTTATAAAGATGAGAGCTTCATAGAGCATTTATAATGAATAATACATATGACTGTAATGTGTTATGCCTTTTCATAGTTATAGCCATGCTTACAATACTTTATGGATGTTCATAAGAACAGTTATTAAGCTTTATGAATATGAGCTTCATAGAAAGTGTTATCCAAAATACTTCCAAAGAAAATGCTTAATAAAACATGCCACATTATTTATTTGTTTTCTGTCATATAAGGCTTCATTCATACGTCCAATTCACGCTTACAGTGGGCAGTCCACATGTATTTGGGGGAGGGAGAGTGGGGACTAAGACACTCATCAGCATAGTGTCATAGTGTCAGCATAGAACAGCATAACATCATATCACAAAATAATACAGAAATAGGCAAGAATAGGCTACCTTCCCACACCCCCTGGCCTGACACGGTCCCCTTCTCACACCCTCTGGCCTGACACGCCCCCCTTCTCACACCCCCTGGCCTGACACGGGCCCCTTCTCACACCCCCTGGTCTGACACGGTCCCCTTCTCACACCCCCTGGCCTGACACTGCCCCCATATTACACCCCCTAGCCTGACATTCTGATGCGCTGACATTCTATTTTGTGGTACTATGGTTCCCCCTTGTGGCCGTGTTGGTGTATTTAATTCAATTCAATTATTTAAATAGTGCATTTTCACAACATTACATTGTCTCAAATTGCTTTCTTTACATTATCTCTGCCCAAAGCACCCAGTGAGCAAGCCAGAGGCAACAGTGGCAAGGAGAAACTCCCTAGGAGGAATAAACCTTCGGAGGAAACAGACCCAAGGGGGAGCCCATCCTCCAGGGGCCGGCAGAGGAAGCCTTAACCCTAACCAGAGCCAAAAGGGGAGCCCGTCCTCCAGTGGCCGGCAGAGGAAGCCCTAACCCTAACCCAAAGGAGGAGCCCGTCCTCCAGGGAACGGCAGAGGAGTCAATTGGACAAAATGACAAAATCTCAATTTATATAACACAAGTGTTAAGATTTCAGTCTTTGCAGTGGGAGGCAGGTGCTGGCACACAGGTGCTTGTTTTGCTTCTGATGGCAAGATGTACAGTGGTACAGCAGCAGGGAAGGAAGAAGAGGCATCACAGCAATTCATTAATTAAGGGATTCATCGATGCTTAATCTCCAGCTGTAAATGTAAAGGCACTGGAGGACATAAACTAACAAATACAAATACTGGCAAGAATAAGCACTGGAAACTAATTTAACTAGCGACTAAGACAGAAAGAGCAGTGAGTTGAAAAGCGGTAGTACCCTAGTACGTTTGTCAAGGTCACCTACAGCCAGGAGGTTCCGGGGTAGATTTTGTATTTGTGTGTGTTGAGCGTTGTTGGATGCCAACAGGTCGGTAGCATTTCAAACAAATGATACATTTATATTTTTACATACATTTTATGTATAATTTTGTCCAAGGGACATGATACAGTATTGTGCAAAAGTCTTAGGCATTCAAAGAAAATATGCTTATATAATCTTCATATTGGTGTAACATTATTATATCTCTGTCAGCTTAACCATTTCAAAAGTTCTCCTAAAATCAGTTGCAGTAAGCATCCAATATACACATGTATTTGTTCATTCAACCACTAGCATACCTTGTTTGGATATTTGGGTTAAAACCTCATCAAGTTATTTTCCTAATTAAGTTACAGTTTTTTTCAGTTGCTAACACACTAGAATCAAATGTAAAGCCCAATTTAAAAACTTACACTCAAGGATCAAATTGTACCCTCATGTTAGCAAAATTATAAACACATAATCTACTTTTGCATACAATTTGCAATTGAACATGACATCTACTTATTTATATGTTTTTTAATTATACTTATTTATATGTTGACAATGCAAGGACTGTACCCAATTTCGTTGTATTCATTACAATAACCATAAAGAGATATTCTACTGCATCCCCCTACACACATCTCTAAGTAAGGAATCTGGCACAAAGTCACTTTTTTGCCATTGTTAAACACAGCCATTCAAACAACCATACCAATGAGCCAATTGGCCACTCACAAATGCCATTTGGCCAAACACCTAATTGCTAATTAGTTAACGCAACAATCAGAATTTGGAGACTATATAGATCCCAGATTTACAACAATTGTTGTTCACCAACAATGGAAGCAGCAGAAAGAGGAAGAGGTTGAGGAAGAGTGAGAGGTGAATGAAGGGTGAGAGTGAGAGGTGGAGGAAGAGTGAGAGTGAGAGGTGGAGGAAGAGTGAGAGGTAGGGGTAGAGCTGGAGCAGGACAACAAAGACGAAGAAGACCAGCACTTTCGAATGAGATCCGAGCAACATTAGTTGACCATGTCATAAATTATGGGTTGGCAATGAGAGAGGCTGGACGGAGGGTACAGCCCAACTTGAGTCATTTTACTGTTGCCTCTGTTATTCGGACATATCGCCTTGAGAATAGGTATGTAATCAACATAGCACACATTCTGCACATATAATCCAAAAGTCATATGAAATATACTGTAAATATTCCTTTTATGGCACATGCATTCTATAATCTTGCAAAATATCCTTTACAAAGAAAAAGGATACTGACTAATACCCACATTACTCTTGTCTTATCAAAGGATTGAAAGACGAGTCCAACATGGTGGAAGAAATCGAATGTTTAGTGAGGATCAAGAAGCAGCAATTATAAATTTGGTTATAGCAAATAATTAAATAAGGCTAAGAGAAACTCAAAGCCACATCATAAATGATCGTACAATTTTTAGCAACATCAGGCAAGTCAGCTTGACCACCCTAGCCTGTGTACGTCGACGACACCAAGTAAACATGAAGCAGCTTTGCAAGGTGCCCTTTCAGAGAAATGGAACTGGATTAGACGCTCCCGGCACTCTTTTCCTCGCTGTCTAGCAAGGGAAGATATTTTTTGTGATGTAGATGAGGTTCTGTGGCCACACCCAGCTAGAAGACATGGCTAACTATCTCACACCTGCTCAATATGCTCACTATGCATGCCTACGTTATTTGCAGGTATTTTACCCTCGTTTTTTTCTCTCTAAAGTTTTGATTTGCATTGAATGTGCTTTGTCTTTTTAGTTTGTTGTTGAAGACTGAAGTACAAAGTTTCAGTCACATTTGTTTCTGCTCATGTCTGTGAATTTGTCCACAATAATTTCTCTTTGTGACCTTTTCAGCATACACAATTGCGAGAATCCCCCAAAAGACAAACGTGTTCTAGATTACATAGTAGTCGGTTAGATAGTTGGTTAGATCAATATTTAGGGATGTGAATACAGTGTTTGGGGCAAAAGTTTGATTTTGATAAGTGTTTATATAGTGTCGCATCCTAGCAGGCAGAGAAAGAGCCGGAGTCCCGTGTGCAGGAGATAGGAGTTTATTTCGGAAACCAGGCAAACAAAGATGGAATCGGCAAGCAAGGTAAGGCTGTCCTCCTGACACTGCAGACAGTCTTTGTTTTCATTTGGAAGACAGGTATCGTCCCTACAGACTGAGAATAGGACTTGTTGTCCTTATATGGAAAGGGAAGGGTGGACTGTAGCAACTACAGCAGGATGACACTGCTATCAGTGCTGAATAAGGGCCTTGCTAGGATCATCCTCAGCAGGATCCATGATCACGTCTGGTTTTACATCTAAGAAATCTACCATCACAGAAAATGTTAAAGTAATGGTAGGCCAGGAAAAGGGGGCATCATGTGACTGTTGTTACTGTATGTCTTAGGCCTTGTTGTTCATTTCCACTTGCTAATCTAAAAACATGGTGGTAGGTCACTTGGTGGTTCTTAATTATTCTTTGTGTGATTTCCTTACAATACCATTATCAATGCTGTTCAGACAAAGTGCATCATTTTTGACAGTATGTAACTACTCAAATGAGAAATATACAATAGCTTTTCTCCTCAGATCTTCATGACACTGGTATTGTTTTTAGACTTGATGAGCTTTTGTTGGACTAATCCCTATGTGTGATAAATAGAGAGGGCAGTTGAATGAGAATTTATTAATGTTTCCTGAAAAGGGAAATGGTATTGACAGAAATCAAGCATGCGCCTTCAGTCTCGTGGCTGTTTCCATTTGAAGTCGCTCTGTTACATGAGCCAGGCCAGCTAATGGTATTTGATGGGCAAATGTTTGAGGTGAAAGGTGCTTAGTCTGTAATGTAAGAAGAATATTGATATCACTGTCTCACTGCACCCTCTCTCACTCCTGTCTCTGAATTATTCTTGGTCATTATTCTCTGCCATTATTCTCGGAATTCTATCCTTCCTTTGACACCCAGAATAAAAAATTCCCAGAATGACTATAACCTACATTAGACTTTTTTGTTCAGCTCACTGGAGGAGGAGGAGGAGGAGGAGGAGGGAAGAAGCAGGGAGATTCCTCAGCGAGTTAAAGACACCAGTGCTTCCTCTGTGGTCTTTTGGTGACAGTAGCATGCTGGGCGTTCCCTTATATGAACCGCCTGGCTGAGCGACTCTGCTCAGTCACAGCACTGTAATTACAATGTTGGCCACCCTGGCCTGTGGATCACATTACAGGCTTCTGTGTCCCAGAAGGCACAAGGGCTTGGATGAGACTCCTCCAGTGTGGGGTGCAGGAGGCGAGCCCATGCTAGGAACTGGCTGAGCTTCTGCTGTTTCATACCAAACTTATACACGTCAGAGGCAAAACCCAAGCATCCTGATAGGCAGGAGCTGACTCTCCACACTAGCTGTTGTCTCTGAAGCAGGTGATGAGTTCTCAATGCAGCTCAGTTATAGAGACATAGCTCAACGCCGTAGGAGTGTTCATACCAGTAATCTGGGCAGTGGTGCAGTGATAGGCAGCTAGCATGGCAGCATGTGAAAGGGGTGCAATACGGTGGTCCTGAGCTTCCCAAGAGCCTTTGCGATAGAGTTGCACATTTTCTGTAGCTCCTCTCACATGTAAACAGTGCATAGTGTGTCACCATGATGTTATGTCCAACAAATGTACAGCAAGCAGACAAACTCAACATTGCTCTCAGATTTTGCCGGACAGTCAGCCGGCCCCTCTCACATGCACACTCAGAAAGCTACTATCAGACTCTCATTTGTGGGCCTCAGAGGGTCATTATTGAAACCTAAGGGCTGATCGCTTCTTTTAATTAATGCCAAATAAATAAGGTCTATGTGGGTTGTGTGCAAAATGATGTGTAATACTGGAAAATGTGCTTTAATCACAAACAGACAGGCTTTTACTTAGCAAATCATCTCATTCCATTGCTTGTATATAGTGCGCTTTCCAGCATTTGGCCCAAAGTGCATAAAAGTAATTTCACAAGAATGGAATCATAGGTTTATAACAGCTAATGTGACACAGATAGTTAAGGGAATGGTTAGTGATATGTAACCAGACACGTAATAAATGCCATTCCTGTAAATCAGGGGTCTCAAACTCGCGGCCCGCGGGCCATTTGCGGCCCTCGGTACAATATTTTGTGGCCCGCACCAACAGCCGGCCTTCGCAAAAGCAATGAATGGATCGCGATGTAAAATTTGATTTTGAATCGCAATAAAAATCGCATTAGTA
>JAODKL010000095.1:231807-250744 GCA_026780765.1 Petrocephalus schoutedeni
AATCCCTTATGCGGCCCAGCCTCATCCTGACTTTGCCTCCTGCGGCCCCCAGGTAAATTGAGTTTGAGACCCCTGCTGTAAATGAAAAATAGATCTTCATGAACAGCTAATCAAAATCAAAGCCTAACCAATCAATAGGCAATACATTCTAGTTCATAAATGTACACATGGTCATGTGAAACCCAAAATACGCAGCATGGTGCCCCCTATTTTATTGCGTCTTCAGTTTACCTGACCAGCATGGCTTTGGATGTTGGGAGGAAACGCACACAAACTCTGCAGGAAAGGGCAAGAATTGACATATGAAATATAAAAATGGGTAAAATTTGGAACACAGCAATGGATGGCGGAGAGTCAGAGGAAAATGTATCCCACATGGGGAGTACGAGCTGATGCTGGAAGGTGTGTGTAGGAGCAGGGAGCATCCCACCACCCCTGGGGGAAGCAGAGCCATGTGAGCCAGGTGACTCTTTTCATGTTAATTCCTCACTGTGTCATTTCAGCCAAAAACCTCACTGATGCGTGACATGCTCATGCAAAATCACCCCCTCCCCCTGACTTTCTGCTCCTCCTTTTCTGCTTCTGTCTGACCCCATAAGAAACTTCCCACCAGACACCTTCTGGCGTGTTTGACTCTTTAATTTTGTCACCAGCAGTGACAGAATTTGGAGCGGACGGGGCAAGCCCCACTTCCGACTTCCGGCCTGTTCCAAAAATCTGTTTAATATGTGGTCCCCAACATAGGAGACGTATCAGATATTAAACTGATAAGAACACACTGCTCGCCTCATTTATGAGCTTTGTATGTATTATTTGCCTTATGTATACTTCACAAAAACAATCTAAATAAATGAATACAAGGACATATCGATAACATGAAGATACTGTGCCGGTGAGCAGAGTGCTGTTTTTCAAATACTGTTCCAACTCTCCTTACACCGTGGGGTTGTACTCTGATCTCCGCTCCAATCCCAAAGATCAGCAGACCTAAAAAGCAGAAATCATAAATCTAACTACACCAATTCTGCAGTGTGCCTGCAAAGCTTGGAGAGGTGCTGATGATGCCAAGTTATTTATTTTGAATGTTCTCCATGAACAACTAGAGTAAACAAGCACATATGCAAGATTACTTTTTGTTGATTTTTCATCAGCATTTATCACAATACAACCTCATGTACGTGTTAGGAAGCTAATGTCACATTTTCAACTGGATCACCAACTCATTCTAATAATTACTAGTTTCCTCATTAACAGAACTCAGACGGTAGTTATAAATTGTTGAACATCTGAATCTATCGGTACTTCCACTGGTTCGCCACAGGGTTGTGTACTTTCTCCTCTACTTTTTATTTTTGTACTGATGACTGTGGTAGCAAGTATGACAATCAATATATTGCTAAATTTGCTGAGGACAGCATCATCGTATCTCTGCTCATTTGGTCAGATCATTCACATGGACCCATAGAGCAAGAATTCGTAGACTGGTGTCATTTTTTGGATTTAAATGTGTCCAAAACAAAAGAAGTGATTGTCTCACTAAAACACAATAGCAACAGCAATTCATGGCACTAATGTTGAAACTGTCCAGAGCCACAAATACTTGGGTTCTGTGTTTGATGACTGAGATTTAGTGAAAGTGCCAGCAGCATCTCCATTGCTTACGTAAATCAAACTCCTTGGAAAAGACCAAGGGCCACTAACAATGTTTTATTCCTTTTATTGAAAGTATTTGGGCTTTTTCATTCATTTGTTGGTTTAAATCTCTTTTAACCTCAGCTGAAAAATTACTGGGCAAACGCCAAGATCCTTAGTGTGGCTTTATTATGAGCAAGTCCTTAACAATGCCGATGTGATCATCAATGAGCACACAGAGGTTCCCTATGATGCCATCAGGAATGCCATTCAGAACACCTACATGTAAGACAAATAGGAGGAAGCTTGGGCTTATTCGGATTAGTGACTAGTAACCAGTGCAAGAGAAAACTTTAACTAGCCTTAATGTGACATACTTGTGTGTGTATGTATGTATGTGTGTAAATATGTATATACTATATATTTTTTAGATTTTTAGATTGTCAGTATTTTTCTGAAATTGTTTCAGATTATCAGTACATTTTCAGTATATTGTTTTAAATTGTTAGTATTTTACTGTGTGTGTCGATGACATTTCTGTGCACTTAATTGCTTATCTGGTTGCCTTGAATTGCGCTTCTGGGGACAAGTATTTTGAATTGAACTGAATAACTAATTTCATGCTGGTGAATATATTCATAACATACTTACAGAAGTAGATGCACAGGAAACCCATAACACCCGCCTCCCTCCCCTAACCCCACCTGCAGGCACGCATACTCTCTTACAGGCACATACACACACCATCTTGCAAATGTTTTCTCTATCAGTCCAACAAAATACCATTTTCAAAAAGATCCTGCTGACAAACCACAAGGCTTCCTGTACGAAACCTGTTGCAAAACATGCCACGTGAAACCACAGCTGTGAAGGTGATCTTTGCAGACCGCAATCTTAAAAATCTAGGACTACCTATATTATTTGCATATATAGTACATCAATTTTTTCTCATTTAGCAGACTCTTCAATCCTAAGCAACATTAATTTTGAGAGAGCAGGGCCAGCCTGTCCCTGGAACTACTGGGGGTTACGCACCTTGTGCAAGGGCCCCACAGTTAAATCATTATGGTCACCATGAGACTTGAACCAAAACCTTCTGATCACAGACAGTGCCCTGACCTGCTGAGGCGCACGGTGCCCCAGGGATGTCGTTGCATGATCAGAGGTCAAATGCTAACAGATTACATTTTAAAGGGACAAATTATGTCTTTAAATCTTAAAACTCTCTCTATTCTTAAAATGTAATCTTAATCCCTGAGATGTGTTGGCGACCCATCCTGGGCTGTCCCTGCTTTGCGCCCCTAGTCTCCAGGACAGGCTCCAGACTCCCCGCGACCCTGAACAGGATAAGCAGTTAAAATAAGGATGGAAGGATTTTTAATCCACTTGTGCTGAAGGAATCGTGCTTTACCCACTTCCTTAAGGCGGCAGACTGCTCAGCCAATCAGAGCACTGGGGGCGGGGCCCGGCCGCTCGGTGTGCGGCGGCGATCTGCGCAGGCGCGGAGTCGGGCATGGACCGCGACGGAGAGCCGGCGAGGGAGGGGACGTAGAGCGCAGCCCGGTGAGCTCCGGGGCAGAGAGCACGGTAAGCTGCGGCCAAGTTACCTTCGGCGTCCGGATGAAGACGAAGCGGAAAGCAGGAGCTTTAGCGCGGTGGGTTATTCACTCAGTTTCAGTGTACTTTGAAATGCTTCGTAGTAATGCGGTCACGTAAGTTTGGCTGATTTAAATACTTGCAGTTATAAATTTTACCCTCTAAACTTTTATTAAGCATTTATTCGTTTGGCCAGTTAACAATCTAAAAAGCATTCAAAGCTGTGAACTTCGCAGTGCTCCTACCGTGGCGTTTGCCTTTTCATCTCGGCGCCCATGGTCATACAGTAGGTTAGAGCGCAAAGCGTGAGAGTCTCCACACAGCACTTTTGGCCCTTTAGACACGGGATTTCCCCCCCTCTATACGCCTCCACAGGGTATTTTTTACCCTCTAGACACGATTAAAATGATCGTCTTGAAGAACTCCAGCCAATTATGTTCCTTAAATTTGCATATGCAGCACGTATAGTTGACGAAAAGGTTAGAGCATACGCAAGCACTAGGCACATTTCAGAGCATGGGTGTTTCTCAATATGAGTACTTGAGCATAGTCGTGTACCCATTTTACGTCTTGCATTACTGAAGACCTGTTCCAGTACTAAAGGACAGAAGTACAAAGGATGGTAAAAAGCCCCTGATGTCACCCCGCCCCCCCCCCCCCCCCCCCCCCCCCCCCCCACACACACATGTCAAGGATACATCAGTTGCATCCTTGTCAAACGAGGCAAATCCCATGATTCATTACACCCCTAGTTCATTCTTGGGAGGCCCACAAGTATGATCTTCGTGTTCTTTGTATTGAGAAACACCCCTCATTGCACACAATATTACTGTGGAAGGCAAAAAGCATCAAAACACACTTTGTATGTGTTAATACATAATGTGTTAACATCATTAAGAATGCGCCCTTTTGGCCTCCCACAGAAGTGGATATGTGAAATAGGATGTACCTGCCTACCATATATACATTATATACATTTATATATATATATAATATATAATCAGGCCAGAAGTGTCTGTAACTGTACAAACTTCTGTTGAAAGTTCTGTTGAACACTAAGAAAAGTTTCTACACAAACTGAACATTTTACCTTGTCATATAATGGCGACGGTCGTATGATTCTGCGTGGACTCTGCTCCCAGCTGATGGCACATACTCATTATCTGCAACAATTTACTATAAATTTAAGGCAAAAGTACCTTTAAATTATTGTTTTATGGTCAATGTCTATGTGATTGTATATTTACATGTGCATTTACAAAACGGCACTCGACTGCTTTTTTTACCCTTTGTACAGTAATAGTGTTTCCTATTACACAAGGGTTTAATTAGCAAAGAACAATCAAATATAAAACACTCATCACATAAGCTGTGTCTGTGTTAAGTTAAATGAAGTAATAATAAAAACAACACAATTCCAGAAAAAAACAACAGGGGTCCTGCAGCTAATGCTGCATGGACCTCTAAATAATTATTCAGTGATTATTATGCCAATTGTTTGGCTGTATAAAATAGATTTGCATATTTGTTATCTAGTTTTGTTCACCTGTGCAGGGATTTGCGCACTTGTATTTGTTTTGTGCAGCAAAGTTTGTGTTTATAAAAAAAGTTTTGCATGGTTATATTTTCAAAATCACTGATTATCAGAATTGCACTTGCACATATATCTTCAGAAGCAGCTTTACAGCTACGAATCTGGATTACAATTGCACAAACTCAATTTACGTGCACTCAGGGTCTCCCTCTAAAAGTAGAGTGCTACTCTCCTCTGAGACTGAGTCAAGACCTAGTACAATTGCTTTTGATTCCGTGATGAGACAGAGCCTGATTGGTACTACAGCACATGTGCAGTGCAGCTGGGTGAAAATTCCTTTAACTAACCCTAATGAAGAATGTCTGTCTTTCAGGCACCATTTTCTCTAGTGCTCTACATAAAGACCACATCCATTTAGGATAGGGGAAGTGTCAGGCTTACACACTGGATGCACAGCTTTCTTATTCACAATGCAGCTGCTTAATGTAGCTTTGACAGATGACTGGGCATAATGAACATTTCCAGTGTCTGCCAGTTTAATGGCGGCTCAAAGGTCAGTGGAGCGTAGCGGGTGAGACACACCTTGCCCACACTCCTGCTTCAGGTTAATGGCATAGTATCCAGAAGGCATTTTAAAAGCCAGCAAGGCATTTTAACTGCAGGCAAGCTGGTGAATGGCTTGTTTGGTATGCATGCCTGTAAACCCAGGGCCATTTTTAAGGGGGCTGTTTCCATCACCGATAAGGCTTGTGTATTTTTCTTTATCATTTGCCCTGTTTTTTTCCGTGTACCCGTCAGTCAATAATCAAACAGCTGTGTTACTGGCCATTTGCCAGGACCATGTTAGCTGTTGACATTGCAGCTTTTGTGAAAATGGAAAGACTTACTACCTTAGTTCTGTTTGCAGAAACATTTAACCTTCAGACCATAGCACATTTTCCCCAGTTGCTTTTGGGAGACTTTGATGTTTTGTTTGATTTTTTTTTTTGCTAAATTTAACCAGGCTTTTGGCCCAAATTTTGGCGCGAAAACAACACTCCGTATCACCAAAAGAACACCGTACCCACAGTAAAGCATGGTAGTGGCAGCATCACGTTTTACTGGTGTTTTTCTTCAGCTGGAACTGGGGCATTAATCTAGGTGGAGGGTACAGTTCCAAATACTTGTGACTTTTGGCCCAAAACTTTGCTAGGAAGGTGGCTGTCTGTCACAGTGGCAGACACCTGAATATATCAGCCACATCATAGTGGTATTCACCACATAAGATAACTACACAAAACCAGCACAGTTTTACAGCTGAGCCAGTGGGCTTGACAGTCACTCCCATACAGCCTGCTGGGGCTGTTAACCCACGTAAATTGGCACAGCCTCACCAGTGCTATGGCCTAATGACCGAATCAGAGGCAGATTACAGAACTCTCCTTCCTGACCTGTTGATTGCTTTTTGGCAGGCTAAAGATTTGTCTCCTGCTTTCTTCCAAGCTCATATACTGTTGCTGGCAAAGCAAATGAAAATGGTCAGTACTCTTTCTCTACTAGATTAGGTATCATCACCACGACACTCTTCTCGCTGTACTGGATTGGGCACGGCCACCGTGACCCTCTCCTCTTTGTACCAGATTGGGCACGGCCACCGTGACCCTCTCCACTCCGTGCTAGATTAGGTGCCGTCACTGTGACCCTCTCCTCTTTGTACCAGATTGGGCACGGCCACTGCGACCCTCTCCACTCCATGCTAGATTGGACACGGCCACTGCGACCCTCTCCTCTCCGTCCCAGATTGGCCATGGCCACAGCCACCACGACCCTCTTCACTCTGTGCTAGATTGGGTGCGGTCACCGCAAACGTTAACCCAGACAATCCCAGATTGGCCATGGTCACCACAACCCTCTCCTCTCCATGCTAGATTGGGCACAGCCACCGCGACCCTCTTCACTCTGTGCTAGACTGGGCGTGGTCACCGCAAATGTCTCCTCTCCATACTAGATTGGGCGCGGTCACCAAAACCCTCTCCTCTCCGTACTACATTAGAAGATTCCTTTCTGAATGTGGATTCCCCTCTTTGTACGTTGAGTGAAACATGGTCCATGGGATGGGTGTGATCTCTCTCTAATGACAGGCTTGCTCTCTCTGAGTGCTATTTACTGGCTCAGTCCTGCTGGGGGAGAGTTCAGAGAGGAACTGTAAGAAGCAGCAGACCTGGGCACACTGGCAAAGTCTAGTTACTCTCCAAAACACCACCGGGCTCATTTCCCTGGGCTGTGCTCCTGAGCTTGCTTCAGACTGGATTGATATTTACATCACCTCTTTATTCATTTGTGGATGCCTTTATTTGAACACAACAGAGTTTTTTTAAAAGCTGTTACAATCAGTCCTGCTAAAATGCGACTAATGGGTTCCCGAAAAACCTTATGTTCACTACGATACACATATCCAGTAGGAAAAGTAAGGTTGGAGGAATGCAACTGCTTTCCCCAAACAAAATGAATTAAATAATAAACACAGTAATATCCCTGGCCAATAATGTAGTTATGTATTTTAAAAAAGAAATAGTAATTCATATATAAATTATATAGCATTAACATCTCCTATGGGTCTTGTGCATCTCATGAGAATTACCTAATTATCGCTTCAACTGAATGTGCCAGCCTTGCTAGGTTGTCAGTTGCTGTGAGCAGGGAGCCGTGAGCCACAGCCACCATGGCTGCACATGGCACAAATATAACGGACTACAGTGAGCAGAGAGGTACTGAAGGCAACGCGGCTACAGACAGGCTATGAAAAGCAAACGTAAGTCGAGGTTGCTGTGTGTTTTTGTATAATCGTTTGTGAAATATTTTTATATTTGATTGATTTAGGACTTTGACTTGTGTAATGCACGGATGTACAAAAAGTTATATTCTTTTAGAGTTAAAATCCAGCTTGAGTGATTCACTGTAAAGAACCAGTTCAAAAGAACAATTCATTCATGAATTGCCCAACTGAATGACATTTGCAAGTAGTGTTCCTCGCTAAGACCATATCTCATTGTAGTTTGCATAGTGCTTTTCTCTTCAACAAAATTATGCAAATACATCGTACAAATGTGATTCCGCATTGTATTGGACTTGGCTACTAATACATTAATTGCATTAGAACAGGTTCATGGTGTGATATCATGTGTTTTAACATGACAGACTGTATATTGAAACAAACGGGTTTAAGGCATCATACAGAAACTGCCTCTGCAAGTTAGTCACCTCATGGCATTTAAGATGCTTTTGCCTGGAAATTAAAATTGGGTCATAAAAACTGTTACCACTATTTGGGTGCTACAGTAATGTAACCATGGAATTAAAATTCATTATGACTTTACAGTGTTATATTTCTGATTTTTTACTTTATTTTGCATATTTTTGCAATGTGCACGCATGTCTTTATATTTCAATACCAAATGACTCATTGCCTTTTGCATACAACAGGTCCTAGGGATGTACCGAGAGTCAGTGTCATAGACGATTCTGGGCTCAGAGTTTGATGTCTATATGGACGTTTACTTATGCCCATAATATAAGCCTAAAATATTAATGAGCGAAATATTGTGATGGCCAAAAGTTGCTGCCACACACACATATACACAGCAGGAATGGTATTTGAACCCTGAACTCTCTGGAGCTGCGGATGCTACTTGCTCTTAATTATTTGTAGCTAGTTGTTAGTTATGGTCTGTGCTGCACCAGAAACCAAGCAGAAGGTGTGCTGTTGCCCTAGAGATGTCATGTGTTACTGGGCAACAGCTGGACTGACTCTGCAGCGTGGACAGAGCCATGTAGACACACCGCACCGTCTGTTTTGATGCTGATGTGATTGTATGTGTCTTAGTATGAATCTCTCGTGTGCCCCTATGTGTGTTTATTTCTGTGCCCCCCCTTTCCCTAGACAATATTAAAATATTGGCTTTCATGAACATGCTGTTCGAATCCGGTTTCAATGTTCCAACCCCGCTTATGTTTCAGTGTAGCTTCCTCTCACAACAGGAAAGGGCATTTGTGTTTCTGTGGTTTAGTCAGTTTTGCACATTCATACATGCTGATACTGTATTTGTGTTGCTACTTTCATTTCTTCCTGTGTGATCCTGAGAGCAGTGAAGCCTCAGCTCTAGCCACAGTTGGTAGCCAGTTATAGCTGTGTACCTCCCCGCTGATGCTCACCAAGGGCCTAGTAGATCAACATTAACCGAGGAAGGACTTGATGGAAGATTTTTGGGTTGGGACACAATTTTTATAAGCTTGTGTGTAGTGTCTGTTTCAAATTACCTTCCGTTTCCATTATCCATATGATATCTACTATCCACACAAAAAGGTTTCCTGAAGGCATATAGCCACAAGTAAGCAAGTGGCATAATCAAACAAAGCTCAGCATGCAGGGGTGTGTCTGTAAGTCACTTGCACTTAAAGTTTAAATGAAACAGTATGCACTGGAAGGGGCTGTTTCATCCGTGTGTGTCAGGAAAGGTTTGATCTGCCAGAGTGCCCTGAATGCTCTGCTGATTAGGTACCTGATTTGATGGCACCAGGAGTATATTTTTATGGTTATGTCGTCACGACACACCTTTCAGATCATTACATGAACAGTAACGTTCACATCCACCGGAGGCTTCTCATTGTACTTAAGTTTGTTTCAAGGAAGGAGTTACAAACATGTGAGACCATCAAAGGAAAGCCAGTCTACATGCTAATGATGACTGATGTTGGCTTAAACACCAAGAAAGTTTTTCGCTGGTACTTGTGATTAGTGACATGGTATTGCAACAGCAACAGCAATAAAGGGGGGTTTTCATTTAATCTTTTAAATGCCAGATGATCTTTACTAAGGTCACATTTCTCCACAGGTCTCAATCCAGAAGAAGAGGTCTGATAAAGACACACCTGAACAAATTGAGAAATCTGTTTTTTGACTCAATTTTAAAGGGGTCTTTGCTGTTTCTCTCACTGGAGTTCAATACACTACTCAACCCATAAAAAGCCTTCCAAATTTCATTGCCTCCGACTGCTGAGACTCAGGATGGACATGGATGTAAAGTCAAACTGCTTCAACAACCAGACAGTGGAGTTTTTTTACAACCACACTGGGAAGAACATCAGCTCAGAGTGGCGTACACGTGACCGGGTTGTGGTGGGGCTGGGCCTTACTGTTTGCGTTATCGTCATCTTGGCCAACATCATGGTTATGACTGCCATCATAATTAACCGTCGGTTCCACTATCCGATCTACTACCTCTTGGGCAACCTGGCTGCAGCGGACCTCTTTGCTGGCCTGGCGTACCTGCACCTGATGTTCCACACTGGTCCCTGGACCAGGCGGCTGACCAAATACAGCTGGTTCCTGCGCCAGGGTTTGATTGACACCAGCTTGACTGCGTCCGTATTGAACCTATTGGCCGTGGCAGTGGAGCGCCACCAGTCAGTGTTCACTATGCAGCTTCACAGCAACATGAGCAAGAATCGGGTGCTCACACTCATCCTGGGAATCTGGCTGGCGGCACTGCTCTTAGGGCTGGTGCCCAGCATGGGCTGGCACTGCTTATGCCACCTGTCAAACTGCTCCAAGATGGCGCCATTGTATAGCCGCAGCTACCTGGTGTTCTGGGCTGTGCTCAACCTGCTCACCTTCTTCATCATGCTGGCCGTCTACACGCGCATCTTCATGTACGTGCGCCACAAAAGCCGGCGCATGTCACAGCACACGACGCAGGTCAAGCACCGGGAGACCGTGGTCAACCTTATGAAGACTGTCTCCATGATCCTGGGTGAGGAGCACCGTTTCCAGCACACACACACTGAGACAGACCACGCAGTACGAGAAGCGGATTAACCGCAATGACGAATCCTGACTCATGCAGCACCACCTCGGTGAGAGTGAGCTCAGTTTGCCAAACAGATATGCAGATCTCCAAGTGGTTTGGAACATGAACACTTTTTTTTTCATATTTGAGTGTGGCAGGAATTCTCAGTGTAGTGGAATGGAAATATAAAATAGGCTTTATTTGCCATATGCACATGTAAAGGTGCATTGGAAAGCTTCTTTTTCCATATCCCATTATGCTTTCCTTTGAGACACACACACATTTAGGTTAGAGAGGTTTAGGGTCAGGGTCTGTTCTATATAAAATTAGATTTTGTCATGTTGACTCCTCTGCCGGTCCCTGGCTCCCCCTTTGGGTCTGGTTCCTCCCAAGGTTTCTTCCTTCTAGGGAGTTTATCCTTGCCACTGTCGCCTCTGGCTTGCTCACTGAGGGTTTATGTGGCAGAGATAATGTAAAGCACTTTGAGACAATGTAATGCTGTGAAAATGCATTATATAAATAAAATAGCATTGCATTTATCTTCTGGCCCTGGACCATTTGGGGAGGGGGGGGGGGGGTTACAGGCTTAGCTGAAGCACCCTGTTGGATCCTTCTGATTTCCTGAACACGGGTACAGAGACACAACTTGCAAAGGAGGCTAAGGGGGGACAACTTGCTGAATAACATTTTTCTTAGAATTGTTAACTTTGTAATTAATTAGTAAATTTGTCAATAATTTAGACAATAACATAAAGCCCATGGGGACCAGAAGAAATACAGGCAGCTCTGTTTAGTCTGTTAATCAGGAAGTTTGAGAAGACATGAGATGACGCCAAATCCAAATGCCATTTTTTAAACCTGGACTTGGAGCCGCCTGCTTGTCAGACATGCACGTTGCCAGGCTCCATTTGTTACCATCAAAGTTGTGGCTTGTGGCACTGATTCAGCCTTGGTCTACAACCAAAATAATGCCATATCTCACTTCTCATTTTCCATATTCCATCTATGTAGCTCCTCTACTCCAGAGATTATCAAGCAAAGCCATCTCTTCAAAGCACACATTCGGCACATCTACTTCATGACAGAACTCCCTGGTGTTTTTTGTTGATGTGAGCAATTTATCAAATATCGAAAATTGTGAAAGGATACAAACGCAACATTTAGAATTTTTAATACTTTAATACTAGGACCATTATCAACTATAAGGCAATATGATGATGATGATGATATTGTAATATCAACACCCTTGGGGCATGATTTTAATTTTGCTTTGAAATGATATCCAATATAGAATAAGATTTTATTCATGCCAGTGTGGGAAATTCTAATTTTTTATCCCGCCATTGGGCCACCATAAAGGGTTATAACAGTACATGTATTTGTAGTGTACCATCCGGATACATTTTATTTTTGGAATGCACAATGAATACATTTTTTGACACGGACAGAACCAAAATTCACAAGGAGATGTTAAATATAATCTGCTGCTGTATGACTATGAGTTGGTTATGGCTAGTGCTGGTTACAGTCATGTTGTACGAGAGAGCTGCTAGAAACAGATCCAGTGAGCTAGCCCATTTGAGACAGTGATGTATGTGTATGACCAGAGCATGGCAGAAATAGCCTTGGTCTCCCTGTGGCTTTCGCAAGGGAATTCAAACTGAGTGGGGAAAAAGATTATAATTATTATACGGTAATGTAACATGGTATAATTACATACATGTTATATGGTGTTTATCACTACAATTTAGGAATGGACAATGATAAGTTTCTTTTCTATCCAGTACCGAGTGATACAAAGGTTAGTATGACTGACCCAGTAATGACCCAGTATAGTACGGTGATGAGCCAAACCTCTTGATTAAAATTTGCTGGGGGGGGGGTGCTGATGCTGATTGTTGCCAATTGTTTGCGCCCCTGCTTGGTAGTAGTTCATATCCTGCTCCCTAAAATAATATAAACATTTATTTTACAGGTAAAAAAAATATTTAAAAGATCATACTGATTCTCAAAATGAAAACATTCATGTTGAAGAAATTGGTATTTTGCGATGAATTGGCACATCCCTACTATAGATGTGCCAAAATCTACTAAATATACTAAGGCATTCATGCAGAAGAACAAGTACAACGTCCTGGAATGGCTATCTCAGTCCCCAGACCTGAATATTATTGAAAATCTGTGGTGTGACTTCAAGCGGGCTGACCATGCTCGGAAACCATCAAACCTGACTGAACTGGAGATGTTTTGTAAAGAAGAATGGTCCAAAATACCTCCAACCAGAATCCAGACTCTCATTGGAAGCTATAGGAAGTGTTTAGAGGCTGTTATTTCTGCAAAAGGAGGATCTACCAAATATTGATGTAATTTTTCTGTTGGGGTGCCCAAATGTATGCACCTGCCTAATTTTAAGTAACAATTGCACACTTTCTGTAAACTCTATAAACTTCATTTCATTTCTCAAATATCACTGTGTTCGTCTGCTATATGATATATTTCAATGAAATTGCTGATCCAAACAACCAATGATTTATAAAGAAATATATTTATAAAAACTAAACACACGCTAATACCATACATTGTATGCTATAACATTCTCTCTTCCCACTCTCGAACACCACACATCCTGTCCACATGCTGAGCGAAAGCAAGCCTCATAAGCAGGTGGACTTGTTCCAGAAGGTTTTTGTTTCGTGTTACAAAAACAACTTGTTGGAAACTTGCTGAAGTTCAGCACTGGAGGCCTCCCCCTCATTCCTCTCTGGGGGGGAGGGGAGGGGGGGTGCGGGTTTGTGGTATCTCAGGCTTTTTCATTCTCTGAGAACATTTCGTTCTGTTGCTAAAACGAAAACCCTAAAGCTATCTGTAACAGTGTGTTCATGTTGAGTGTGGCCCACAGTGCAGACCATGATCGCTATTCAGATATTGTCTCTGAGAAGTGTGTGTGTACAGGTTTTGCTATATTTGTGAGGACAAAAGGACCTCAAGTATAGCAAATCCTCAAAAACTATTTTCTGTCCTCACTACTTCATTTTATAAAGATCCGTAAACGCAATCAAAAAAGGAAAAATGCCTTGAAATTTGGTTTGGTTACTTATGGTTAAGGTTAGGGCTGGATAGGGGTTAAGGGTCTCGTGATTCGGATTAGGGTTTTTCCCATAGAAATGAATGGATGGTCCTCAGTAAGATAGGAATTCAAATGTGTGTGTTCTCAGGCAGGAAGAGGAGCAATTTTGCATGCAAGGGTAGTAAGGCATAGTAGATTAGACTAAAAGTCACACCACATAAGTAGACGTAGATGAGGTCAATAGATAGATGAGTAAATAAATGAGGTCCTCCTTGGTCCCCTTACAATTCTCTCTCTCCCCCCCCCCTTCCCAATCAGGTGCATTTGTGATCTGCTGGACCCCAGGCCTAGTACTCCTGCTACTAGACGGGCTCCACTGTGAGGCTTGTCAGGTACTGAGATACGAGAAGTACTGCCTCGTTCTGGCCGAGTGCAATTCGCTGGTGAACCCCATCATCTACTCATACCGGGACCAAGACATGCGGCAAACCTTCAGGCGAATACTGTGCTGCTGGTGCTGGCGGAGAGAGCGTAGCCGCGACCACCAGGGGGCGACACTGGGCATCCACTATAACACCCAGGAGGATGAGGTACTCTCAATGAAGTAGGACCACAGTGCTTGAGAGCTGCATTGTATGCAGTCATCACACTTTTATGGCAAGTTTCACCCAGTGAAAGGAGAGAGGAAGAGAAGGGCCAGCCTCTGAGTAGGTCAGGGGACAGTGTAGCCCTCCAGGGCACAGGTGGTCCATGGGAATTCTAGCTAAATTACGTAGCTTGATTTGTTGTTACTGTAATACTGCATCTGTTCCATATAGCCTTTCATACAAAGTATGTCTGCATTTTACTGGAATGTATAAAAAAGGGATCTAAATTGAGAAATGATTTCTGTTCCCCTTATTGTCACCATTCTTTGTTCAAGAACCTCCCAGATTGCATGTGAATTATACAGAGAGACAGTTTGGTTCAGCTGGGACACCCTCAACCAGTGATAAAGCTGTGAGCTCTCCCAAATAAACACTGTAAACAGTTTAGAGATGCCTGAAGTGCGTGCATGTCTTTGGACCGCAGGAGGAAACCTGCACAGCATGGTGTGACAATAACAATTGCACAGACACAATGCAGGGACAGACTCCAAATTCCCAGCTCTGGAAACGTGAGGCAGCAGTCATGCCTTCTGAGTTACCCCTACAAACAAATTCTTAATTTTATTATTTATCTTGGGTATAGTTTTTTTTCACAAATCTAAGCAGACCTAAAATACTGAACAGGATCTTTTGGCCTGTAACACCAAACTCAATTTAAAAAAAATCTGTGACAGTCAAAAAAGCTAAAATGCCAAAAATCTTATATTTTGTTTGGTTACTTTGTTAAGGATAGGGCTGGGTAGGGGTTAAGGTTGTCGTAGTTGGAATTATGGTTATGCCAATAGAAATGACTGGAGAGTCCCCACAATGATATATGAGGGTATATATGAGCTGTCATTATGCGAGTTTCTGTGTTACTGTCCTGTCTAACAGCCTGTGTGTCTGCCTGCTCTTTCTCCAAACAGCTTGTCAGAAACAGGCACACAAGCACCATGACCAATGGCACCCGACTCACCCTGGCCAACAGTAGTGATATGCTCTCCTCCTCAGAGGGCTGAGTCCGTCCGTCACACGGGGGGTGGCCGCACTGGGCCCCACCACCCTGCCCTGAGGAGAAGCATGGCCAGATGTTCAGAAGTAGGACTGTGTCCTGTACTGGCATCCCCTCCCCCATGGGGCGACTGCAAGAGCTAGTCCCATCAGATGCTTCTGTAAATGACGTAAGATCATACTGGCTTATCCTTGTGTAAAAAGGATTCATATGTAAAACGCACATTGTAGCAAGTATGACTTTGAGGTGCTTCCCTTATACCTTATAAAGAGGTACTTAAATAAATAGAGTAAAGCTAACTTCTGGTATTTTTGTTTTTATTTTTTTACTAGCTCTTCACTAATTAGCAGTGCTTTGCCCTTACACAATAATGCCGTGATTGCGGTTTCACATACCCTACAACCATAAGAGGTGTACACTTGGCAATGGGTTCGGAATGGAAAACACAAAACCTGCTCACACAGCTAAAAATACTACTCAGAATGATTTGTCTAAAACATGTCTCCAATATGTTTATCTGCAGTCAGTGTTGGGGAGTAACGGAATACATGTAACGGCGTTACATATTTAGAATAAAAAATGAGTAACTGTATTCTGATAGTTACAGTTTAAATAGATGGCAATTAGAATGGTTACATTGTTGAAATTAATGGATTACATGAAGGGATTTATCCATTTCACGTTTATTCACTCTCCAATTAAATTATAGCCATTTGACGCATTTCCCAGAAGTCTGTGAAATAAAACACGCAGCTAGTAAGTTAGTTGTTTTTATTTTTGGTCTGGCTAAAGAAATCTGCAGCTTATTGGTTAGTTTGCTTGTCCTCGCCCGTTATAGTTATAGTCAAACTGGCAATTGACAATCTGCTATACACTAACTATGGCTATTTACCGTGCTATCCTGCAAAGTTAGCTCAAAGGCTGTAAGATCCATCGTGTTACCTTCGTGCACTATGCAGTTTCGAGACCATAATCAATATAGGCTGTTTGCTGCTGGTACTCATGTGTAGTGCTGCTCCGAAAACTCTTCACAGATTTAATGTTTCTGCACACGGTTTTGCCGTATGCATGCATGCTCTTGTTGAAATGTATAGCCTAATGATACCACTTCACTAGCAACATTTATGATGCGCAATTATTTAATAAATATAAAATTAAATTAATAATAACCAAAAACATCACCAGGCTTTCACCAACTCTTACGAATCTGGTGTGCCCACACTTTTTCGGCCCGCAAGCTACTTTTAAAACGACCAGGTCAAAATGATCTACCATATCCCTTTTTTAGTAGATATTAGTTGGAAGGCTAGCTGGGTCACTTTGCTCACTGGAGTTTTGCATTAGCTCACAATACATTCGCGCATTCTGCGGGGTGAACTGTGTGATCTTCACGATACGTGAAAAGTCTGTTCTGTAGGAGAACTCCTCAGCCCCGACTAAGATACATTCATTTCAGGTCATTTGGTGGCTGGTTCCTCCATTGATGATCGGCAATAAAACGTTTCCTGTACTGTAAAACTACATTCTCAGAATGTAACAAAACAGAAACCAAACAGGTTTAAAGAAAGTAAACACAAATAATTTCAATAAGGTCAATAGTGATAATGACTAATGAAACTAATGAAAAACGAGTGAAATGTCTTCATACTGCCTTCCCATACTGCGGTACAAAAGAAAGAAACGAGTAGCTTTTGGACAGCCTTCACAGAAATGATCTGCTGTGTCACACGCCACACATGGGTGCGGGGGCTGTGTGCAGAGAGTCCCGTCTTACCAGAGAAGGGAGCATTTACAGAGGGCCCCAATACACCAGGATGGTCACAGGTGGGAGTATTTTCAGAGGGTCCCATCTTCCCCGGATGGTCGCCAGGCTCTGCTACATTTGCAGAAAGTTCCTTCTTGCCAGAATAGTCACTGGGGTCTGCCACAAGCAACGGAGTATTTGTAGAGAGTCTTGTCTTGCCGGGATGGTCATGCGTCTGTTACATGCATGGGAACATTTTCAGAGGATCCCAGCTTGACAGCATGGTTGCGTAGATGTGTGACAAGGGAGGGAGCATTTACAGAGATGGCCAGCCCGCTCTACGGAGGTCATAGGCGATTGCCAAGTTATACCCACTTGCAGATTCTACTTAGCTTCATGTCAGGAATTTTTAAGCTAAACATTTTGTTGTTGCTAACTAAAAATAAGCCCCCCAATAACGCCACATGTTTGCATTCAAGATACCACTTCTTCCAAAAGCGCTTGAAACCTAATATTTTTTATTGAATTGCACACATTGCAGCAATCCCCTTTGCAAGCAGGATGGTAAAATGCTGTGGACATTATTTAAATGATAAGGGAGCACATGTAGCCTCATTAACACTTGTAGTTGTATCTTATAGCTATGGTCATTTCCACATTGCTGTATATGTAAATGTAGGAAAGGTACAAAAGAAATCAATTATTTTATCTTATTTCATTTATTCGTTTTCCGTGTTTCACCAAAATGTTTTAGCTGCCCCTGTTGTGAACTCATTGTTTTGGGCGGAGTAAACATTATACAAAAAAGAACAATTATGCCATCTAGTGGGCCCTTGTGGCTAAAGCAGCAATACCAGTGTGCTCTGCTGAATGGGTTAGCTGTTGTAATAGCCAGAAGATTTAATCTATTCATTTAACCACTTATACTCACTGCACAGATGAATAATTTTACTAATTTTAGTGTTATTAACTGTACAATCTTATCATGTGTTACCGAGGCCGTGTCACCAAGGACTGTGTCCCTCCAGGGCCACTTAGGAATTTACTAGCTTCATGGACAGGTGACAGAACTAAACAACAATGCAATTTGTAGAATGTAAATGATACTGAAATGGAGTGGTAAAAATGTCCCATTGATGGGGACAGCTATAGAACAGGCTAAATGTGTAAACAGCAGCGGCTTACAGGGTTTGTTCTCGAAAGGTGCTTTCTGCTTTAGAGAGGCCCAGGCACCTTTATGACCGACACTGCAGCGAGGCTGAGATCAATTGTTATAGAACAAGCTTCCATGATGCAGTGAGAATGCCTGGAGGACAGGAGAGCAATGAAAAGAGGTGTACACGCACAGGAGAGCAAACCGGTATGTCGGGTGTGACGCTATTAAAGGGAGACGTCATCAGTGTGGTAAAGCAGCCCAGAGCATGCTGGGACAGGAGAGCAATGAAAAGAGGCAAACGCACACGGGAGAGCAAACTGACGGTATTAAAGGGAGACGTCAACAGTGCGGTAAAGCAGCCCAGAGCATGCTGGAGGAGGGGGGCAGAGGAACCTGTCATGTGAGACTGTGTCTGTGACGGGAGAGACGGCCACCATAACTGAGTTCACCAACGTAAAACAGCCGTACTCTGTCTAATGGGCTGGCTTTTTATTTGTTAGTTCACTTGTTTACTTATTGACGTTTTTTTGTGGAACACATGAAAAATAGCCTCAGTGAGTTACGATTTTTTCCAATTATTTAATTATGTTAAAAATATTCCTACATACGGAGAGCAGATGAAACTGGTTCTGGGCCATGACATCACTTTTCGGGAAGACTGAAACCTTATGTCACAGCAGAAATCGAGACTCATCAGACCAGGCAACATTTTTCCAATCTTCTATTGTCCAATTTCGGTGAGCCT
>JAODKL010000095.1:265734-276119 GCA_026780765.1 Petrocephalus schoutedeni
AACTCTGAGCTATTAGTTAAGTTCTCCCCAAACGAGCTTGATGGGCCGAATGGCCTCCTCTCGTTTGCAAATTTCTTATGTTCTTATGTTCTTATGTTTTTTGTGCTGTTCTGAAGCTCTTCCAAGAACCTTACGATAATGTAAAGAGGTTGTGAAAATATGTACAGACCATATAAATAAAATTGTTAAAAAAGGCATTGGAAAATATACAAAGAAACAAGTAACTAAAAATCACTGCTTAGCCAGTCGTAAACGCAGTTCCGTTTATGAAGTACTGTGCTTCATTAAAGAGGAAATATAGCTTTTGTCAGAGCCACCCTGAACCTGCTTGCGGTCTCCGGTTTCAAGGTCTGTCCTTTGGACAGCAGCCTGCCCAGCCTTTCACGCCATTTGAGGCTTGATTAGCAGTTTCTCCTGAGTCCCTGACAGTGTCATAGAGTTGCACTGGTGAATAGCAGGGACCTTGCTGCATTTCATTTCCTCCTTATTCACAATGTCTGTTGCATGAGCTGCGTGTTTGTGGATATCCTTGTGCTCTGCTGCGTTTAGTAATTCAGGGATGTCCTCACCTCTCCATCCTCCAAGAGCAAGCTTGCTGTTATGTCTGATTGCTCAGAGTGCAGAGTAGAAAACTTGTGTTTATCCAACAGCAGCTGACTCCATAGTGCAGGTTAGTGTGTGGAAGCCAGGATCTACCCCTGATCCAGTGAAGCACGGAGGAATGGAGAGGGTGGAGACACTGATCTTCACCAGATGAAGGACATCAGCACTCTGAAGAGCTGCTTTTTCTTCACCACTCACTCTTAACCCCATCTCCATATGTGTTGAGCTTGGCCCATGAGTACCCTTGGTCAGGTATTGGAGATAGCTAGGACCGATTACCAAGTAAAGTGATTAATCATCATTGTTGACACACCACAGCACACATGGACAACAACAAAATGTGTCCTCCGCATTTAATCCATGTCACACGCAGCAGTAGGCAGCTATTCCAGCTATTCCTCAGTGGTACCTTTCTGATCGGGGAATCAAACCAGTAATCTTCCGATCACAATTCCCTAACCATTCTTTAACCATTTTCTGGCTTGGATTAAAATCTGACTCCTAACATCTTTCAGCTAGCAGGCAATCGCTCCAACTCGTCTTTGCCGACTTGGATAAACCAGTTCAGCACGTCATAGCAGATTCCTTTGCCCAAAACTAGATCAGGAAACTGGTTTGAGAAATCAACCCATGAATTTTGAAGCATTTAGTCACTGCATGCATTTTATATGAAAGCAATGAGAAATAATTTCCAGTTTAGCCACATAAACTGATTTATGGAAACTTTGTGAAGAGTTTTAAGAAAGTGACTTCATTACAGTCAAACCTCCCTTATCTGGACCTCCAATATATGAGCACCTCCTTCTACCAGGCAGTTCTAGGCACACACATGCGCAAATTAAATTTACACAACCAGCAGCTGTTGTTAGGAGCCAGAGATCAAAGCGTCAAAGTCTGAGGGGCACGCGAATATGTTAACCAAAAACCGGGCGAGAGTTCAAAACCAAATAGCTAGTAAACGAAAGCGAAAGTACAGACAAGGGCGAAACGAAAATCAGAAATCCAATAAACCAAACTAATCATGCACAGTAATATTCATCAAAGAAAAGCAAACCAACAACAATAATCAATAAGTGAGCAGTGCTCCTGAGATGTCTTGTGGTCGGCTTTTCACTTCGGAAGACGGAAGTGACGAATATCGCATACGGAGTGTCATAGGTGGACCATGCATCCTAGCTCAGACTGAAATAATATCCTATTATAAGACTTAATTGCACCTCATAAATATCATGTAGTTTGTATGTTGTACTGTACTGTTCATGTTCTAAGTTACGGGTATTTCTTACTTACGGGCACCCCTTGATCCCATTCTGTCTGGATAAGGGAAGTTTGACTGTATAGCAGAATGCATCTTAGCAATTAGAAAAACTAAGACGGATTACAGGTCCAGTGGTCTTCAGAGCCCTGATTAAGGTCTTTTCCACGAGTTCGTACGGACTCCATCCATCTCCGGGTCGGGTCGTGGGGGCAGCAGCCTAAACAGGGAAGCCCAGACATCCCTCTCCTCGGCTACTTCGTCCAGCTCTTCTGGGGGAATCCCGAGGCGATCCGAGGCCAGCCGAGAGACAGTCTCTCCAGCGTGTCCTGGGTCGTCTCCGGGGCCTCCTCCCAGTGGGACATGCACGGAACACCTCACCTGGGAGGTGTCCAGGAGGCATCCTGACCAGATGCCCGAGCCACCTCATCTGGCTCCTCTCGATGCAGAAGAGCAGCTCTACTCTGAGCTCCCCCCAAATGACTTCTCACCCTATCTCTAAGGGAGAGCCTAGCCACCATGCGGAGGAAACTCAGTTCGGTCGCTTGTATTCATGATCTTGTTCTTTCGATCACTACCAACAGCTCATGACCATAGGTGAGGGGAAGAACATAGATCGACTGATAAATCAAGAGCATTGCCTTTTGGCTCAGCTCCTTCTCCGCCATGACAGACCAATGCAGCGCCCTCATCACTGCTGACACCTCACCAATCCACCTGTCGATCTCCCGCTCCATCCGTCCCTCACTCGTGAACAAGACCCCGAGATACTTAAACTCCTCCACTTGGAGAAGGACCCCCTCCCCGACCTGGAGAGAGCACTCCATCCTTTTCCGGCTGAGGACCATGGCCTCAGATTTGGAGGTGCTGATTCTCATGCCACTTCGCACTCGGCTGCGAATTGCTTCAGTGAAAGCTGGAGGTCATGGTCCAATTAAGCCAACAGAACCACATCATCTGCAAAAAGCAGAGACCTAATCCTGAGGTCACCAAACCGGACACCCTCAACGCCCCGGCTGAGCCTAGAAATTCTGTCCATAAAAGTTAAGAACAGAATCGGTGACAAAGGGCAGCTCTAGCGGTGTCCGACCCTCACCAGAAACGAGTCTGACTTACTGCCGACGATGCAGACCAAGCTCTGACACCGGTCGTAAAGGGACCGAACAGCCCTTATAAGAAGGCCCGGCACCCCATACTCCCGGAGCACCCCCCCACAGGACTCCCCAAGGGACGCGGTCGAATGCCTTCTCCAAGTCCACAAAACACATGTAGACTGGTTGGGCAAACTCCCACGCACCCTTCAGGACCCTGCCGAGAGTATAGAGCTGGTCCACTGTCCCATGGCCAGGGCGAAAGCTACATCGCTCCTCCTGAATCCGAGGTTCGACAATCCAATGGACCCTTCTCTCTAAGACCCCTGAATAGACCTTACCAGGGAGGCTGAGGAGTGTAATCCCCCTATAGTTGGAACACACCCTCCGGCCGCCCTTCTTAAAGAGGGGGACCACACCCCCGGTCTGCCAGTCCAGAGGCATTGCTCCTGATGTCCACGCGATGCTGCAGATGCGTGTCAGCCAGGACAGCCCTACAACATCCACAGCCTTGAGGAACTCCGGTCGGATCTCATCCATCCCCGGGGCCTGGCCACCGAGGAGCTTTTTAACCACCTCAGCGACCACTGCTCCGGAGATAGGGGAGTCCACCCCCAAGTCCCCAGACTCAGCTTCCTCATTGGAACGCGTGTCAGTGGGATTGAGGAGGTCTTTGAAGTTTTCGTTCCACCGACCCAGAATGTCCTTAGTTTAGGTCAGCAGTGTCCCATCCCCACCATAGTTATTGTTGATGCTGCACCGCCCTGAGACACCGAATGGTGGACCAGAATTTCCTCGAAGCCGTCCGGAAGTCGTTCTCCATAGCCTCACCGAACTCCTCCCACAACCGAGTTTTTGCTTCAGCAACCGCCGAAGCCGCGTTCCGCTTGGCCCGGTGGTACCCATCAGCGGCTTCTGAAGTCCCACAAGCCAAAAAGGCCCGGTAGGACTCCTTCTTCAGCTTGACGGCATCCTTCACCGCCGGTGTCCACCAGCGGGTTCGAGGGTTACCGCCGCGACAGGCACTGACCACCTTACGGCTACAGCTCCGGTCAGCCGCCTGCACAATGGAGACACGGAACATGACCCATTCGGACTCAATGTCCCCCGCCTCCCCCGGAACATGGGCGAAGTTCTGCTGGAGGTAGGAGTTGAAGCTCCTCCTGGCAGGGGATTCTGCCAGATGTTCCCAGCAGACCCTCACGATGCGCTTGGGCCTGCGAGGCCTGACCAGCTTCCTCCCCCACCAGCAGAGCCAACCCACCACCAGGTGGTGATCAGTTGACAGCTCTACCCCTCTCTTCACCCGAGTGTCCAATACATGCAGCCACAAGTCCGACGACACGACCACAAGGTTGATCATCGAACTGCGACCTAGGGTGTCCTGGTGCCAAGTGCACATATGGACACCATTATGTTTGAACATGGTGTTCATTATGGACAGCCCGTAACGAGCACAGAAGTCCAATAACAAAACACCACTCCGGTTCAAATCGGGGGGGGGGGGGGGGGGGGCGTTCCTCCCAATCATGCCACTCCAGGTCTCAACAAAGGAGTCCCCAGGAGAAGCGCTCTCCAACACCCCTTCCAAGGACTCCAAAAAGGGTGGGTCCAGAGAGGTGACATTCCATGTCCCTAGAGCCAGCTTCTGCAGCCGAGGATCGGACTGCCAAGGTCCCCGCCTTCGACCACCGCCCAGCTCACACTGCATCCGACCCACATGGCCCCTCCTACGGATGGTGAGCCCATTGGAGGGGGGACCCACGTTTCTTCTTCGGGCTATGCCCGGCCAGGCCCCATGAGTACATGAGTACCAGGCACTCGCCATCAAGCCCCACCCCCAGGCCTGTCTCCAGGGGGGGGGGGCCCGGTGACCTGCGTCCAAGCGAGGGAAACTGTACGTCCAAGTTTTTGTTCATCATGTGGGTCTTTTGAGCCGCGCTTTGTCTGGTTCCTCATCCCGGACCTGTTTGTCTTGGGTGACCCTACCAGGGGCATGAAGCCCCAGACAACTTAGCTCCTGGAATCACTGGAACTCGCAAACCCCCCCACCACGATAAGGTGTCAGCTCATACGGACTCAAGTACAAATTTCAAGTCTGGCCTTTTGGCACGTCCTTAAGACTTTAGCCATTATGCACAAGGTTTCTAGTGCCTATCACCTAGAAAACCCAGTGTGCTTCAGAGGGCTTTCATCAAACATTTAAATCTGTGTTGCGTAAATAATGTTTTGAATCCCAGCAAGACTGGGATGAAGGCGTTCCAATTTTCCTCTTTGCCATTCATGAGACAGTCCCTGGGGTTCAGCCCTGCTCAGCTGATTTTTGGACACTCTTTTAGGGTCTGAAGATCATTAAAGAGCATCAGTCCTGAGGTGTCCTAAAATGTGCCAGATTATATCTGCTGATGGCATTTGCAGCTGGCCTGCTTTCTGGCAAAAGGGGCTTCAGCTTCTTCCCAGAAGGGCATGAAATATTATAATAAAGAGGCTGTCCCTTGTTTTGTTATCTATCCTCAGAGCTGCTCTCTCAACCCATTTGTCTGGGCCATATGTTTTGAAGAAACAACTCAGTGATAATGTCATATGCACTCCTGACTGTAAGACCCACCCTTGCCATATTGTTATGTTACAAGCATATCACTCCAGAGTTGGTCCTTCCACAGAGACTCCAGTTTATGCGGCAGAGCTCACACTGGTTCCATCTGAGGGCGATGATGAGGAAGGTCTGGTGATGCATGGTGCTCAGAATCAATGTGCCAGACTGCTGAACCTCGAGATGTTGTCTAACCTCACTTCGTACTTGGCACATTTACCAGACACCCAAAGGGACATTGTGCAGACGTACATCTGTGATTACCCAAGTCTGTTTAGCGATATTCCCACTCAGGAGCTCAACTGTTTTGCAGCTTGACATCATTGTCACAAATGCTGTACCTATTAAGCAGCATGCTTATAGGGTAAACCCTGCAAAAAAACAGGTTTAGTATCTGTGTGACAATGGGTTTGCGGAGCTCATCTCGTCTTGTCTCCTGATCCCAAAACCAGATGGAGTTCACAGATTTTGTACTGACTACCACAGCAATGCGGTAACAGTTCCTGATGGTTATAAACTGCCACACATGGATGACTGCATTAATGAGATTAAGTCTGTAACATATGTCACTAAGTCAGATATGCTTAAAGGTAACTGGCAAATTCCTCTTAATTCTCAAGCCTCACAGATTTAAAATTCTCGTTCCCAAATGCAGAGCTTATCGATGATATCGTTGTATATTACTCTAGTTAGTCTGACCATATTTCCACCTTCAGAAAGGTGTTTGGACAGCAAGCAGAGGCATCCTTGGCTTAGAATTCGGCAAAATGTGTTTTATAAAGATACGGTGTGTTACCCCGGAAAGGGGTAGCTGCCTTTCCTGCACCCACCACAAGACGCAAACGATGCCGCTTTCTAGGTATGGTGGGATTCTACTTGAGTTTCTGCAGACTGTTGTTCAGAGGGTACCGAATACCAGCATGCCTGTGACTAGATCAGAAAACTGCTCACACAGACATTAAAGTGACACTATTAAAGAACAGAACACATTTTAATAACCATTGCAGGAAAGGTTTTTTCCTGCAAATTCCATAGTCCATCCCCATCCTCCCAAAACAGAGCAAATTATCATTCACTAAGAGAATTAGATTCATTCCACATCTGTTTAAATGTGACTACAGGCATGTCTCTGCATTGGTGTTGAAGAAAACGTCTCTCTACACCAAGCATGGGGGACCCAGAAAACAGCGAAATCTGATAACCAGAAACAGTCCACCACCTCCTTGCCATAGAGAATGGAGTTTTTCCAAATCAAGAGATCTGTGTACACTAGAACCACAAACCTGTCCTACACATTTGCTTAAAATTATTCTGTTATCATGTTACCTCTCATGTTAGGCACTTCCAGATCCAGTAAAGGAGTTCAGTATGTGACACGAGTTTCTACAGTGTGTGGTGCTTGGTATGGTACCATCTGACAGAACCATCAGCACAGAGCGGGAAATCCTAAAGACAATACAGAAGGATCTGCATGGCCCTGGGCATCACGGTGCCACCTGTGGGGTCTATTAGCAGTGAAGCACTGCAGGGAACCAGCAAACATGGCAAGCAGTCTGCACTCCACAAAGGCCCAGAGCTGCACCAGCACTTTGTTCTTTTTTTATTTACTCTGTTGAGCTGCAGTTCAAGGCAACTGTGCGAAGTGAAAGCCCTGAACTGTATTTGCTTGCGTACATCAGTGACGATGTATTAGGCTGGGTAAGCGGCTGGGGGACAAAAAGATGTCATTCAGGCCGGGCTGCAGGTACGGCCCTGTGCCTCCACAGTGACCGGGGCAGAGCCTGCTCCTGATTGGCCACACCAGCCCTGCTCCTTTGTGGTAACGGAGGTCCCATTCCAGAACATGCTGCACTGTCCCCACCACTGACCTCCTCACCCTCTCACATTAATATTAGAAATGGTAACACCACTAATATTTAAGGTAGTATTAATTGCTCTAACCGTACTATCAGTACTAAGCTCCTCTAGAACTCCACAGCCCCGGCGTGCAAATCAATCCCATGATTCCCGGGCTGCTGGTGAGCGGCAGGGTAGGTGGGAAGCCTGTGTCATAGAGGCATCGCCCCCGCCGCGATGCAGCCGTGCAGCTCGGGGGTCACGAGATCGTAGCGGCCCGCCCGCGAGTTCAGGAAGTAGATGCGGTCGGAGGACTGCCGTGGGTCAAACCCCTCCCTCTGTAGACGCGTTTTCTGGATTTTGAAGGTTCCTGGTCGGGGTTAAACAGCAGGACGGAGCAGCTGTGAGAACTTCCTGCTAACATGCTACTCCCGTCCTGCGATGGCGGGCGTAAGCTCACCTGTGGTGTCCATGTGAGTGGAGATGCGCAGGAAGACTGGCCGGGCGTAAGGGGGCAATGCCCTCTGCACCTCTCGCAGGAAAGCCTGGCAGTCAAAGTGGCCTGAGCCGTCAGCAATGGCCGCCATGCCTGCCTTCCCCTCCACACCTGCACAGGTAGGGCCGACGGGAACATGCAGTCAGAGACAGGCAGCACACAGGCACGGGCAGACCGCCGGCGTGTAGGGACGTGAGCGAAAGTATGCCAGTAAGGGGCTCACCCGGCACGCTGACCCCATAGACAGCCACGTCGGCCTGGCCTAGCAGGCCGCTCAGGGTGCCCTCCACCTCTGTGGTGGAGACGTTCTCGCCTCTCCAGCGGTAGGTGTCTCCACTGCGGTCACGGAAATACATGTAGCCCAGCTCGTCCATGACGAGGACGTCCCCTGCGGGGGGCGGTAGTGCATCCTCACTGGCGAGGCATGTTACACAGAAACGCACAGCATAAACACCGGGATGCCAGATGGTGAGAGAGGTGGGGTCACGAACCAGAGAGGTAGGCAGAGTCGCCCTTCCGGAAAACGTTGTGTGCGATCTTCTTCTTGGTGTCCTCCTGACAGGCGTAGCCGTCGAAGCGCCGCAGGGGGTCCTCCTGGCAGATCCGGCCAACCAGCAGCCCCGACTCGCCTGAGGGGGGGCGCAGATGTTAGCATGCCGATATTCCGGCGGTGAGCTGGCGGAGGGGCAGTCAGGCGGGCTCCACACCTGGGCGGCAGGGCACGCAGAGGCCGTGCCGGTCGCGGATCAGCTCCATGCTCGCCTCGTCCACCTTCACCAGCCGGATGGGGTAGACGTTCGGCAGGATGCGGCTGTTGAACCCGCAGGCTCCTACCTAAGAGAGAGAGGGGCCAAGGCCTGCTGTGGTCAGGAGAGGGCCACCCGGAGGACAGGCACAGAGAGCCAGCCATGCCCGCCTGCCCCCTCACCTTGCCGTCCATATTAGCGATGCTGCAGTTGCACTCGGTGGCGCCGTAGAACTCGCCGATATGGGCGACGCGGAAGCGCGTGGTGAAGGCCTCCCACACGCTGGGTCGCAGCCCATTGCCCACCGCCAGGCGCACGCTGTGCTGCTTCTCGCAGGGCCGCACCGGCTGTGCTAGCAGGTACCTGCAGATCTCCCCGATGTACTGCACCACCTGGGACAGACACGTGCTCAGCATGGCAAGTCGCACTGGGTAACACTGGGGCCCTGCCACGCTGGGTCACAGCAGGGGCCCTGCCACACTGGGTCATGCTGGGTAACACTGAGGCCCTGCCACGCTGGGTCACGCTGGGTAACACTGAGGCCCTGCCACGCTGGGTCACGCTGGGGCCCTGCCACGCTGGGCCACGCTGGGTAACACTGAGGCCCTGCCATGCTGGGTCACGCTGGGTAACACTGAGGCCCTGCCACGCTGGGTCACGCTGGGTATCACTGGGGCCCTGCCACACTGGGTAACACTGGGTGACACTGGGTGACACTGGGTGACACTGGGTGACACTGGGTGACACTGAGGCCCTGCCACACTGGGTAACATCTGCGCCCTGCCACGCTGAGCACGGCCCGGCTGTCGGACAAGCTTACCGTGCAGTTGTACTTTATGCAGTCCTCCCAGAAGCGGCTGGCGGAGAACTTCTTCTTCACTACCACTGTGAGCCCATGGAGGAGACACTGCCCCACACCCATGATGTTTCCTGAAGAGGAAGACCAGGCACAGTGTGAGGCACACCACACAGGAAGCAGGCGCGAAGCCACAGGAAGCTGGCTGAGAGAAGCTGACCCGCTGAGTGGTACAGAGGCAGGCAGTCGTAGACAACGTCGTCGGGGCGCATCCGGAAGGCGTAGTAGCCGAAAGCAGCGATGCGGTAATACCTGCGGAGCATAACCAGAGGTGTCACGCCATGGCACGTCAGCCACGAAGCCCCGCCCCCACCGGCACTCACCGGCTGTGCACCACTATGGCAGCCTTGGGCAGTCCCGTGGTGCCAGACGTATATATATAGAAGAGTCTATCTGTAAGAAAAAAGGGAAAGAAGTCAGCCCAGAGCAGACCAGCCAGTCCAGTCCAGACTAGATGAGAAGAGAGCTTGGCAGTCAGCTGAAACCTTACAGAAAATGCGTGGCAGTCAGCCTTCCTTTTAGACTGTACACTGCACTGCACATCCCATAGCAGAACGTGGACGGATCCCGGGGCTCCACACACCCTAAATGTACAAGTCACTATTTCGCCCAAAGGCAGACCTTACAATACAAGCACATGGCTGTCAAGCAGCCAGCTAGGCCTGAGTGGGGCTAGGCTTCCCCTGCAGGGAAGGCCCAGGAGCACATGCGGCGACAGCATGAACCAAAGCAGAGATTCACAGTGAGAAGGTCTGAAAAATGGCTGCAAGATCATTAGCTGACAGTGGATTAAGGTCAAAACCCAAATGAAACATTTACAGACATGATGTTAGCAGAGCTGCCTCCAGGGCAGACAAGCAGAGAGCTTGTCTGCCCCAGGGGGGTCCGGGGGGGGGGGGGGGGGGGGGA
>JAODKL010000095.1:294143-304274 GCA_026780765.1 Petrocephalus schoutedeni
AGGGGCCCTCACTGTGGTGAGGGGGTCAGTACGGAAATGGGGGCCCTCACTGTGGTGGCCGGGTCAGTACGGAAATGGGGGTCCTCACTGTGGTGAGGGGGTCAGTACGGAAATGGGGGCCCTCACTGTGGTGGCCGGGTCAGTACGGAAATGGGGGCCCTCACTGTGGTGAGGGGGCCAGTACGGAAATGGGGGCCCTCACTGTGGTGGCCAGGTCAGTACGGAAATGGGGGGCCTCACTGTGGTGGGGGGTGAGCATGGACAGTGGTGAAAATGTAATCCTAAGGAATCTGCAGTTAACCTGGTGTGACTCTCCCAAAGGCTACTTAGCATGAAAGATAGCTAAGCTCTTACCTTACAAGCGGTGGCTGTGCTAAAAATTAACTGGCCTTCCAGTGGCTTTGAACAAAGAACTGTGCTTGTCATTCTGAGTACTACTGTGCTCCGCATTTTTTTAATGCAAGAAATTCAGGAAGGATGATTGTTTATGAGCCTCATGGTGGTGCAGTGGTTAACACTATTGCCTTATGCTCCTTGGATCAGGGTTCGAGTCTCTGCCTGGTTTCCGAAAATGGATGGATGCTCTGTATCTACACTGTAAGAAAAGTCCCTAGCAATAGGCTCCAATGTACCGTGTTCATACGAAGGATTTTTCCCTTTAATTTGAACTTCGCGTTGCATAGTGGGAGCAAGTACACCCGCCAAATTTAACAAAATAAATAAGTAAAATCCGTGAGAAAACACGGGTAATGTCCTGGCAGCAAATTACCAGTACATTATCCGTTTTTTGCGGATTTTTCTTATTACAGTGTATATAGTAATAATCATCCCGAACATTAAGTCCAATGTTACAATGAAACACTCAGGAAAGTTTATTTTATTACCCTTCGTTGCTTTTAATTAAGTTTTATATTAATCCATACAGATGAAAGGCATTTAAACAACGGTGTCATATCCATTCCTCTTCCAATATAGTGTCGCGGAGACAGTGTAACACTTATTAATAATAATACCAAGTAGTCTGCTGGACCAGCCAGGATTCATGGTATAAAACACTCATATTCCCCCTAAAGTAGACATCGTCCGATGGTTTGTTTGAAAGAGTTTCTTGTTCTTGATATTTGACTAAAAATACAGAAGAAAATAAATCCGTACATCACTTGTTAGCCTCGTGCAGTGTTGATTCAGAAGTGCAGAATTCATCGATCACGCAGAAATGGAAAGTCCTATTCTCACGGAATGAGGCATTTTCGCAGCGATCTGCCACGCTGGTTTCCCAGGACCTGCCGGAGATCGCTGCCGAAGCTGGGTCGGCGCACCAGCGGCTGCAGCGCGCCGTACGGCGCATCGCTGCCCGGCGCTTCGGCGGTTCTCCGGCTGCGCCTTCCCGCACGCAACGCCTGGTACGAGCGTATGGAGATCTTCCGATGCTGGGACGGACGGGTCTCCGTGGGAAGTCCGCCTCGTTTGGCAAGAGCCTCGAAGGCTTCTTCGAGGTTTGTCCCGGTCTTGGCGGACGTCTGGAAAAGGGCGCAGTCCTCCCCGAACGCCCGCCGAGCCTCCCCCCAACACACCGTCCTGCGCGGCAGCTCCAGGTCCACTTTGTTGGCGCAGATTACAGTGGGGGTGCCTGGCTTCGTTTTGCTATGTAGAACCTTAGACTTGGCCGCTAATATCTCCTTGTGCAATGCGCGTACTTCTTCAAAGGAGTTTCTGTCATCCACGCTGAACACTAGGAGAAAGATGTCCCCTGTAAGAGAGTGAATAATACGTTACCTTGAGCGACTATAATAAAAGCAGTAATAGTAGTAATAAGAATCAGCAATAACCACAATAATGATCATTATTATGGGGAGCCATCGGGCAGGCTGCTTGGACCCCTAACGGTGCGCAGCAGCGGCGCACCACGCACCTGTCAGGATGGACAGTCTCCTCTTGGCAGGGAAAGCCCTTTCCCTGGAGGCATCCAGGATATCTACCCGGTACGCCTCCCCGCGGATCTGGTACAGCTTTCTGTGGAAGTCTTCCGATGTGGGTTCGTAGCGCTCCTCGAAGCCGTCCCGCAGGAAGCGTCGCACGATTGAGGTCTTGCCCACTCCGGGCGAGCCCAGCACCACAACCCGCCGGCAGTTCTGCGGCTTGGCGTGGCACAGCGTGTCTGGGCAGGGCTGGCTGAAAGTCTGGCCGTGCAGCAGCATTGCTCCGAGCTGCTCCATAAGAGACTTCTTGCAGGCCAAGTGCTCAGAGGACGAGTGTCGGGCGCCGGCGCTTGAGGAGCGCACGACCCTTGCATTCTTCTCCTGGTGTCTCCATTGTGATGTTGCCATTTCCATGATTCCCATCCCAGCTTTGGTAATCGTGGACAGTTTGAAGGCTGATGCGCTCTTATACTGCAGGAGGGACTTGGAGGAACCGGCGCTGACCCTGTCGCATCCGCGGCGGGCGCGGAGGTCGGAGCTCTCCGCAGCGTAAGCCGCCGGCTCAGGCGATCGGACTTCCATGGTGTATGACAGTAAGCAGGGCGCCCGCTCCAGTACTGCTGACCGCAGTATGTAGGGGTGGTCCTACTCTGCTGAACCTTTATATAGCGTCTGGACGCCATCACTCACAAGCGTGCATTTGAGTGACAGGACGGCGGGTATGTCGTGAACCCGGAGGGAACGAAACGTTTCTGCCTATCCGAGATCACAGAGACCCTTGGCGGATACTGCGTTGGTTGTATGTATTTCTTCAAACGACAGCTCATACAGTAAATTGTGCAATTATGTTAAATCTTGCTTCATTGTGTGTTTTTTTTTTTATTAATATAGTTTTTATTTTTTTTCCACTGTTCCACTTTTATCATTCCTTCAGTCGTATTTATTTTTATTTACCTTTTTATATGATTCTTATTTGTATTACATATTTGCATTGAGCACAATTCAAGAAGCATTTCACTATACACATGTTCAATGTATGAAGTATGCATGTATGAAGTTCAATGTTGAGTATATAAGATATTTCAGATTTTAAACCAGGGATCCCAAAAATAAAAGTAGATCAGAGCCACAGACCCCCCGTGAATATATAGCCTAAGTAGCCTAAGTAAAAGTGAGAAACGGGCGGGATGATATTTTTTGATATTTCTTCCCCTTGAATATTTTCGCCCAGTGTAATGCTTGTACAATTTGGTTAAATTAATCTGTTAAAAGTACAAGTTTAAAGAAATACAGTTCAGTGAGCCGTAGTCTTTGACCGACACGCGTTTTACCCCTACACGCACTCATTAATATTCATAGAGAAAGCGCGACCTGATTGGCCGGTGACGGTCGTCGCGCGGCGGAAACGCTCTTCTGAAAGAGGACGTGGGCGCCGTCGCCATGGAGACGACAAAGCGGAAGGGGCCCGCAGTGCACTTCTCAGCTCCAAGCACAGTTGGATGCCAGTTCAAGTTTCTCGCCATAACGTGATCTACGGCTTATCCGAGACGTTTGTAATCGTTTTATAATTGGGAAAATAGGCGCTTCGTGGTGTAGAGACGTTTTTATAAATGGCTACCCTAGGTAAACCCACAGCAAAAGCTTCCAGGACGGAGCTGAGATCGCGGAGCCCTACAGGTAGGTGACAACCTGATGATATCGGGCGAAGCGAGCCCTCAGTAACCAGAGTCCTGAACCAGGAGAGCACGCATTCTTTACGAGAGCAACAGAACTTCCACGATTCAGTGTCAGATCACACTTCTGGACCTCATCGACAGACACTTTAAAGAAACTTGTCGTGCTGATTTGGTCATATCAGGAAGTCATGGGCCTGAAATTGCGCGTGGCATTTAAGCTAACAAAATCTGAGCCTTTGACTTTGAGTGGGTATGTGTCCCTTAATAAGTTGCACAGAAATGGCTCTCGACGGTTTAAAGCTGTTTTCCAGCTCTATATTTTGCTACCATCCAAATGAAAAAAAAAGATAAAATAACATTAAAATACAATGAGTGATTATAATGTTTAAAACTGAATTGTGAAAAAACCTATAGGGTGAATTCAGGTAAAATGGGACACTTTTTGCCATTTTGACTTCTAGTGCACATTAAACCATTAACCTAATGTAATTACCCCACATATGTTACCTTTCTGCAATCCATAAGAAGTCTCATCACATCAAAAGAAAAAAAAATAATTTCTTGCTTATAGGAGCCATGACACAGGTCTATACATTCCATGCACCTGTAAGGTAAAGTGGGACGCATTTCAGGTAATGTGGGACAGGCATTTGTTTAATATATCGATACTGAATAATTTTGCAAAGGATTGAGTGTAATATACAAAAAACTCAAGGAACAGTTTAATATTAATTATTTATAAATTTTATCAAAAAATAATATAAAAAATATTTAAAAATATATTGGAAATTAAAATAAAAAAAGTCATAATCCATTATCTTTAATTTCATTTTGGAATTTGTTTTGTAGAGAATACTTAAAACCATTGCATGCAAAACTTACACTAACATTAAAAAGTAGAGTAGATTTTATCATAAAGCATCCTATTTCATTGTCTGTGACACTTAAAAATGTAACAGTAACAAATATTTTGCATGCTTATTCAATAGAATTAAACTAAACTTAATTTTTTTAATTAAAGGATTTCTTCTTTTTCTGTGGTTTGGAGATAGCCAAAAGCAGTCTTTGCATGTGAAGGATTCATTATCATCAATGATACTGTTTTCCTCCCTGCAGCATTGGTGAAAGCATCTATGGCACACAGCCAACTGCACAGCCAAACCTTTCCATTACACTTGGAATTATCTTTGTCTCCATATACCCCTCTGCACACTCCACGTGGGACATCTGTTGTTATGTGTTATGTGTGCTTATATTTAAGAGTTGGGACTCCTTCCTGTTAAATATGTACTGTCCCACATTACCTGAAATATACTGTCCCACTTTCCCTAACTAGTTTGGTGAAGTGGGACAGATGAAAAATAACTCATGTAACAGATGTAATATATCTTTGTCAATATTACATCAATATCTTTGTAATATATCCTTCAAAAGTATTTATTTTACTGCAGTAGTATATCCTAGATAACATTACATTAAAATTAGGGGCAATTTCTTTTTTATAACAGATTTATAGCCTCAATATCAATACCACCAAAAGCACATCATTCTCCTAACCCTGTGATTTCTGAGGGATGTTCCCCTAAAATGCTTGCCACACCCCCAACTGTGACAACAGACTAATAAAATCATGTTTTTTGATCATATGCTTTCTATACCAACTCTCAGTAATGACCATTCTAATTGGATCTGCTTTAGCCAGGAAGTAAACCTATCAAAGCTGTACTGTCCCACATTATATGATGTCCCACATTACCTGAATTCACCCTATTTAAATTTTTTTTTATTAAGGCTAGCTTATAATGTCATAAACATCTCCAGAAAATATGGTCGAGGATAACTGCTGTGGATGCTAGAGGTGCTAGCTCAGACCCCCTGACTGGTATAGACACAGCTCTGACTGGCTCTCTCCACTCCACTCCCTGCCTGAGAAAGGGCATCACCATGTCTTAGCCGCAGGTGTGCTCGCAAGATGAGAGACAGCGCCAACAAGCACACGGTGACTTCACAGGTTGTTGTGCTCTAACAGGGAAGTCCACTACATTTTTGTGGGGGGGTGGGGGCTGTGAAGCTACCATCCTGTACTCCTCCCCCACTCCTAACCTCGGCCTTCAGTGTCCTCAGAACCTTGGGCAGCCTTACGCCGCCCATTATCTTGGCCTGTACCAGCCAAGGCTGCAGAGTATGTCAAAAGCAGTGCAGGACTGAGTGTACCTTTCGCTGAATAAACTGGCAAAATAGAAAGATCTATATGGAGACAGTAAAAGGGAGTCACCATGGTTACTGCCATTCCCAGCGCGCTCCCCTCGGACCCCTCCTTCCCTCTTGTGTAACGTGTCGGTAACTGCCGTTCCCAGCGCGCTCCCCTCGGACCCCTCCTTCCCTCTTGTGTAACGTGTCGGTAACTGCCGTTCCCAGCGCGCTCCCCTCGGACCCCTCCTTCCCTCTTGTGTAACGTGTCAACGTGTTAACGCGTTAAGATCCCTAATGTTTTTATTACTGAATTGTTTTATTTTTATTACTTGATTTAACTTAACTCAGTCGCGGCTTTTATGATTTAGTTTTATGCATTACTCTTCTTTCCAGAAGCATTTTCCTAAGGGTAAAAAAGTGGTCGAGTGCTGTTTGCAAACGCAGCCCTTAAAATGTGCATGTAAAAATACAATCACTTTACCATGATTGAGTTGCTAGAGAATTGTTCTATGGTTTATTAGGTGTTTGCTCTATATACTTTTTGTTAGAATAAATACATTGTGGATTCAGTTTATATATTTCCATTCTTATCTTTGGATTAATGTATAGCGCAGCTCAGTTTCTGTTTGCTTGCTAGGTTGAGCTGTTTCACTTAGTTCAGAATGTTGTGTTGCAGTCATTGTTTGTTGTTTTATGGCTGGACTGTCAAACTGAATTGCTCATTGTGGGATAAATAAAGTTTTCTGAACTGAACTGAACTGAACAATTCGATATTTTCTTAAAATTGTTCAGCCCTAGTTCTCAGTGCACTTCCTGCATGCCCCTTGTTCCCTCTTGCGTAATAGTGTCAGCGTTACTTCCCTGGGATTCTCACATCTGAGGTCACAAGGGCTCCGGGTACAGCTGGCATCCCTCACTCAGCCTTCTCAGGGGTCTTACTGCGTGTCCTTAACCTGCAATTGCTTCTTCCTGGGTATGACATTAACCTGCATCTGGCCCTGCAAGCAGGTCCTCCAGCTTACAGGGGAAACTTGGAGGTCGTGGCAGGATTGGCACTCCAGCCAAATTGCTGAGGTGCCACCCACTGCATGGCTGCACTCAGGCTTTCATCCCTGGGTGGTCTGCCGTGTGGTGGTGTGTGGCAACGTGCTGTATCAGCCTCTCTAACAATGACAAACAGGAGCTGCCTTCACAGGATGGCAGGTCTGGGGCTGTGGCTTGTGCTTAGACACTGTTCACTTAGACACCGTTACGTTATAGTCTGCTCGGTTTCTCAATGTGAGGAGAGAGGGAGAAAGAGCCATCAACAGCTCAGTGGGCATTGTGCTGTAATCACCACATAATCGCTACTGTTGGGGTGTGTTAATTTCATCTGGACTCGCTGTGCTTGCCTCATTATTGCTTTGTAATTGTTTAATGACCAAATGAAACTTCTGCCTTCTATATATTATGTATGGTATTATTCTCTGGGGAAAATCAGCTCCAGGATCCCATAGGTGCATTAAGAATCCATGGCTGTTGCTTCACACTGCTACACACTGCAGCCCATCAAAGTCAGCTTCATTGGTATTATACAGTAGGCTCTCCTCATGAGAGCATCACACGCATATAATATGCAGCATATTATGCTCGTCGTGTCTTTCAGAGAGTCTGCGGGTACAAGGGGGGGCGCCGCTCTGCTGTGTCTCGGAGGAGCAGAGCCAGATCCCCTGTCATGCAGTGGAGGACATTCAGGCTCTGGCCATCCGCCTGGAGGAGCTACAGAAGGTATGAGAGGGCAGCTGGGGACTCGCTCTGATTTGGGTGGGGCTGTGTCCCAGGTGCAGATGCTTTGTGCTCTATACAGGCTGCATTACACATCAGTAAGGAGGAGCTGGTTACCTTAGGCATGCGTCTGCCTTCTGTGCCACTTATCTAGTAGAAGCTCATGCTTCATTTCTGTACTGTGTGTTCCCATCTCTACCTCTGTGTCTCTGTGTTCCCTTCTCTGCCTCTGTGTTTCTGTGTTCCCATCTCTACCTCTGTGTCTCTGTGTTCCCTTCTCTGCCTTTGTGTTTCTGTGTTCCCATCTCTACCTCTGTGTTTCTGTGTTCCCATCTCTACCTCTGTGTCTCTGTGTTCCCTTCTCTGCCTCTGTGTTTCTGTGTTCCCATCTCTACCTCTGTGTCTCTGTGTTCCCTTCTCTGCCTTTGTGTTTCTGTGTTCCCATCTCTACCTCTGTGTTTCTGTATTCCCCTCTGTATTTCTGTGTTTCTATCTGTGCCTCTGCGTGTCCATATTCCCGTCTATGCCTCTGTGTGTCTGTATTCCTATCTGTGTGTCTATGTTCCCATCTCTGCCTCTGTGTGTCTGTGTCCCTGTCTCTGTCTCTGTGTGTCTGTGTTCTTAGCTCTGCCTCTGTATATCTGCATCCCCCTCTGTGTTTCTGTGTTCCTATCTGTGCCTCTGTGTGTCTATGTTCCAGTATGTGTTTCAGTGTTCCCACCTGGGCTTCTGTGCGTCTGTGTTCCCTTCTGTATTTCTGTGTGTCTGTGTGCCCATCTGGGCCTCTGGGTGTCTGTGTTTCCTTCTGTGCTTCTGTATCTCCGTGCTCCTGGCTGTTCTTCTATGTGTCTCTGTGCTCCAGGTTGTTCCTCTATGTGTCTGTGATCTCTGTGTGTTTGCGACCCTAAATGTGCAGCTGCTGCTTCCTTAGACCCCCAAGGCAACCCCAAAAGCTCCCCTGATGACCCGTGTCCTGGTGAGGAGGCCCCATCCCCCAGAAGCATGCAGGCAGATGGTCCAGATCACTGTGGCCAGGCCTGCACTGCAGGGGAGCTCCAGACTGCCACTGGATGGTACAGGTGCAACCAGGAACAAATAACCAGTCAAAAGCTCTAGATGTGCCATGTTCTCAGCCAAGGTTGGAATGTGGCTTTGAAGCCATCTGTAGGTGGGGTGTGCCTGCTGTCAGTCATTGCCTTCACTGCTTCTCATTGGTTTAAAGCAGGCAGTGATTAACAATGTAACCCCATTCGCCAAGGATTCGAGCTGTCTAGTCTATAGAGTGGACCAGACGCTGAAAGTGAACTTCATGTTCAGGGCTTATTTATGATGTACTGCACATCCTGTCATTTGCCTCAGTGTTTATTTGCCAAACGGACACTGGATGATTCTTGGTTTCACTATGTGCTGCTGTGGCCTCTCTGCTTCTCTCATGTGTGATGACATCACTGTGAGCCATAGGAGCTGGTGGTCCTCGTTTTGATGCCCAAGGCATGGTCCTGCCACACAGCATCCTGGGAACCTTGGACAACTTTAAAAAGGACATGGAGGCCAGAGGAGAGCTAGAGGTAAAGAAGCACATCAGTGTGCGTGCTGATGGGCATGGGCAATTTCTTTGAGGAGCCTTCCACCATGGGCAGAAGAAGTGCAGTGGGGGAGAGCAGCCCGTGGCCCCCAGGGGCCACTATGTGGGCAGAGTGGCTTGTGGGCACTTGGGGCAGTTGCGTAGGGTAGAGTAGCTGATGGCCCCCAGGGGCCCTTGTGTGGGGCAGAGCAGCTTGGGGGTGCTTGTGGGCACCTGGGGCTCCTGTGTGGGGTGGAGTGGCTTATGGCTCCCAGGGGGCCCTGTTTGGGGGAGAGTGCCCTGAGGTCCCCTGGTGTCTCGCAGGAGCTGCTGTTTAATTGTACTACAGCCCCCCCCCCCCCCCACCCCACAGCACCTGTGCGTGTCCTGCGTCCTGCTCAGTCTCACCTATATGCAGCTGCCTTCACACACATGGCCCCCCTGCAGGCATCCCTACTCCCCTCGTACATGCTGCCTGCCCTCTCTCACTAATACCCCCTTCCTGCATGCATCCCAGTCCCCCCCCTTCCCACATGCCTCATACTGTAATGAAGCAAGCCCATGTTCTCTGACTTCTGTAAGGTTAGCATGCCCAACCCACCTCATTGACCTTGGGCCCCCAGAGGTTCATTTTGTGCCTGCTTGAGGTTTTGTTTCCTCTCCCATTTTTATTTACATTATGGTTAGTGAGCCACCTCACTCTTCAGTGCAGCTTATAGTCTGCCTGTGTTCCTTGCACGTGACAAATCAAACCCTTGGGTCCTCTTTTGTCTCCTGACATTCCTTTTTCCCTTGTTTCCTGCACCATCCTGTATTAAATGATGTCGTAATGCATTGCCACACACTCTTGTCAAGTGCCTAGGGGTGACTATTGTGAAAGGACCTAAATAAAAGTTTAAATGAAATTTTATTTAAGTTTTTTGTTTGCTTGTTGTAACTTTAACCCTTTTCCCGTGATAATTTCCCCATGTGAAATTTGCCTACCGTTTAATGATGATCTGGGGTCAGACTGACC
>JAODKL010000095.1:328160-340801 GCA_026780765.1 Petrocephalus schoutedeni
GATTGGCTGATCAGTAATTTGCGTCAACGAGCAGTTGGACAGGTTTGCCTAATAAAGTGGCCGGTGAGTGTATATTGCTCCCCTGTTCAACTCTGTCTGGCTCCAGCTAATTTCTCGCAGCTGGCAGCACTCTGGGTCCCCTGCTGTGCAGCATGCACACACGAGACAGTCTAGAAGTGACGGCTGATCATCAACGACAGGAAACTGAACCGGAGTGGAGAGGAGATGAGAAGCGGTCAATTCACCAAAAAACTTATATCTGCACTAGGCTGAGTTGAACACTATAGGACGCCGCAGGAACGGGGTGGCTGAACTTTCACGTGGACATACTGTCAAGAGGATGCAGGTTAAAAGGGTGAGTCATTAGGAGACGGGGGGGCTCGGCCGGGCTTCGGTGGCGAGAGGGTTAATGGCGACGCGGCTGGGTTTCGGGGAGGGGGTGGGTTATAGGCGGACTCGGCTAGGCTTCGGGACGCAGTGGGTTAAAGGCTGATCGGCGTGTACCGCTCAGCTCCCCGCCTCCCTCCTGCTTTCCTCTCTGCCTGCCCCTGACTTTTCGCTTCTTATATGCGGACGTCTGTTTTGCACAGTGACGCGTGCCATCTCCAACTTCAGCCGGACTGCGGATATCATGCTAGCGGAGGATATAATGTTCAAAAAGCGCCTTTACAGCCCTTGCTGGGAATATGAGGAGCCTTTATTTTTGAACCTGCTGGCCATTTGATTCCGTCTTTCTTTCTTTAGTACAAAGTGAGCATTTTTGGAAACGCTAAAGAAAAGTGCAGTGGTCGAAATGGTGCAGGAGTAGGAAACGAAGGATGTGTGATGCGGGAGGTAAGGGGATTTGGTGCGGGGTCGGGCCGTGAGCTATGCGGGCTTTCAGGCGTGCGCGCTGAGTCATGGTGCGCCGCCTGCCGGCGGCTGCCGCCGCTTCGTCCCCACAGCGATCGCGGTCACATCCGCAATGAGATCGCAGGCTCGGGAGGTGCGCTTCTAAAGGCTGTGCTTTACCTCCGTCGGGGGAAGCGATGTGGGGGGGGGGCGGGGGGGTTGTGTTCCGAAGCCGGTGAAGAGTGCTGGTTCTTCGTTTATTTTAGCATTTTATTCTTTCCATTTACTTTGGATGCCGTTAAAGGTGCAGCATGTAACGGCTCCCAAAGTGCTGCAGGGGTGGTGGAGAGAATCGCGGCGTGCTTTTATCCAGCGCCTGATGGTGATGGTGCTGGTGCTGATGATCTGTACGATCGGATTTCTCCTCTTACCAAATGTTGTTTATCCATGTAAGCCAGCGGCTTTCAGTAAAAGCTGGCTCTTATTTCAGTGCTGTGCTTTGCACTTGTGTATTGTAATGCAATTTTCAGTTTCGTAATTGAATAAGTAATTGTTTGTTATTGCCCATAAAGAACTTTAATATTTTTTACCTAATGAATTCGTCCATTTAAAGTTTAACTTAACAGTACTCATTCTTTGCTCTTGCTTTCTCAGTATTGACATGAAGCTGTTTGTGTGTCTGTCCCAGTACCCCTGAGGTACTAGCTTTGTACCAGTGGCAGATCTGAAGCCATGCTGCTTCTCCCACTTGTGATACAGTACTGGTTTTGTACCAGTCGCTGGTGCTGTATGGGGGCCCTCAATTTCAAGGGCAGAAGATCAGCCGTGCGTCACGCCTGAGGCTGACCTCACATGCAGCCCCCCAGCCGACATGTGGTCTGTGAAGCAAACCACAAACCAAAGCTGGGGGGGGTCACTCGCTGTACTGGCTTTCTGAAGCTGGAATAATGTATATCCAGGCTCATTTTCGGTGGCTTTAGGTGGAAAATGCCTCCCGGGAAGTTCACTGAACCCAAAGTCAACAGAAGGGTGACGGGTAGAGTGGAGTGACCAACAGCTCAGCCTTGCCTAGCCCTCGGGGCGGGGGGGGGGCGAGAGCCTTCAGAGCCGCTAGTCTCCCCACTGTCCAGGCCAGTTCATTTAAAAAGCTTTCAGGTCAAATTGTCAGATAAATTGTTCGATTTAATAGCTGAGACACATGTTTAATTGGGGCCCTGTTAGGGATTTAGGGAAGAGTCGTAACTAGGCCGGGACCCACTTTACAGCTTCACCCCCCCATCCTGGAGTTTATTTCTGGGCCCCCAGCTCCTGCCACAGACTCACGATTCATTACAGCGCTTTGCATGTGAAGGTGTAGTGAAAACACTATACATAGTCAGGGATGTTTGGCTGTTTAAAAAGGATGAGGGTGGAGGAAGGACTGCGGAGTGACACTGGGAGGAAGGAGGGAGAATGGGAGGGAGGAGTGAGAGAGAGGGGTGATACTGGGAGGGACAGAGGCATGACAATGGGAGGGAGGAGTGAGAGAGGGGTGATACTGGGAGGGATAGACGCATTACAATGGGAGGGAGGAGTGAGAGAGGGGTGATACTGGGAGGGAGAGAGGTGTGATACTGGGAGTGAGGAGTAGGAGAGAGGGGTGATACTGGGAGGGAGAGAGGCGTCATAATGGGAGTAAGGAGTGAGAGAGGGGTGATAATGGGAGGAAGGCGTGAGAGACAGGTGATACTTGGAGGGCGAGAGGTGCTATGATGGGAAGGAGGCATGAGAGAGAGGGGTGATAATGGAGGGAGAATGGGAGGGAGGAGTGAGAAATGGGGTGATACCGGGAAGGAGAATGGGAGGGAAGAGTGAGAGAGAGGGGTGATACTAGGAGGGAGAGAGGTGTGGTAATGGGTGGGAGAATGGGAGGGAGGAGTGAGAGAGATGGGTGATAATGGGAGGGGGAGAGGCATGATAATGGGAGGGAGGGGTGATACTGGGAGGGAGAGAGGTGTTATGATGGGAAGGAGGAGTGAGAGAGGGAGTGATACTGGGAGGGAGGAGTAAGAGAGAGGGGTGATAATGGGAGGGAGAATGGGATGGAGGAGTAAGAGAGAGGGGTGATAATGGGAGGGAAGAGTGAGAGAGAGGGGTGATGCTGGGAGGGAGAGAGCTGTGATAATGGGAGGGAGGAGTCAGAGAGAGGGGAGATAATGTGAGGAAGGAGTGAAAGAAAGGGGTGATACTGGGAGGGAGGAGTGAGAGGGGGTGATAATGGAAAGGAGATGGGAGGGAGGAGTGTGAGAGGGGGTGGTACTGAGGGGGAGAGTGGGAGGGACGAGTCAGAGAGAGGGGTGATAATGGGACGGAGAATGAGAGGGAGGAGTTACAGCGAGAAGTCATAGCGGGACAGAGAATGGGAGCGAGGAATGATAATAGCAGAGAGAAGTGATAATGGAAGGGAGGAGGGAGAGAGAGGAGTGATAATGGAAGTGAAGAGGGGTAATGGATGACAGGGAGCTATTGTGTGCAGATGGCATTTCTACCAGCATCTGAAGGTTTATTCATTTATCTGAAATAAGCTAGAAAGCTTGTGTTTCCCCTTGCCAGAGGAGGCTGGCCTGGGAGATCTGAGGAGCTGTTTCTGCTCCTCACAGGAGGAATTTCGGCCTGGGAGATCTGGGGGGCTGTTTCTGCTCCTCACAGGAGGAGTTCAGGCCTGGGAGATCTGGGGGGCTGTTTCTGCTCCTCACAGGAGGAGTTCAGGCCTGGGAGATCTGGGGAGCTGCTCCTGCTCCTCGCCGGAGGAGTTCCAGCCTTGGAAGAGGAGAGCCGTTCCTGCTCACCGCTGAAGGAAGCTGGTTACAGAAACAATTACTGTTCCTCGCAGGAAGAGGCTGACCTGGGAGATCAGGGGAGACATTCCTGTTCCTTCCAGGAGGAGGTCCAGTCTGTAAGGTTGAGGGAGCTGTTCCTCCTCCTTGCTAGAGAAAGCCAGTCTGGGAGATCAGGGGATTTGTGAATCCACTGAGTCAGCGAATCTCTCTAGCTACTCACAGCACAGAAACTTTTCTCCAAAGAGTATTTCCCACACTTCCACCCACTGTTTTACTGTAGCATCTTCCTCAGGGGTGGTTGGGGGGGTCTGCGGGGGCTTCACCTGCTCATGTTTGGCTCGTCTGTCCCATTGCTACGCATCACCCCACATCACTGGATGACCTAGATGTGCTTTGAGCAGGTTGGAGAGGCTCCGTGCGGCTTCACTCCCGAGAAGCCACTGAGCCGCTGGTCTTCCCTTGGAGAATAGTACTGCCCACAGTTCATTGTGTGAGGACCTGTGTGAGCAGCTTCCTAGAGTGGCTCAACGCCAGCAAGTGGGAGGCTCAACCTTGGGAGGCTCAGCCCTGGGCTCTGTGCGTGAGGAGCAGGTGTGTCTCAGGCTGCTCCTGGGGAAGGCAGAGCTCTGCTTCATGAAAAGCCTACACTGTGTCAGCCCTCCTGCACGGGAAATACATCGCCACCTCCTGGGACCTGACGCTTTTGTCAGAAGATGAGAGCTGTAAGAGATACGGACTCCCCACTGCCCCCAAGTGTACCTCCTGGACGCTGCAGCCTGCAGTTTAGCTCCTGTGCTGTCAGCCCGTGTTGTCTTACCTCCAACCTTTAGAGCTGCTGTGTCTGCAGAATGATTCTATAGCACAGGGATCAGAGAACAGTGCTGCTAGTGAAGCTCCACAACCTACAGCTGTGTCAGTACAGCAACCAACCTGCTGTCCCAGTGCTGTCAGGTCACCCCACGCTGCTCCTGTAAGGTGTCTGTAGGGTCCTGAAAGGTCACCCCACCCTGGTCCTATGTGGTGTCTGTAGGGTCCTGAGAGGTCACGATGCTTGTAGGGTCCTCTAAGGTCACTCCACCCTGGTCCTGTAAGATGTCTGTAGGGTCCTGAAAGGTCACGATGCCTGTAGGGTCCTCCAAGGTCACTTAACCCAGGTCCTGTAAGATGTCTGTAGGGTCCTGAAAGGTCACGATGTCTGTAGGGTTCTCTAAGGTCACTCCACCCTGGTCCTATGTGGTATCTGTAGGATCCCCAGAGGTCACGTTGTCTGTAGGGTCCTCTAAGGTCACTCCACCCTGGTCCTGTAAGATGTCTGTAGGGTCCTGAAAGGTCACAATGTCTGTAGGGTCCTTTGAGGTCATAGTGCCACTAGGGTCCTGTACGGTCACAATGTCTGTAGGGTCCTCTAATGTCACCCCACCCTGGCCCTATAAGGTGTTTGTAGGGTCTTGAAAGTACCAGTACCTAACCCTAACCCTAAAAGGTAACTTTACATGGAGCCGCCCATTTAATGTGTTAATGTTTCCCCAAATATCTTTCCTTGTCAGAAAGCCAGTGCGATTCAGCAATTGAGGGTGCAGATCAGAACCCACGCTGTCCTGCATGGCTCAGCCCGTGCTTCCAGATTGGGTCAGATTCACACTTGCAGCAGTTCTGTGGTGTCTGGCTGATGTGGCAGAAAGGGGGTGCAGGCAGTTTGGTGGGGTTCTCAGTAAAAGGAAAGGAAGCATCAGCAGAAGTTCCTGAGAGACACAACGGCTCTCTGCTGCTCTGGGCTCTTTGTGATACTCCCCCTCTCTGCCCTCCCTTGCACACAGTTGCCATGGCGATGTACTGCAATCAGAGGAGCTGGCCGGCAGCTTCGTTGTCATGCAGTGATAAAGCGCATGACAACTGTTGAGGCCTGGGGGCAGGACTTAACTTGGGCTTTCCTGAACAGGGACACTCCTAGCCAGCATTACATCACTTCCTGAACATGCTCTCTGGGGTCTGAACCATGATTAAAATAAGGCAACGGTTGGCTGACTAGTTTTCCACAAAGTGCTTGTTGCACAATGGCCCTGCACAGGACCAGTGTAAATCCTGTGCAGATAAGAAAATATTACCTCTAGGTTAGCAAAGATTAGATTAAGTTTACAAAAGAATTATAACATGTAATGTACAGGGATCAACAGCAACCGCGCTCATGCTCCTGCATGTCCAGGATGAGGGTTTGAGTTTGTGAAGTTTTAAGCAAGTAATGTTACTTGTTAATTTTTGATAGCAACAACTGCGTGTTTACATAATGCTGGTGGGTGCTGCGGCCTGGGGCACCCTCTCCCCAGGAAGACAGTCAGACAGACAGGCAGGCAATTAGAGAGACAGACAGAAAAACAGGCAGGCAGGCAAAGAGACAGACAGGCAGGCAGACACTGAAAGGCAGGCAAAGAGACAGACAGGCAGGCAGAGATAGACAAACAGGTAGAGAGAGACAGGCAGGATAACAGGCAGGCAGGCAGAGACAGACAGACAGGCAGGCAGACACTGAAAGGCAGGCAAAGAGACAGACAGGCAGGCAGAGATAGACAAACGGGTAGAGAGAGACAGGCAGGATAACAGGCAGGCAGGCAGACACTGGAAGGCAGGCAGAGAGACAGACAGGTAGGCAGGCAAAGAGACAGACAGGCAGGCAGAGATAGATGGACAGGCAGTCAGGACAGAAAGACAGACTAAAACAGTGTGATAGGCAGGCAGAGAATAAAATGCAATCATACAGTCAGACAAATGGGCAGAGAAACAGCAGGTCCATCCAATTCAAGGCTTGCCATAGCTGGTTTAGCCTGCCTTATGCTATCAATGGCCTGCAGGGGGTGGCCCCAAATGCCATTGGCTCCACCTACTGAAGCAGAAGGCCCTTGACACATCTTCTGGGAAACCTCTTAGGGAAATCCCGCCCCACCTCTCCCAGGCAAGTTCCTGGATCGGAGGCCGGGAGGCAGGCACCCCTCACTGCACTGCACCTGCCTGTAGGGGGCAGCAGTGGTGTTTGGTCTGTTTCATTCTACAAGCTCATGGCACCTGCTGCTGCTTCGCTGGAAGCCTCTTCTCATATTTTCATTTTATTCTGCTCTTTTCTGTAAATGAAGGTCTGTGTGCCACCCTTAAACAAAGCCCAGCCCTCATACCCCTGTCTCCTATTCCCACAGCATGCCTGCTGCCCCTTAGCCCTGCACACAGGAAGCCAGAACACACATGCCCCCTTGTGGACTGCTGTCCCAGTTCTCGCTGTAGGACTGTCCTCATCCTCCTCTTCCTCCTTCCAAGCTGAGACGTGAGAAAAACCTGGATTTGCCCCCCCCATTCCCGATCAGATAATCCTTGGACACCACTGTCACCATGACAACCTCAGCCCTGCGCCGACAGGTGAAGAATATTGTGCACAACTACTCTGAGGCGGAGATCAAAGTGCGGGAGGCGACCTCCAACGATCCATGGGGGCCGCCCAGCTCGCTCATGTCTGAGATTTCAGACCTGACCTTCAACGTGGTGGCCTTCACTGAGGTCATGGGCATGATCTGGAAGCGCCTCAATGACCACGGCAAGAACTGGCGGCACGTGTACAAGGCCCTGACGCTGCTCGACTACCTGATGAAGACGGGCTCGGAGCGTGTGGCGCAGCAGAGCCGCGAGAACGCCTTCACCATCCAGACGCTCAGGGACTTCCAGTACGTGGACCGTGACGGCAAGGACCAGGGCGTGAATGTACGTGAGAAGGCCAAGCAGTTGGTGGCACTGATGCGGGACGAGGAGCGGCTGCGGACCGAGCGCGCCCAGGCGCTCAAGACCAAGGAGCGCATGGCGGGGGCGGCTTCAGGCATGGGCTCGTGCTCCGCCGCCCTGCCCGCCTACCCCGGCCGACGCAGCAGCCAGCCCAGCATGGCCGCCCTCTACGGGGAGGAGTTCAGCCGCTCGCGGGGCTCCCCCTCCTCCTTCAACTGTGAGTACTGCACCCCCGGTCTGCTGACACGGCAGCTCTCGCACCCACACAGGCGCACGCCTGCTAGGCGGCAGTGCAATAACTGTGCAATAATTACTTGTGAAATAGCTGTGCCGCTTTTAATTATAATATAAAGCACAATTCTTTGCACAGCTACTGTATCTTGGTAACTGCACACAATTGTACATATATTGTATTCTGATTCTTATATTGTTGCACTGACTGAGACACACTGATACTGATGCTTCATTGAATCACCGCTCCAAGTGAATGCTTGCCCCCCCCCACCACCTCTTCTAAATATGAGCATATACGGAATCATGGCCCCCACACATGCATACGCCGGGCCTCCTCCATTGGCCTCAATTACGCGAGCTGGCCCCAGTGTCAATGACCTCGGTGTCTGTGGCCCCAGTGTCCATGAACTTAGTGTCTGTGGTCCCTGTGTCCATGGTCCCTTTATCTGTGGCCTTAGTGTCTGTGGTCCCTGTGTCCATGGTCCCTTTATCTGTGGCCTTAGTGTCTGTGGTCCCTGTGTCTGTGGTCCCTTTGTCTGTGGCTTTAGTGTCTGTGGTCCCTGTGTCCATGGTCCCTGAGTCTGTGACCTTAGTGTCTGTGGTCTCTGTGTCCATGGTCCCTGAGTCTGTGGTCCCTGTGTCCATGGTCCCTGAGTCTGTGACCTTAGTGTCTGTGATCTCTGTGTCCTTGGCCCCTTTGTACCTGACTCCGGTACCCGTGGCCCCTGCCCCCTTTAGTGCCTGTGCTGCATTTCGCATGCATTGTTCATGTATGTCTGGCTGTTGGTGTTTGTTCTGACTCCCTGTATTGGGTCTGGTAAGGCGGGGTCTCTGACGCGGGCGATCCGCTGCTCTGCCCCATTGTTTAATTTGTTGCTTCCCTGGGGATTCACGTGATCACGTGCCGTGATCTAAGTCAGCACCTCTTCTGCTTAAACACACACAGGTGTACAAAGGTAGCTCAGTGTGTCTCCGTGGGTCACACACACGTCTCCACATGGAGGCTCTTTGAGGCTTCTGGGCTGCTGAAGCGCCCCTTGCATGTACATTAGAGGAAGTGTGCCTTTTCGGACAGGATTGGCTGGAGGCTGTATGGCTGTTCCCCGCACAGCTTCCTCCTCACCCTTGGTGCTGAAGGTGTTTTGTGGTGCGGTAGCATTGTTGGAAACATTATAGCCTAGGTCATACTTCACAGCACTTTCGGGCGTGTGGATGGTTGCGGTCGGTGTTTGCATACAGCAGTGATATTCCTCCAGACCAGGAGAGGGCAGAAATATTGTAACAAACACAAACATCAGGAGTGCAGAGAAGCAAGTAAGCTTATAAAGTTATTAGTCAAAGTTTGGGTGGTCTTATGGTAATAAGGCATACCATAGTATTTTGGAATCCTTACGGCAGAATTAGCTGGGAAGCCCAACCTGCTCAGCAAATCTTATCACCAAGATTTAAAAAAATGCCTGAATAGTGCTGCATTTTAAAATATCCCATACAGCATCCCTTAGTCAGCGACCGAAAGTGCACACAGAAAAGTGATGTATGAATAGACCATAACACAAACATCCAAATTTACAATATTGGTATCGGACATAAAAAGTGGTATAGTGCCATCCCTTGTTTAATACTCCGCTCTGTGCTGGACCCTAACAGCCAGTAAGCTGCAGGGCTGTCTCTTAAAGGGGAAGGTCAGCGAACAGCATCGACCTCATTGGTCAATGAATTGGCATGATCCCATGTTTGGACAACCCCTCTTTATTTCTTCTGAAATTTGATTTAAAAAAAAATTATAAAGAAATAGATGCTCTGGAAAAAGAGGTATTCTTGATGCCATAATCAGTGGTGTGTTATTTTCATCACAGGCTGCCTGTTTGCAGGAGCTATTTCAGTAATCTGCCCTCACGCATGCTGCTTGCCCAGCCGCCATGTCCCCAGCTCCGTGTCCCCAGCCCCGCGTCCCCAGCCCCGCGTCCCCATGGACGCATGGCACTCACGCCGTCTCGCCTTCTCTCCCTTGACCTGTCGTGGGTAAATCCTCATTGCTCTGTGATTCTGGGCTGTGAATGACCCCGACCTCCCACAGTAAGTCAGCAGATCCCCCAGTGCCGGCTCTGCCTTGGGGGACAGCTTGAGGGGGAGGAGGTCAGATGGCAGCCCGCCTGCTGTTTATTCTCTCGGTGCGTTCGGGGCTGATGGGATATTTTTGACAGGGAATCTAAAATGGAAACTTGGAGCTGACCTGGGAATGCAAACAGAACTTCTTTGAGATCTCAGAAAGAGAATGGCATTTATGTGCTTTGCGAGTAGAATCCTCCCCCCTGCGGCTTTTATGGGGCTCGGTGCCGCTCCCCATTGGATGTAGCACTCACCCTATCCATTTATGCACTATATGTGCTTTGATCCACTCAGAATCAGAATCTGCTTTATTCACCAAGTGTGCTGGGCCACACAAGGAATTTGCTTCTGGCTGCTTGAGAATCCCAAGTACACAGACAATAAATAACAATTTACAAAAAAAATAATAATTATTATTATTTTTAAATATACATACATGGGTACGAGGGTGAGGGCAAACAGAATTTCAGAGGGAAAACTCTCTTCCTCCGTGGCTTTTACGGGACTCAGTGCTGCCCCCCCATTGGATGCAGCACTCACCCTATCCATTTATGCACCATGTGCACTTTTAACCACTCTGCCCCTTCTGCTGCATTTCTGGAGCTCAGTGCTGCCCCCCAGTGGACGTAGAGGCCTCTTTCTGAAAAGCGTGGCTCCTTAAGCCCCCACACCACCTGCCGGCTCACAGAGGAAAAGCGAGGCAGATTTGTGGGGGAGGAGTGCTGTGTGCAAGAATGTGTGCACCAAGGCAGCTGCCCATCTCCCAAAATGTGCCGGTATGGAAGAGGGCTGTGTGGCTGCTCTGCTTTATACTAGAGACAGGCACTGAGGGAGCAGGGGCTAATCCTGCCAGGGGCTAGTCCCCTTTCTAAGGGACTGCTGGAGACAAAGGTTTCTAGTGCACTTTTATTTATGTGTCTGTGTGTGTGTGGGTTTGCATAGATCACATTTGAGCACCCAGAGTGTGATAGAACTTGAAATTTAGTCCCCATTTGGATTAAAGTATGTGAATGCAATCAAAAAAGTAAAAATGCAGAAAGTCTTGTGTGTGTGTTTGTATATGTGTGTGTGTTTTGCTTTATGGCTGAGGGGCACTGAGGGCAAAGTGACCTGGCTTGAGAGTCTCCAGGCACACAGTGCCAGCTGCCAAACACACACACACACATGCACACATACAAACACACACACACAGACTGGCACTCACACATACAGGCTGCCCTACTGTCCCGCCATCTTTCCTGGAACTTTCACTTCCCCAGAAAAGCCACCTGTGTAGCGGCTGTGAGCAGAGCATGCATGTTGGAGTTATACATGCAGGCTGAACATTTAAACCATGACATGTGCTTGACATGTTTTCAGTCTGTAGGGCATACTGCTCGGGATGGCAGGGTGGGGGGAGCATTACCCATAATCTTTCTTTCCCTCAGCCCTTTTCTTTTCTTTCTTGTTTATTCAGTCACTTCTCCATTTTTTACCTGCTCCTCTCTTGTTTGCTCCCTCCTTTCTTCACTTGTCTCTCTTTATCACTCTGCCTCCCCCAGCTTCCTCATCCTCTCCACGAGTTCCATCTGACCTGGAGCAGTCTCGCCCTCAGACCAGCGGGGAGGAGGAGCTGCAGCTGCAGTTGGCGTTGGCTATGAGTCGGGAGGAGAATGAGAAGGTGAGACAGGTCCTGCTGGACCCCTTATGGACACTGAACACACTGATACACACCCTGATACACGCAGCAGGTGTTGGCTATGAGTCGGGAGGAGAGTGAGAAGGTGAGACAGGTCCTGCTGGACCCCTTATGGACACTGGACACACTGATACACACCCTGATACATGCATTGGGATTGGCTACTGGGCTTGGTACTGGTAACAGGGCCAATAATTTCCCTCCCGTCTACAGAAGTCTCACCCTGCAGCACAGCATCTCCTAGTGGCTAGTATAGTGTAGAGGGTTTGGGTTGTGGGCAGGGTGGGGTGTGACTGCCCCCTCTCCTGTCTGACTTTATCCGCCATTCCCTAAAAGGCCCCAGTGGTCTGGGATAGGCTTTCGGGGTCCTGTCAGTGGCATATTCCAGCCGGACTATCTGCTAACCTCATGGCTGTTTGTGAATCTTTGACGGCTTAAGAACTCCTCACATATTGGGTTATGCCATAAGGAAGGCAGTGACACAGTACTATCACGCAGAATAAAATAACCAAAAGCCATACGGCCCCTAGTTTAGTGAAACAGCCCCTGTTTGTCTGTTATTGGACAGTAATCTGAAATTTACTTGGGACAGATCTCTGGAGGTAATCTTGGTCGAATGCTGTTTTTCTGCATTAAATTAATGAGACAGCTGGCCTGGTACCTGAATTCTGGCAGAAATAGTAACATGGAAATAGTGTGCTCCAGTGTGTGTGCACAAATGGCTCCCACAATGAATGACATTCGTTTTCGTCTCATTACTACATGCGAACACAGTGGGCAGTGCCACCGTGTGAGCATAGAGCTCAAGTGTGGCTCTTGAGTGTGCTCAGTGACCCTGCATGACCTTACATGCAGCCGCCCCCCTGTGTGGACATCGATGAGCAGATCCAGCTGCAGATCGCCCTGCGCCTCAGCCAGGAGGAGCGGCGTCAGGTACTGGCTGCTAACCCTAACCCAGCTGCACATCGCTGTGCTCCTCAGCCAGGAGGAGTGGCGTCATGTACTGGCTGCCAACTCTAACCCAGCTGCGGATCGCTCTGCTCCTCAGCCAGGAGGAGTGGTGTCAGGTACTGGCTGCTAACCCTAACCCAGCTGCAGATCGCTGTGCTCCTCAGTCAGGAGGAGTGGCGTCAGGTACTGGCTGCCAACTCTAACCCAGCTGCGGATCGCTCTGCTCCTCAGCCAGGAGGAGTGGTGTCAGGTACTGGCTG
>JAODKL010000095.1:391645-407575 GCA_026780765.1 Petrocephalus schoutedeni
GAGCTGGTAGCCCTCGAGCCATTCGGTAATCTTAAGGTAGCCCTCGGCTTTAAAAAGGTTGGTGACCCCTGATCTACAGTTTGGCCGCATAGACTGATTTTATGGCAACTGTGAGCCAGAGAAAGTGACTTCAGCATTGCAAAATGCATCTTAGCAATTGAGAAAAAAAACTATATAGTTGATAAAGGGGGAAAGATTTTGGATCAGTATCGGCAGATAATTTCATATTGTATTGGATCGGACCAGAAAAAATGATGGTTCCATCGCTAATTATCAGATATTCTACACTGTAATAAAAGCACCATCAGAGAATGGAGAATGAAGCTGCCTTTGTGGACTGAACGCAGTTACATTCCATCAACATACAATTCATCTGTTGTTGCACGTTCATCAGGATCCACACGATGCTTTTATTTTAAGAGATACCAATGTAGGTCATTATATATAGACAGACAAAAGTTTTCACTGGACTAATACTGTCTGTACATGTACTGTAGTAATCATGGGAGACAGTGGTTACCCACTCTATTAGCACTGGCTATTAACCCCATTTTACCAACCACATAGAAGAGGTGCGCCTGTTCACCGGATCATACAAACACCCTTTATTTTGTGACTTTCTGTCACTGTCCAGCTTAAGCTGACCACATCCACAGCAGCAGCCACATGCTGCCATTCATACTTGTGTTTTTGTGACACCACCAGATAAAATGGTTCGGTGTTCCTCTACCACGTTCCTAAAGTCTGAACCTCGCATTCCGAGAAATTTGTTGTTCCCTTTTGTTAGTGACTCAGTTCTCCCTAAAATGGTTTTAAGAATGTAGTGTGTACATGTACATATGAGTGGCTAATTTGCATTGCCAATCTGGGGTAATTTCTGGGTAGGAATGGGGCAGCTTCTTAGGCACACACCCCTGCAAATCTGAAGTAACTGTCATTGCTGATACGCCTAAGCACACAACAACGAAATGCGTCCTCTGCTTTTAACCCATGTGTCACCATGACACAGCAGGGGGCAGCTACGTGGGCGCCCGGGGAGCAGCGCTTGGGGACAGCACCTTGCTCAGGGTACCTCAGCTGTACTTATGGGTCGGGGACTTGAACCGGTGTTCTTTCGATTTCACGGTTGTGTCCCTAACCACTACACCACCTGCCTGCCCTGAAAGGACACTACGTGAATTCATCAACAAGGGGTATGTCCGTCAACCATAAATCACTCACAGACGCAATCATCTTTGGGCTCCTCTCCCTCGGTGTAGAGTACCTCCGGAGTGGTGTGCAGATTACAGCCCCGGCTATGACTGTTCAGGTTGACAGCATGCTGTCCACACTGCAGGCTCTCTGGCATACCTGAAGGGCAGAGTGTAACACAACACTGATGGTTTGAGAAGACGATTAGAAGCACAAACCACCAAAGGTACCAGAACAATTGCAGTTTCACCAGTATGTCAGTAGCTGGAACTACTCGGTTTTGTAGGTTTCACACTCAGCCTGCTTCTCCTACCTTGACTCCCATCAGTGCTACTCAACAGAAGAGAACCAGCCAGCTTCTCTTCAATCACATCCTGAAACACTGCACACTTCATCTTGTCATAAAAACCAAACAAGGCAAAATGAGCCATGCATTTCATAGGGTTGTACAGGCTATTCTTTTTGCTTATTAGAATAAAAGCAGCAGAAAGCACACAATTACTGTTCTTTTCGGAGACCATACTACATTTATTTACGCCATTTTTGGGTGTGGCTTACAGCTGGTTGCTTTTGAGATTAGTCTAATAATAGTGGTGACGAGACACACTGGCACTCCATTTCACCTCGTGGGGGCTGTCCTTCTTGGGCCCTTCACCCTCAGATATCAGGTATTCCGGCTCCTCTTTTTTAACCTCTCTGACACCCAGCTGAGGTTTCTGGTTCATGCTGCATCCGGTTTTACTGCTAGAAGGTGTCAGCTGACAACAAAATCAGAATGACATTGCGTGCCAGCTTATCACTGTGTTATAATGCACAGCAGAGAGGAGCCTGCTTCAAGCACAAACAGACCCTTCTTCCCCCGCCCGCAGTACGTGGCTCTGATCCCACAGCAGGGCACCATCTGAATGGAGGCTGGACATACCTGGATGCTGAAGACACAAATGAACATTCTGGGCAGACTGCACCACCTTAGGGCATGTCCACAATACAGTTTATTAGCACTTCTGTCTTATTTGTCTCATTAAAATCGGTTGTACACACAGTACTGTGGACATGTTGCGATGGTGTTTGAATGTGTAAAATACTGTATAAAATCTAGCTGACAACTTTGGCCAACGGATTGGAGTAAGACTTTCGAGACAATTCTGCACACACATGTAGTCCGTGCAGCTTGCACACTAGCGCAATGCTTCTGATGTAGCTCATCTTAGGCTTATAATGTAATAATATAGATTTGCCATAAGATTTCTCGCCTGAGCGTAAGGACAGGTGTTACACCATATTGTGTGGCCGGCGTAATGTGTGACTCTAGGGGCGCTGTCTCACACATGATTGGGAAGGAACGCGAGGTTCTTCTTCACGTTTTCCGCATCGCAATCATTGTAACTTTTTCAAGCCGTCACTTTGTCAAGGCTGCGGCATTTCCACTTTCTGTTCCGTCCCCTTATTTGTGTTTCTCAATGTTGTCTCCGGTGCCATGAACGGAAATTACTTTTCTGCATGTACTTTCAAAATCAACATTCGCGACGTTATACGGCTGGCTAAAAGCGTTTTTTTCTGAGCCGCAAAACAGAACCGAGGTTACGACTATTTTCCACGATTGCTCATTTATTTTTTTAATTTATTAATTTCAAAGGGGATGCGTGCAAGCTATATAGAACTATCGACTAAGGATATATTAATGTATGTAAATGCAGATTTCAAGTAAAAGTTTAAAGACGATATAATACTTATTTTCATTTTTCGTACATTCTGATCCTTACACGGCTGTTTATTTACCCAGTATTGTGATGTGAGATGCCGTGTACCCTGTGTGGTCACACATCACGAATGCTCGATAAAATGCAAAGACAACATTAGAAGTGTGCAAGTGGGTCATTAATGGTGTATTGTTGGGGTCACAAACTAACATCAGATGTCAGAAAATGTCACCACCACTGCCAACGCAAAACTGTGCATCTCAGCGATGAATTATTTCCAGGATTATAATGTCTCTTTATGATAATCCCCCCGCCAGCGCCCCTAGAGTCACACATTACGGTATGTAACGCCGGCAGCCCCGCCAATATGCGTTACCGACCGCTACTGCGACACCCAACCCGGGGAGTGATTCCCAAACGCGCCGTTAGCAGCCTACGCGGCTGGACCCATCCAGTCGTAGGATTCCAGCTATGTTTCCTGCCAACGTAGCGTTTCGGAAAGACATCCCTGGCTAGAAGTGGTACGGCTTACCGAGTCGCACCGGAGCGCCGTCAACTCGGGTTTGACGCCACTCCCAGCGCCGACGTCCCAGCTAAATGCAATACAGTATAATTAACAACAGGCTGTCCGTGTCCGTCCGCTGCCTTACTTCGTTTGAGGCTTTCACCGGCTAGCTACATGGGCAGTCAGAGTTAGGAAAACCACAAAACTCCTCGCCATGACGCCAGTGTGAGTAACTGGAAAGTTCTTTCACCAAACGGCATTTTCCCGCGTCGCTCTCAGTCGATATTACGCCCCGGGCTGTACCGTCCGCGCGCCAGAGCCTCTCGCTACCCAATCTGCAGCTCCGGCCCGATTTGCAGCACGCACGGCCCACGTCATCACGTAACGTCCCTGACCGGAGTCTGCTTTGCGTCTGTATTTCCATCCATCCATCCATTTTCCAACCCGCTTTTCCCTGTCAGGGTGGTCGCGGGGGTCCGGAGCCTATCCCGGAAGCCACGGGCACGACGCAGGGAACAACCCAGAATGGGGGGTCAGCCCATCGCAGTATTTATGTATTTATTCATTTTTATTATCAAATTAATCAATACAATACAAAACTCTCGTAAAGGATACAAATTCAACATTCAAAAAAGAAAAGTATAAACAATATTCACAGTACGGGGGGGCTAAACAACTTTCACAGTATATGGAAGATGATGAATAGGGAAATAAGGCCAAAAGACACAGGAGGCATAAATTAAACCAGTAATAAATGAGACGTTGTCATAAATCCTTCTTAAAGATCTGCTGGGTTTCAGTTTAAGTGATAGGGGGTATTGTTTAAAATCACTTTGAGCCATACAAAAGATGGTTTGCTATGTCTCCACTTACTACAGTGTATGTACACTCACCAGCCACTTTATTAGGTACACCTTGCTAGTACAAGGCAGGATGGATCCATGCTTTCATGTTGTTGGCGCCAAATTCTGACCCTACGATCCGAATGTCGCAGCAGAAATCATGCCACGTTCAAAGTCACTTAAATCACCTTAATTTCTTCTCCATTCTGAAGCTCGGTTTGAACTGCAGCGGTTCGTCTTGACCATGTGATTGGCTGATCAGTAATTTACGTCAAGGAGCAGTTGGACAGGTGTGCCCAATAAAGTGACCGGTGAGTGTAGTATTTACCTAAGAGAATGACAATGTTAATTATATCAGAGACAGATGGATGTAAGTTATCCATGTAGAACATATGAGATAAGTCAAACTGCGGGATACCATTAACCTTGAGCGATAACCAGCTATGCATTTCTAACCAAAATTTGGCTGAAACAGGACATGAAAAGAACAAGTGTTGTAATGTTTCACAAGTTGAATCTCAAAAAGAACACTGGTCCACCTCAAATTTAAATCTTCTTTTTAAAAATCCTCCCACCGGGTATATATTATTAATTATCTTGAAATGTGTTTCTTTAACTTTTGGGGAAACACCGCACCTCAATGCACTTTTTTCCCAAATCCAACAGGACAGTACGTTGCCAACTTTATAAAAAAAATTTATTAAACATGTAGAAGAACATACGAAGTCTCGTAGAAGAATTGTTAAATGTTGTCAATAGATGGCGCCCTTGCTCTTTATATTATATAAGTTTCATGTATGGCTGTTCAGTTGCGAGTTGTATTATGGAAGTGAGAGACACGATTGATCGTGGTGCGGTATGTTAAAAACGAATATTAGAGAATGCTGGAGACACTGAGAGTCTGTTGAGTTGCTCTAAATAAAAACACACCCAGGAAGTAGTCTGAAGAAATTGTGGATTCATTCTTTGAAAGTTTGGAAGAGCTGCGTGCCTAATTGCTTAACAGGAATCATCCACAATACAAATGAGAAGTTTCCAAAAACATAGTACAATACAATAATTACCATACAAAAATAATAAGCGGGTCTGGTGCGAAATAAAATAGATTCGCGTTGCAAAATAGTTAAATAAATAGGCAAGGAGGAGCAAGGGATCCAAAAGAGGAGTACTCACAACAGCAGAAAATGAGATATGTCTTGGCTAATAATTACAGATAATATTTACAATATTATCTTACTTAAGTTGATTTTCCGAAGTGATGGGAAAAAAGTTTAAAATCATGAATAAAACACGTAAAGGAACGCTTATATTTGGCACAGTGGATTTATTTACTCAGAAGAATATATTAATTACATCGGAAATGGAAGGGATCAAATTATCCATGTAAAAGAGAATCTGAGAAATATCAAAGTGTGGAATGTCATTTATCATAAGAGATATCCAGTTTTTACGTTGTCAACTTACATTGAAAAGGAGCCGCTCTCGTTCCCTCGTCACTGACTGATACCTTTGCTGTGATTGGCCGAATGGGCCTTCAATCAAACTACCGGACCTATGTGTATAACGTCCTGCGTGTGTTTTTTTTCCCTCCCCGATCCGAGCTACTGTTCTGGGGCGCGTTTCCCAAAAGCTCCCATTAGCAACTTACATAGTTGGACCCATACAACTGAATGAATCCAACTATATAAGTTACTAACGGGAGCTTTTGGGAAACGCACCCCAGTTCGCTCTTGTACCCGTAGCAGGACATATTTTAGTATCGTTTTAATCCGATAAGTGGGGGCGATGGAATCGTGTTTCAGCAAAACTGGGAGTGTTGTAACACCCACATTTCCCCGCTTGCAACGCCCCTGTACATGATCCATTGAGTTTGGGAAAGAAAATACACGCTGTGGACATACTCCGTTTTGTCAGAACGGCTTGAGTATCGCGCGGTTACACCCCAAGGTGTGCGTCACGTGCAGAGGGCGGTACTTTTGTGACGTCACAGACACGGGCGTGAATTTCTTCTAATTGGTTTTCGAAACGCGCACGCGGCCAGGGGTTCTGAAAAGGTCATGCCTGAATGATGGACATCCAATTTTGCCAATCGGGACACGATATTGAATCCAAATAACCAATATGCGCCCGACAAACTCCTGGAGGAAGTGACGTTGTCCGCATTCCGTTCGAATGACAAGCGGCAGTGCTTGTTACTGTACCTTGTGGAAGCGGGAGATGTGAAAGTGCCTGTTTCAACGACTGACATCCCGGTAACTACGCGGGGGAATATCACTGTCTACACAGTAACATGCAGGGGCGTCTTGGGAAGAAGCAAGGACTTAAAAAGCAATATTGCATTAACGACAATGCTTTCAAACTGGGGTTTGTTTCCCCAAAGCTCCTGTTAGCAACTAACATAGTTGGACTCATTCAGTTGGATGGATTTAACTATGTAAGTATGCTTTTGGGAAACGTACCCCTGGCCATTAAAACCTGAGTTAATTATTATTTATGTAATTAATATTGAACGGAGTTATAAAAAGCAGCCAATAGGTAACAGCCATTCAATAACGGGGTTTATAAGTTTTCTGCATTGGCTCTGATAGACGCCCGGCTGACGATCGCTATTCGTTAATCCCAGGAGCTGGCTGAGTGCTCCGGCCCCCCGCCCCGCCAGGCCGCCCTCACGCCCCATGTCCCAGTCCGCCTGCGGAGGCGCCGATGCCGGCGGCACCATTGACGTGGTAGGCGGTTTGAAGCGGACCCTCCGCCGTTTGTGTCAGGCTCTTTTAATGAAGACGCGGGCCCCTATGTTCTGTCAAAGCGACTTTGTTCCGTTTGGTGACATCGTAAAAGATTTTCATTTCATTTGGCTGGTACGTTTGATATAACGAACTAAGAAGCAGCCTGACGTCTTCTTTGGCCATGTCACCGGTGATTTATTTTTTTCCACATGAAGACAGACAAACAGATTAATTACATTAAATACATTATCAAAGGACCATTATGTAGACAGATACAAACGCATAGTGCAGATGAACAAATAGATACATAGAATATCACTTTAGAGGGGATGTAAGTAGTCAAAAAGTCGTCATTTCACCTTTCTTCACCTTTCACATTTCACTTTCATTTAGAGCGATCTGCAGGGGAAGGTGCGGGTGTCTCTGGCCAAAGCGGCCATCGGCCGCTGCCATCATGAATACAAGCAGCCAGTGAAATGCAGGCGTGTGATGCTTTTCAGACTGTGTCTTCCCTCTGCTTTAGTCCATCATTGTGCCTGTGTACAATGGCGCCCGCTGGCTGCCCGCTTGCCTGCAGGCCGTGCTGGATCAGGACTTCCAGGGAACCATGGAGCTGTGTGTCTTTGACGACGCCAGTAAGGTGCTTACCTGTACTGGGCAGCAAGCTGCCACCCACTTACTGTCTGAAGGTGTCTAAAAGCTCAGCTCATTAGCTGTCTCTTTGGTCTCTAAGCTTATGTTTTCAAGTCAAAAGCCAAGTAAAAAAGTTTTTGTCAGTTCTGCCATATGTACAGGTCACACGAGGATTGATATTAGGTTACTCTCAGACCCTACAGTGAGTACACTAACAACAACAAGCAAGACAGACACAGGTTTCAAAAATTAAATTAAACACTGTGCAAAAGACAATAAGGCAGTGCAGATATGGTGGATCCACAGTGCAAATGTGGACCACAGTTGTGAAGTCCCTTGGTAGACAATACGGTTGGGGCATAACGATCACAAACTCCGCCAGGAGTGAAGAATGCTTACGTGCAGCATCATGATACCAAGCCTTGCTGATGTAAACACAGACAGAATGACAGTCCTCCCTCCCAGACCCAGGGCTCTGTCCACTCTGTAACATTTTGGCCGACTGACTCGGCAGCGTCCTCGATGTTGTCATGAAGCCATGTTTCCATAAATGCAAAAACGTAGCATTTTCTCACGTTACGCAGGGTAGTCGTTAAAAGACCATTGTACTGTCCAGGGAACGCAAATTAGCAAGTAGGATGGATGGGATGGCTGGTCTGTACAGACTAGCTGTTAGCTGTTAGCCTAGCCTGTGTACCTCTACATTTCCCCTTTTTGCTTCCTCTCCTGCCATTTATGGCGTCTCCTCTCTGCATCGGGAGCAGCAGTCAAGATCGGGGGTGTGGCAGGCTTGTGAAGTAATCCTAGGCCCTGGGGTTCTTCTGCTTGAGTGGGTTCTAAGTTAAAATTTGCCATACTGTTGATGTTTAGGAGCAGCTGGCCACTGTATTTTCCTCTCATGATACACGATGAGGGTGTACACAGACACGATGATTCACACAAAGACAGACATGTAAACACCGTACTGTCGGGACAGAGAGAAGCCTCCAGACGGCAGCATTTACAGATGCAGCTATCTTTCACGATCTTTCACCAAAGAACACAGAAGTGTACACAACATGTACTGAAAACTATTTGTTTGTAGGGCAGTTTATATCAACTGATGAATCATGTGTCTTGCTTGTACATCTGCCGAATGAATAAATCTAAATGCTGGTGGTGTCCGGCTCAGTGGGTTAGGGTTAGGGCGCTGTGCCTGTAATCAGAAGCTGGTGATTTAGCTTTCTGTGTGTGCTTACTGCTCTGTATGGGTGTGTGTCTGGGTAATGTGTGGTGCTTTAGCTTTCTGTGTGTGCTTACTTCACCGCATATGCCTGGGTATGCCGGCCCCAGGACGATTCACAGGATGTTGTCTCCCATTGGGCTGGGCAACTGGAGCGGCGAGGGATTGCCACACTGGTCTCGGGCCATGACTCTGCTGAGCCCCGAGGAGGTTGGTGCATCCTGTCACCCGAGAAGGGTGTGATTGGCTGGGTGTCACATGTTGTGGGGGGGTGGGGGTTAGGGACTGGAAATGTCCAGCCATGGGTGGGACATTACGCATGCCTGGGGGAAACGAATGGGTGTGAATCCTTGCGCCATACAGCCAGCAGTCTGTGTGTTTCATTCTGCGGTGTAGCCACCATACACGTTTCCCGCACTCTAGTGTAACATTGAGTCCTGCAATGCTGATGTCACTTCCTGTGTGCGAGGGTGTTCCTGTTCATGTGACCCTTTTTCTTTCTGCTCTTCCCCAGTGGGATATGCCAAGAACCAGGCTGTGGCCCAGAGCAGGGGCCAGTACCTGTGCTTCCAGGACGTGGTAATGTTATAAATGGCAATTGTGTAATAATTTTTGCGTTCATAATGTATTAGCTTGTTAATTTAATTAAATATACATCTCTCTGTACATGATTAGTTATATGCAGAGGTTAATTCAGGATTGGGGGGGGGCTTGAACAAGCTACTCTGTCCAGTAGGTTATTTATGGCTGTGGCCCTTCCTCTTGTTGGGGCGGGGTGGGGGGGATCCGTCTGCACTCCCGTCCTGAGGATGCCCATCTGCCCGGCTCTCTTCCCAGGATGATGTCATGATGCCGCAGCGCGTGCGCCTGCAGTACCAAGCAGCCGTTCGAAACCCCACTAGTGTAAGTGATGGATCTCTGCATTTCCTGAGGTTTGAGGTTGGGGGGTGTCTCTGGTAAGGGGCGTGGGGGGGGGGGGGAATGTGGCCAGACACAGGGGGCAGCAAAGGGGTGGAGGCAGATGGACTAGGAGGCAAAGGGGCGGAGTCAGCTTCACGGGGCAGTGCCAGTCTCATGGGGAAGCAGAGGGTCTGATGTTCATCCTTGGCTCAGGGCGATCTCAGTGTGGTTCCCCCCACAGGGTCCTGAGTGCAAGACCCATTTCCTGTTGGTCACTGCAGGCTGGACATGTAGGGGTGTGCAGTGCGGGGGTGTGTTGGGGCCCGCTGAGGGTCAGGTCTTAAGATGATCTGCATTAAGTTATACCTTCCCTGCATTTGGAAAGCTTTATCCACCCCTCAGCCGAATCCTGGGGTTCCTACCCCCGAATTTTCAGCATACCCCCAGATGATGCCCAATCTGGCTTCTTGATGTGTCTTTGTCCATCACGGTGAGCCTGTCTTTCCCCCATCTCTGTCGTGGTGAGCTTGTAGACACGGCTACTCTGGGGAGTAACAGGGATATTTACCCACAGAGCAGCTCTGGGGAGTATTGGGTGATGTGTGTGTGTGTGTGTGTGTGTGTGTGTGTGTGTGTGTATACACACTCAGCTGCTCTGGGGAGAAACAGGGATATATACCCAGAGCAGCTCTGGGGGAGTATCAGGGATATACCCATGGAGCAACTCTCCAGTCCTCACTCGCAGAGAGACGCTGCCTCCACGATCTCCCCAGGTTGTTTGATGATGACGATGACGAAGGAGAGCTTCCAGTGGTGACATGACATAGTAGTGTTGCTGTCTCTTGGCCTGACTCACATTGTGCTCTCTCTCTCCCTAAACTGTGTGGTGGTGATGATGATGAGGATGGTCTCTCCTGTTTCTTGCAGATCATTGGCTGCCAGATTCGCCGGGAGCCGGAGGGATCTACTGAGCGCTACACGCGCTGGATCAACTCCCTGAGCCCAGAGCAACTCCTCACTCAGGTTGGCTCTCCGTCTTCACGCAGTGTCCCCTCTTCTGTCTGCTTGTTCAAAGTCATATGGCTTCACCCTGCCTCACTGGCTCTACGTGCCTTACGTCTTAAGGCTCTACGTGCCTTGCCTCTTGTCCTTGTATCTTGCACCTTATATTATGTGTATAAAATGTCTCTTGCACTTTATACTTTTATGTATATAATGTCCCCCCCCCATACCTGCACTGACACTTGTTTACTTATTTTTCTTCTGCACCTTTGTGGCCTTGCCAACTAATTTCGTTGTCCAGGCAACTGTACAATGACAATAAAAAAAAAAACTCAAACTCAAACTTACCCTGCGTCTCCCTGCCTTATCAGCTCCATCCTGCCTCTCCATGCTCTACCGTGCTTCTCCATGCTTTACTCTGCCTCACCCTACCTCTTCCTGCCCCACCCTGCCTCACCCTACCTCTTCCTGCTCCACCCTGCCTCTCCCTACCTCTTCCTGCTCCACCATGCCTCACCCAACCTCTTCCTGCTCCACCCTACCTCTTCCTGCTCCACCCTGCCCCACCCTACCTTTTCCTGCTCCACCCTGCCTCACCCTAACTCTTCCTATTCCACCTTGCCTCACCCTACCTTTTCCTGCCTCACACTTCCTCTTCATGCTCAACCCTGCTTCACCCTTCCTCTTCCTGCTCCATCCTGCCTCACCCTTCCTCTTCCTGCTCCACCCTGGCTCAACCGCACCAGCATTTGTGACCAGAAAGCGGCTGATGGAGCCAGAGCTAATGTCTGACTGCACAGTCATGGGAGAGCAAGGTGGCTCAGGCCCCTGCCCTGTGCGCTGCTGGTGTCTGGTGAGGGCCGACGTTTCTGCGGATGCCTGCCCAACGGGCTCTGCCAGGAAGGAAGCCCAGAATCCCATCGCACAGAGAGATGCTGAGTCCCACATCTTGGCACTTGGCGATGTTCTGGATGGGATTGGCATGTGCCAGTTATGTGTGAAGTTTAGTGTTGCTTTCCGTTTACCTCTGCAGTCAGACATTGGAGCTGGGAATGACTGGGAATGACTTCTGAGTTCCAGTACAGCAAGTTGGAAAGCCACTTAGCAATACCAGGGACCTGTTTCAAAAAACTAGATTACTTTCTTAACTTGTCAGATTTAATTTACCCTAGTTATCCGGCTAATTAAGAATCCTGCTTCCTGAAACAGGCCCCAGTTCTAGATTAAGCCATTGTTAGCAAATATCAGTTGATAACACATTACGCTATATTTTGACCATAGCAACACATTCACAGATAGTGGTTGGACTGTATTGTACGGCCGATTTAATGAGCCACAAATAAGATGTAAGTGCTAATAAACAGTATAAAATGACAGGTTTTTACTTTGGTAAAGGGCCCAGCCATTTTCAGTTCTGCGGTTCTTCTGACTTTCCGAGTAGGAATTTTGACTTCTGGGGGCATTCCAGTTGGAATTTCCAACTAGGGACATGAAATTTCTGAGTTACAAGTTGAACTGAAGTGCTGTGTAATCTGTGGCCCTTACTGTCAGTGCCCCGTGGGCCATAGCCCGTGTCTGCCCTGTGAGCCACGCATGCATCCAGGTGTCGGATAGACAGCCTCACTGCTATACTGTGTAGGTCAGCTGAGCTTAGTTCCATGTGTCTCGCTCCTCTTTTCTCCAGGTGTATACCTCCCATGGGCCCACGGTCATCATGCCTACTTGGTTCTGCACCCGGGAATGGTTCCAGAGGGTCGGCCCGTTCGATGAGGGAGGAAAGGTGAGGCCTGTCCCACTATCATGAGGATCGGCCTGAATGTCTCTACCCTGCTGGGCCATAAGATTTAGGGTTAGGGCGATGTTAGGGTTACAATTTTGCTTGGGGTTGATGATGTTAGGGTTAGGGTTAGGCTGTCTCTTCTGCCTGCCAGGTAAATCAGTGTTCATTGTGTTTCTGAGTGGGGTGGAAGGCTGGGACGTGAACACTGACCAGGTGTAGGGGAAGATGGATGTCAGAGGCTGAGAGCGAGGAGGCCTGCTGTATGGGAGAGACTGTTTCTGTGCCTTGGGGCTTTTGTTCAAGATGTCATCATGCTCTCTGGTGGTGGCCGTTTGCTCCAGCCCTGAGGCTTGGGGCTTGGGTGTCTGATCCCACGTCCAGACCCCAGCCCCCATGTATTGTAAATATACTCCCCATGTTCTTTCAAGCCGACCCAAACAAAAATTAGGTGTAGGAAACAAGCTGGTGTTATAGTGCTCTTAAAGCCCTGCGTGGGCTCTACCCGGGATACTGGCAAAGAGTGAAAGGTGAGCTGACTGTAACCCCAGTGCAAATCCTCGCCGTCACCTCGGCAGCCCTGCTCAGCATGCACATGCATGTCTACTGTTGGACTTCTGAAAATCAGCATGCTCACTTTACCGCTATTCCCATAGGGTGTCCCAGAGGACCTGCTCTTCTTCTACCAGAGTCTTCGTCAGGGCGGGGGAGTGTGCCGTGTGGACCACTGCCTGCTGGTGTATGGCTACCACCAGCAAGCAGCCAGCCAGGCCGTACTGGAGTAAGTGGACCCCTCCGCCCTCCCCCTCTGGCTTGTAGAAAGCGGCTGGGGGGTTAGCGGGATGTCTGGGGGTCTTTGGTGAGTTACTTAGTAACCTGTTTGAACTAGAAGGTTTATTAAGCATAAGAACATGCTGAATTTATGCTGTTTAACTTTGGGTGTCAAGGAAGCGCATCTCATTTATATTTTGGGCGCACTACTAATCTGCGTACCAAATTGTGGGCGTAAATAAATTTGTATAATATTGAAAAGCTGACATCTGGCCAAACATTTTGCCCATCATCAGAAGCCGATTAGGCCTTTCAGTACATGTCCTCGCCTTTGTGCCTGTCAGGACGCACGCTGTCCTTCATGTATTGATGGATGGATGGACGGATGGACGATACTACCAGTCCTTCCCGGCCGCCTTTCTGCTCTCTGGACTTCAGTCCTGCTGTGTCAGGATCTCTTGTAGCTCTAGTTTCTATGACAAGGTCTCAGTCTCGGTTTCCTGTTGTCCCTCGCAGGGAGACCATCTGGAAGCATCGTGTGATGTTCCTGCAGGAGCGGGTTCTCAGCCAATGGGGCGCATTCACTATCTGGAATGCTGGGAAACAAGGTCGCCGGCTGTACCGCAGCCTGAGCCCAGCCAATCAGAAGAAGGTCTGCCTTCATGTGTGCTGCTTATCCGCATGTTGTTTATGCTGCCTGGCCTCAGAAAAGCGTCTGGCATGATGAGCATGCGCTGCAAGTATAGGTTTGTGACCAGCCTTCTTTGCATAGAAGCGGCCATACCTCCCTCCCGTTACCCGTGTTAGCTGAGCGTGTCAGTGCAGTCTCACGGTTACATCACAGAACGTTTCGGTTTTTAAAGAGGCGAAGGGCAAGATGGGGGGTTAGTATCTCTGCATGGTGAAAGCATCATGTGTGTTTGAGCTGCAGGTTGCACTGGATACTGGGGGGGTGCGTTGGGTGGGGTCTAGCTGCAAGTCCAGAACAGCTGCAGAATCTGCCCAACCCTCAAGTGAATCCTTCAGCTGACCCATTCCTGTCTGCTGCTCCCATTCTCAGGTGCGGGCCTTTTGTGATGTTGACCAGAAGAAGATCAGAAAAGGCTTTTACACCTACGAGGAGTCTGAGGTAGGCCCGCCTTCACTGGCGGCATGCTCGCGGGGCTTGGGCCCGGCCTGGCCCAGTGTAGCACTCTCCTCTCTGCTCCTCATTCATAAGATGATTTACCCCTGGAGGATTTACCAGCTCCTGGCTCCACTCAGCTGACGGGGATGTTCTTGAGTCCCTGACCGATGCTTAGAAGAGTAAGTGTTAGACGGGAGAGATGCAGAGTCAGACGGGACAGGGGGGTGAGACGGGATGTAGCTGGATGGAGGAGGTGTGAGACTGGACGTTGCTGTGAGACAGGACAGAGCTGGGTGGGGGAGGTGTGAGACGGGACGTTACCAGCAGTTCTGATCTTCTTCCTCATTTATATTTTTATTCTCCCATTCCGGCATGTTTGCTTTGCATGTTGCCAGTTCTTTTCGTACTCTTGACTCTGAAAAAACTTTTTTTTATCTCCGTATCACTGCAGAGGTGCATGCTGGGAGATTATCAGGTTCTGAAGCAGCTAATTGTAGCGTGAAATGCAACTGGAATATAAATATATGCAAATGTGCCAGCATTTGTGAGAATTGTGACTCGCTCACTCAGTGCACTTTTTGCTCTCTGGTGATTTTCTTAAGACGATGTTGAAGTCACTTGCACCAGTCTTTTCTCATGTTCACACACTGACATTATTACTCGCATATGCGAGTGAAATGGGTGCACTGTAGAGCGCTGCCTACATTAGCTGTCAGAAGATTTTCTTGGTGACAAATGGTGAGAGATTTGTCCTATTATTAGTGGTATAAGCAGCGTTAGCTGCAAGATCCCTGCCGTTTTTATTACTAGAATTGTTTTATCTTCAATACTTTAACTTAACACTCTTAACACTCTTCTTATCTATGAATTAATGCATAGCGCAGTTCAGATTTCAGTGTACGGTTTTGCTCAATTAGTTTTTTATACATGTATAGTGAATACTGAACTGAGTTTAAAAAATTGCGAATGAATTCGCAGTCGCAATATCTGTCAGATAAATCGCAATTAGATTTTTTTTCTTAAAATTGTTCAGCCATATTATGCAGCCTCCAAGGTGCGAACACCTTTGTGTTTGTAACCGCAGTCAGTGATGATGCTGCCCGTCAGGTGATAACGCTCTCGTGTGTACGGGACCGTGGACAGAGATGGTCTTGTGCCGCCTGTGAGGTGATAACGCTCTCCCCTCTTGTGCATTTGTGGCTCCCAGGAGACACCGAAGCCCCGCGTTCCTGTCCTGCACTTCAGAGCCACCAGCGCCCCATACATTGTGTGTGTGAAGCTGGTAAGTACGTTTCCCAGTGCAGAGCCTGTTCTTGCCCCTGCAGGCTAATGGGTCCAGCACCTCCTCCTTTACTTTAGGTTCTCACTTTACCATCCAGAATTTTCACATGCTGACATGAACATTGAACGTACTTTGAAGCCAAGAAATATACACTCACCGGCCACTTTATTAGGTTTACCTTGCTAGTACCGGGTTGGACCCCCTTTTGCCTTCAGAACTGCCTTAATCCTTCGTGGCATAGATTCAACAAGGT
>JAODKL010000095.1:426708-448099 GCA_026780765.1 Petrocephalus schoutedeni
ATCAGAAACATTTTGTGTGACAAACATGCAAAAGAATAAGAAATCAGGAAGGGGGCAAATAGTTTTTCACACCACTGTAAGTGCAACTGGACATAACTACAAAGCTAGTTGCAAACAGAGATAACTAAAAGCAGATGAATAGAAACAAGAACTAATAAAGAAATATATAAATAAAAGCACATAACAAGCATAGGAGCAACTGACAACTATAATAACAAACATATTTGAGACTAGCATCTAGCTAACTTCGATCGATTATGGTAGGGATGAACAAATCCCAGCCATATGCTCTAGCCATTCACCTACATGGCAGCTCAGGAAGCAGGAGAAAATAATAGGGACTGACATAAGAATTATACCCAGGGCAAAACAGAGAAAACAGGATGACCAGCGACACCTGCTGGCCAAATGGGAAAATAACAGTGGGGATTTGCTGGTTGCCATGGTGAGAGGTGCAGACAGCAAACAAACACCACCCATCCCCCACAGTACAAACACTTTCTGTTCTGCTACAGTTAATGTATAATCTAAGTAAATAGTGATACTCATGTCGCACATGCAGATGGAGCCGTTCAGACTGCTTCTGTACATACTCGGCTGCTGGTGATGCTTGTTTTATACCCTGCTATTGGTGCACAGGGTCACCCTGCTGAGACGTGATACCCAACACATATACCTCCTTCAATCATTAACCGTAGGGCACCGGGTCCATGCGCTTTTCATTCATGATGGTGCATTACACTTACTGTACATTAGCAAAAGATGTATAAGCTGGTGGTTAAGGGCCTTGGCCGTGACGGGCGGTGACCTCGTGCGGTGCCCAGGGAGCCGGGGGCTAAGGGCCTTGGCCGTGAATGGCGGCGACCAGGGAGCTGGTGGTTAAGGGCCTTGGCCGTGAAGGGCAGCGACCAGGGAGCTGGTGGTTAAGGGCCTTGGCTGTGTAGGGCAGCGACCTCGTGTGGCGCCCAGGGAGCCGGGGGCTAAGGGCCTTGGCCGTGAATGGCGGCGACCAGGGAGCTGGTGGTTAAGGGCCTTGGCCATGAAGGGCGGCGACCAGAGAGCTGGTGGTTAAGGGCCTTGGCTGTGAAGGGCAGCGACCTCGTGTGGTGCCCAGGGAGCCGGGGGCTAAGGGCCTTGCTCAAGGGCCCACAGACATGTTGAGGCTTAATCTGCTGAGCCACACTCTGCCCCCGTAAATATGTAATGTTTCAGAGCAGCAGACTCGTATTTCGGAAAAGTGACAATTAATTAATGTATGAATGAATGAATTAATTAAAATTACATTTAGTGTTAATAAATGTAACTGTGGGACAGATGCAGTCTGCAGTACGGTAGTAGTGAACCCCCAGCAAAGGCACATGAGAGCCTCCGTTCCCCTTGACTTTACTAGGTGGTAGTAATTTCAGGGGGTCGAAAATTCCCTTTGTTTAAAGTGGCTCTGGGGTATGACCATACCCCAGAGGCCACCAAAGGACAATAAAGCTGGGACAGCTAACTGCTTATTCACACATGCAGCTCTGTGTTACAGAGAACCTGACGTTGGAATGTAAGGCGTCTATGTTGGACACCACTTCCTGGCAGATAGAGGCCTTTCTGTGACTGAGACAATGAGGGTCTGTTCCTCCAGACGGCAGGCCAACTCCTTCCGGTACGGGACGCTGACTCACTCTGCCTGAATGTGCAGCCGGAGGAAATGTGAATGCTCTTGTACTTTGAGAGCGATTTTGAGAAGCCCCTTATACAACATACACCATATGCAAAGTTTCATCGTAATATTGGCATAAATTTCTTGTTGGTGACGCTTTACTTGAGGGGACACAATGTAGTATTATGAGATTACTTGTGTATTAATAAATTAAGTGTTAGTTACAAACTAATGTCAGGTTTGTTCAATAATAAATTGTCACAAGTACAATTTGTTACTTTCTGTTAATTCTGTAAACCTTTATGAATCACTGAAGGAACAAATAAAATGTATGAAATACCGATCTCACGTTCGCTCATCGTTAATGAATCGTGATGCATCATTTATCCCAAGCAGGTAATATATTTGTTACTGTTTCTGTTAATTCTGTAAATCTTGGTGAACTACTGAATGAACTGATAAGGAACTATTGAAGGAACAAGTACAGTAATGAATAACGAGGTCATGTTTATTATGGTGGTGCAGTGCCTTATACAGCTGGAACCAGGGTTCAAGCTTCTGCCCAGGTCCCATGTGTTTGGAGTTTGTATGTTCTCCCTATGGGGTTTCCCCCCATAGTCCAAAAACATGCTAAACCCCCTCCCCACTGCCTCATCCTAGGTTGCCTCATGCCTGTAGCTTCCAGCTCCCACAACCCTGAACAGGGTAGACAGTTTCAGAAAATTGATGGATGTTTACTCATTAATGAATCATGGCCATCTTTCATCATAAGTAGCAAATATATTTGTTCTTCAGACTGCTGGTGGCTGCTCTTCCCCCAAAATGTCTGCTGTTAGCCACACTGATCTAACTGCTTGGCTGCAGGGGGGGGGGGGGGTTCTGTTTGCTCCTGCCCTCCCACAGTCCTGCAGGAGCAAAGCAGATGCTTGATAAAGCCACGAGGGAGACATGAAGCCAGCCATCGGGCCTCCTGATGGGTCGCAGCTGGCCTCATTACAGGGGGTGACCTGGCAAAGCTGGCAGCTAACACAATCCCTACTGCAGGTCCCAACTCCCCAGGAGCCTTTGTCACCATTTTGCCCCATTCCAGTCTCTTCCTGCCAATACGAAATGAAAACAGAGTAAAGTTCCATGAGCCTGTGAGGTGAAAGAAGAGTGGGGGATATTCGGCTACTAATTACTACTGATACAAAGGTGGCTTTTTCTGGCCAGGGGAGGAGGAGCCCTTAGTGGGACCAGACACCACGGTCTGCTCTTATTTTCCGACACTCAAATGTACTGGTTCTGCTGTTAGAAGCAGCTGTTTTCGATGTCTGGCCTGTCAAATCTGACCGACTGTAATAAACTCCTCATTTGTAATATCCTGTTCCCTAGCCATGCTTCTCCCTGTGCCTGTCCCCCCTGCCACGCTTCTCCCTGTGCCTGTTCCCCAGCCACGCTTCTCCCTGTGCCTGTTCCAGAGCCACACTTCTCCCTGTGCCTGTTCCCCCGCCACGCTTCTCCCTGGGCCTGTTCCCCCACCATGCTTTTCCCTGTGTCTGTTCCTGAGCCACACTTCTCCCTGTGCCTGTTCCCTAGCCATGCTTCTCCCTGTGCCTGTCCCCCCGGCCACGCTTTTCCCTGTACCTATTCCCCGGCGACGCTTCTCCCTGTGCCTGTTCCCCCATCATGCTTCTCCCTTGTCTGTTTCTTAGCCTGCTGACCTTTGCTACAAACAGCCAGCCTTTTCCCACTCTGGATCTGGAGAAAGGGGGGTTTCGCTTCCTGTTTGCAAACACAGCAGTTTCATGTTCTGGTATAACTTTGCTCTTGCACAGTCACACACACACACAGGGTAGCACCAAGCCAACCAGCTACATTCTTAAAAGGCATGGTAAGCAGGCCCTGGCAGGTATGGCGGTGATGATGCTAGTCATTAGAATCTTCTTCTTAGCAGATGCCTCTGAGCTTGAGCCCATACTTTCCAGTACCCTTTGCTGTTCATGCTGCATGTTGCTGTGGTTACAGATTGTTTCCCCTCCCCTTGAGGAGGAACTCAACTTTCCCCCACACTTGCTACATGTTACTGAAGGTTAATTTAATGGTGCCTACAGTGATGAAGAGCAAAGTTGCTGAAAGGGATAATTATTGTTGTTAATACAGTTTACATGAAATGTAAAATAGGTGAAACCTGTATGAAGTCATATTAAGGAAACTTGTGTCCTGCCTACAGGCACTGCTGCAGTGTATCATTTCAGTCTTAATTTCTACTAACCGTCAGAAGTAATTTAAGCCCACCCCACCCTCCCATATAAGGTGAAGTTAGCTGGAAAATTAGATGCTGGCCACCAAATCCCTACAGTATGGAGAGAAAGGGATCTGACTGTACAGCATTAGCGATGCCGGGAACAGCAGCATGAGAGAGTGACTTTTACATTAGCAGTGGAGTTGAACTGCAGCTGAACTGCAGCTGAGCTGGAATTGTTGTTCTCAGGCTTGATCCTTTTAAAGTGGCTCTCACAGATGTTTATGGTTCTCGGGGTGTGCAGGACGCCTCTTACAGCCCCTGGCCCTACACAAGGCCAAAGCAGGGATTGCAGAAATGTTATTTTCACATTAAGAGCAAACAGCTGCGCCTCACGTCAACAGCAGGGCTGGTGGGGCTTAGAGTAAATATGCAGAGAGGCTGACATCAGGCGCCAGGAGCCCAGGTGGCAGTGGGCTGCTGGAGGGAGCCCTGACCCCAGTGACCCGCCAGACAGCGCCTCCTGATGTGAGCTCATTTCAATGGTGGGTGGGGGCGGGCACTTACTCTACAGAGAATTACGGCTATTCCAGCTCGCAGTGTGAAACGTTTAATGTATTAACTAACCAGAAACTTCATTTCTTCATGGTTTGTACTTGAGTACTTGCTACTAAGGAACCGTATTGTAAAGCATTATCCAGCCAGGTGTTTCTCTCAAGAGAAACTGTACGACTGTGAAGCCCAGCACTTAATAAGAATTAGTTCATGATTAATTAATAGTATGACAGCATATTATCTGTGCCTCTTCAAGTAAAAATGGCTACTTAATACTTATATTCAGCTGCCAATGTATTGTCTGATAAATATCATGCAGGGACCTGATGGACCAATGAGATTCTGGTACAGTGTGGTACAGAGGGCAGGGTCTGGCTGGTTTGGTTATGTGCTGTATAATGTGAGAGGGACAGACATGTTAGCTAAACGCGGTACGGTGTGGTACAGAGGGCAGGGTCTGGCTGGTTTGGTTATGTTCTGTATAATGTGAGAGGGACCGACATGCTAGCTAAACACGGTACGGTGTGGTACAGAGGGCAGGATGCAGATAGATTATTCCTTTGGCTCATGTCCTACACAGGGACTTGCCTCATTCACTAACACTTTAGCTCCTGAATTGGGGTTCAATTCTATAAATAATGTTATAAAACTGAAAATGAAAATGTTTTTCATTTCAAGACAAGTCTGCCCACACATGCACACACATCTACATGTATGTTACATTTTATTACATTCTAAATAATCTGTAGGGATTACAAACTACACCAATGCTTTTGATGTGGCTAACTTTAGGTTTATAATGGAATACTACAGATCTGTCGTGAGATTTTTTGCATGAGTGTGGGATTAAGTCTGAAAATGTGAGCCAGAACACCAGAACCCTGATGACAAAGTGTACACTGACTGCCCAGATCATTAGACATTGGCCTCTTTCACAGCCTAAGGCACAGTGTTGCACCATGGAGGACTGCAGTGTATTTCTGTTGGCAAAGTCACCACTGAGTATGTAGGGTCAGGGTTTGTGTGAGCAGACTTTTCATTGGCTGCCTGTTACACGCCATTTAAACAAAGCTTAAGAAGTAGGTGAGCACTGTAGAAGAACTAGAAAAATGTCCCTCTGATAGGCTAATCCAGGAAGAACTGGTACATTCTTAGCATAATTAATCTAATCTGGGTCTTCCCTTTTGGTGATGTCAAGAGAACTTTTCCCTGAGGACAGATAATAATTATAAAATGAGCGCCTGTGTGCTCATTTGGGAACTGACAGAGGAATCAGAGCGGGGGTGTTTGTGTCCAGAGGGTAAGGTTCAGGGGCTGATAGATCTCTGTAATCATCCATCTAATCCTGATGTAATCAGTCAGAACTCTCTGTGACCACTTCAATGTGATTCTTAGGCAAATGGCACAGGAGCACTGCCTCGGAGGTTAATCAAGTTAATAAAGTTCTGGCAGCCTTGCCGGGGAAGCCATCGGTCTCGCTCTCTGTCGCTCGCTCCGCGCCCCTGGGAACTCTGGGGGTGGAGTGTTCACATGAACAAAGGAAGCCAGACTTGCTGCTTTCTCCCTTTAATCAGTTTTGAGCCTGAGAGCATTGGAAGTGAAACACAAAGAATCTTTCACACTGTTTCCCAAAGGCTTCTATTTTTCAAGTGCACCACTAATGTGAGCAGGCGAAAGACGTGTCTGTGTGAGGCAGCAGGCGGCCTTCGGCTGGAACAGTCAGCTCATTTTTAATTTCTATAGAACTCCACTAATCTATGTATTAAACAAAGCAAGATGCATATTACTTCATTTAGGGACTATATATGACCGTCAGGAAGCAGGAGGAATGAGAGGTACTCTCTTAGCTCCTAGATATATATCATTCAAAATTAACTGGTCCCCTGATACGGACTGGCATCCCGTCAAGACTGGACTCCAGACTAAACTGCCTGGGACCGGCCCCAGGCCCCCAGCACCCTCCGGAGGGGCTGATCAGGACAGGCGGATTGGTGGCTGAATGGACTGCGCTGATGTATCAGTGTAACATTAATGTATGATGACACGGCTGGCCCAATGAGCTCTAGTCTGAGGGAGACCTGTGACCCCCGAAGCATTCCTCAGGCCTTCTGCTTCCTGGGAGTGGCTCCAGATCTCTGGAACTCAGAATGTAAGTGTGATTTGTGGGAATGGATGAAGGAACATATTTGGATTTAGACAACGTCTTTCAAAGATTTTGTGTTTATGTGCTTTACAAATTTGACAAAAAAGTAAAATGTTCTTAATTCAAATAGATGAAATGTTATAAGTACAAAATAAACAATCACAGGCAAGAACAAAGATTGAGAAAACTTAAACAACATGGGTTGGCTTAAATAACTGTCTGTATGAGGCCCTGGGCATTGATTTAATTCAATCATCTTTGCTCAGAGTGTAGTGTGTCTCCAGTAGGCCCTCTGTTTCTCTGGCGCCACCTGCTGCATGTATGTGGTGTGACAGGAAGTATGCACAGGCGATACATTTGAACTGAATTACTTTTAAAAAGTTCTATATGAAACAATATGCAGTAAATTTCACTTTAAAAATGCTAAAATTGCTGTATAAAACTGGGTGACTTGGTGTTGACAGATGCATTTAAGATTCTGGTGCGAAGACTCTGACAAGACAGTTTTGGGCATTTCACATCCAGAAACTACATATCCAGATCACGATTTTGTTTTGACCAATAAATGCTCAACACTGCAGACCATGTTATTTAACAAAATGAATTTTTTGTGTTGAAGTGTTTTGTGATGCTGAGGAAGAAGTAAAGAACCAAGAGACAGTTACACATGAAAATCAGCATTTAATCATTGACCGGAGGGTTTCAGGGGCCAGCTGGGAGAGTAGTAAGCAGGCGAGTTCTAGGGCAGGAGACTGAATTTTATATACTGCACTGAGCTCTCACCCACTAGTCCCCTCTGTTATGTGCTGGTCCAAAAAGGTCCATGGGGAATGCAGATGGGCGGGACCTCCAAAGTGGGCTCAGAGCTCCTTCTCTGTGGAGAGAAGATAGTGAGACCTTCTGATCACACTTTAATTTTAGCAGTTTTCATATTATTGTCTTATGTACCAGAAGGCCGGTCATCAGACTCTTCAATAAACGCCACAAGACCAACCTGTTCTCGAAATACCTATACCAGCCTGACAGCCCCCCCACAAGGGGGCACTCTTAATGGCACACTGTCTGTTCTCGGGATACCTATACCAGCCTGACAGCCCCCCACAAGGGGGCGCTCTTAATGGCACACTGTCTGTTCTCAGGGTACCTATACCAGCCTGACAGCCCCCCACAAGGGGGCGCTCTTAATGGCACACTGTCTGTTCTCAAGGTACCTATACCAGCCTGACAGCCCCCCCACAAGGGGGCACTCTTAATGGCACACTGTCTGTTCTCGGGATACCTATACCAGCCTGACAGCCCCCCACAAGGGGGCGCTCTTAATGGCACACTGTCTGTTCTCAGGGTACCTATACCAGCCTGACAGCCCCCCACAAGGGGGCGCTCTTAATATCGCACTGTCTGTTGTGTGGCTCCTGCTCTGCTACTGCTTACACTTACCGGGACATTCACTAGAAGTCCAGCCTAGTGAGTTCAATGAGAGATGTATGTGTGCCTCATTAGTATGTCACTTTGGACAAAAGCATCTGCCAAATAAATGACCTATGAATGTTAGGCTGAGGAGGACACCTCATAGTGGCCCATACTGGCTGGATATCAGTGCTAAAGGTCTCCTAGGCTTCCATGCACTGCTGGACCTTCCACATCTCTGGCTCCTTCCGGTCACCTCCCTCACTACCCGTTTGTATGCACCTGGTACAGGTGAGCTGGCCTGCACACTTACAGCGCACAGTGACTCTGGCGGTGGCCTCGCTGGAGCCGTGCTTGTTGGTGGCCACACACTTGTACGTGCCGGCATCTGCTGCCCGCGACTGGCCAATCAGCAGGCTGCTGTCACGTATCTCTGCTCTTCCTGGGAGACTGCCCCCCACCTTGTGCCAATGGAAGCTCAGGGGGGCGGTCCCGTGGGCCAGGCACTGCAGGCGGATGGGGTCCCCGGCCTTCACACGTAGCTGGTCGGGCAAGCAGGTTGCATATGGGGGCGCTGTTTGGCAATGTGGGCAAGGAGCAGGGGATAGAGGGTTAATGCTGGGACTATGAGGGTTGTAACTGAGAAGATAAACAAAATTACAAAATCTTTGATGGCTGCCATATTGGCTCTGGAGCATCATTCACAAAATCTACAAAATGTCATTTTAGCTATTGAGCAGTGGTTCTCAAACTTATTACACTGCATACCAATATAAGGCTCTCCATGTAGCGATATGATGACTGACATCATGAAAGGTGATACCTCTGCATACACTATAGTTTGAGAACTACTGTTCTATAGCATCTCTTATACCTGAAATATCTACCAGCTATCATCTTGGCTGCAGAGCATCACTCACTCCTGGAATATCTACCATCATCTTGGCTGCAGAGCATCACTCACTCATGAAAAATCTACAAACTGTAATCTTGGTTCCAGAGCTATGGTTCTAAAACTTTTTACACTGCATACCACCATTAGGCTCTCCATGTACCACCATCAGGCTCTCCACGTACCACTATTCTAACTAATGCCATAAAAGACGACACCTCCGCATACCACACAGTGGTACTTATACTATACTTTGAGAACCACAGTTCTGTAGCACTCTCTCTCAATGTGTCTGCTAGCTTCCTTTGGGGTGTGTCACTCACTTTCCACCTCCATCTGGGCTGTGGCTTCCACATAGCCAGCAGCATTGGTGGCATTGCAAATGTACTGGCCCGAGTCCTGGCGACCCACATTCTGCAGAACCAGGGTGCTGCCTTGGACCTTGTGCAGCCAGGGCAGAGGGGCACGCAGCTTGGACCAGGAGATGCTGGGTGTGGGGGAGCCTGGAGCAGATGGGCGCTTAATAAATGCAGTACCTACGTCTCCTCTGTTAAGGTTACTGTTATCCACCAGACCCAGTCAAAGCTACACAGGGTCCTATATGAGCTTATACATGCTTCTTGAACTTTCAGTCAGGTACATTCAGGATAGATAATTCTGCTGAAAAGTTGGGTTAGGTTAGCTTAGGTTAAGTGGGGTTAGGAAGGACACACTCTGAGCTCTCCTTGTGTTATGTGTCGGGGTGACTTACCACTGACGTGGCAGCGGAACGTAATGCTCTGTCCCTCTACTGCCAGCACCTCGGCTGGAAACACAGAGGCCAAGGGGGGTGTGGCTTCATGAGCCCCGCCCTCAACAGTCAGCTCCACCCTGACTTCTGAAGATCCCTCACTGCTCTGGGCCCTGCACAAGTAAGTACCAGCATCTTCCAAGCGTGCAGATGACACCTAGGACAAGAGTGATGGTGCTTAACGTTGGCTGCTGCCAGGTGATCAGTGTGAACATCAGGGGTGTCCGGCGTCATATTGCTGAGCTTGCTGATTGGCCCTCGACGGACTACATGCATCGGCACTGAGCTTGCTGATTGGCCCTCGACGGACTACATGCATCGCCACTGAGCTTGCTGATTGGCCCTTGACGGACTACATGCATCGCCACTGACCTAGCGGATTGGTCCTTGATGGACTACCTGTATTGCCACTGTAGCGTCTGTTGAGCTGCTCAGGACTGTCTCAGCGCCGCGGTTCAGGCGGAGCCAGCTGACGGATGGGCGGGGTCTCCCCGATGCCTGACACTCCAGAGTCACGCCGTCACCTGCTCTAACTTGCACCGCCCCCCCAGGGGTCACCTGCACTTTGGGGGGATCTGTGAAGGTCAGGCAGGAGACACTAATTAGGCTGCCCCAAGTGAGAAATGGGCAGTTCCTTATGAAACAAAAACAGCATGGATCAAGCTTTTTTTTATTCCAATTATTATTTGACAACACATTTTTGTACAGTTTTATACAGTTGTGGACAAAAGTGTTGGTCCTATCAATGAAATAACTTGAAACTGACAAAAGTTAATAGCTTCCATCATTGTTTATTCCATGCTTAACACAAATCAGACCTTGCTTGTGATTTTTGATTCAAATTAATATTTTACATAATAAAACAAATGAAAATGGCAATGGATAAAAAGATGGTACCCTTAACTTAATGCTTTGTTGCACCACCTTTAGCAGCAATCACTGCCAGCAAGGGATCTCTGTAGTTGGCAATGAGTGATTCTACTCCATTAGACCCTTGAACAAGGCCCTTAACCTGCAACTGCTTGATCCTGGGTATGACATTGACCTAACCTACTGTAGGTCCTCCAGCTTACAGGGAAAATTTGGGGGTAGATTCAAGGCCCCCCTTGCCAGATGCAGAAAAGCTGCCCCAAAACATAACTGAGCCCCCTCCATGCTTCACAGTAGCTATGGTGTTCTTTTCTCTTAAAGCTTCATGTTCCTGTCTGTGACCATAGAGCTGATGTGACTTGTGCAAAAGCTCCAGTTTTGTCTCATCAGTCCAAAGGACATTCTACCAGAAGCTTTGCAGCTTGTCAACATACATTTTAGCGAATTGTAGTCTGGCTGTTATATGTTTTTCTTTCAATAGTGGAGCCCTCCTGGGTCTGCTTCCATGGAGCCCATTGTTGTTCAAAATGCGACAGATGGTGCGATCAGACAGGCATGCACCTTGGCCTTCAGTTCAGCTTGAATGGCTTTGGATGTTTTCCTCTTTGTCCACCATCTGCACTGTCCTCCTGATCACCCTGGGGTTGCATTTCCTCTTTGTCCACCATCCGCACTGTCCTCCTGATCACCCTGGGGTTGCATTTCCCCTTTGTCCACCATCCGCACTGTCCTCCTGATCACCCTGACATTGCATTTCCTCTTTGTCCACCATCCGCACTGTCCTCCTGATCACCCTGGGGCTGCATTTCCCCTTTGTCCACCATCCGCACTGTCCTCCTGATCACCCTGGGGCTGCATTTCCTCTTTGTCCACCATCCACACTGTCCTCCTGATCACCCTGGGGTTGCATTTCCTCTTTGTCCACCATCCGCACTGTCCTCCTGATCACCCTGACGTTGCATTTCCTCTTTGTCCACCATCCGCACTGTCCTCCTGATCACCCTGGGGTTGCATTTCCTCTTTGTCCACCATCCGCACTGTCCTCCTGATCACCCTGAGGCTGCATTCCTCTTTGTCCACCACCTGCACTGTCCTCCTGATCACCCTGAGGCTGCATTCCTCTTAGAGGAGGTTGGCTACAGTCCCATGGACCTTATACTTTTTAATAATATTTGCAGCTGACGTCGCAGGAACATCAAGCTGATTGGAAATGGTCTTATAGGTTCTGCCTTTAACATGCTTGTCTAAAATTTTCATTTGGAGCTCCTCAGATGCTTTCTCTGCTCCGTGCTCGGTGTGGTGCACACAATAACACCAAACTACACCCTACACCCTAATTCCCCCTGTGTCCTGTATATATGGCAGAATTGGCAATAAAGACTTTTTGACTTTTGATACTAATTAAGGTTAAACATTTAGTTTGAAACATGACTATACTGCAATGCTTTACAAGGCAGCAACAAATGTAACCACTTTCCAGGAGGAATGAAGCATTGTCTCAATGAACTGTAATGGTATCAACAAATTTGTCCATGTCTGTATGTTAACTACAAGTCAGTGATTTGTGTTGCATGATTACGGCCACATTCACACCAAAATGCACTCAAGGGAAAAGCTTACAAGAAAAATCTACTTCTACATGAACTATACATTTTACCAAATGTGATTATATGTCTTGAGTAGGAAATACATGTTTATTGCTTGTTGTTTCTCAATAAAATTTGATATTGCTTTTCTATTATGCTAGTGAAAAACATGTATGATCTCATCTCTCCACATTCAACTTGTTTAATTTGACATGAGAAATTTAAAGACTAACTGTCATGTGTCATGTCATGTTCTCAGAAAAAAAAGCTAATGCGTCAGCTGAAAAAAAATGCTTCCTTTTCTAAATTGTCAATTCAGCTGAAGGGATTATTCATACAAACTAATACTGTCAAAACATTCATTTAAAATGGATCGTACATACTGTCAGTCCTATTTATAATCAATTTAAAAATGCATTTACGTCAATGTAGGCTGTATATGTTTGACAAAATATTAATATATATTTCACATGAATAAAGGATATATATGACTAGTAATACTACATAAGTTAAATGTAGGATTGTAAGTTGTAAGTTAAATGACAGTACATTAATTTCATACTGTATATATTTTGTAGGAATAAAGGACATATACATGTATGTCTAATGACACATTAAATGAATGTGCACTGTATATTTATTTTGAGTGTCATATGGAGAGCTCATATGATCTGATGAAAACATATAATAGTCATATGTTATTAAAAAAAAAAAAACTTTTCCATACATATTAGGTTTTACGGTATTTAAGGACATCTACAGTTACCAGCTGCAGTCTTGAGAAGCTGCCCTGCACAGCACATTTACCCAGAAGTACTCCAGCAGAACATAACGAGTTAAATATGTTTGATCAGACAATAGCAACAGCAAAATAAAGAATGTATCAGTCTTTCTACCACTGCGGCAGCTTCCATCATCTAAATGGCAACGCAAGGCAATAAAGTCGACAGTGAATGTGGACCCTGTAGCCCGAGACACTTATGGTAAGTCATCCTCCAGCCTGGCATACTGACGAACATGCATTATGTAGGCTGTACATTTGTGAAAATATACCCTGCAGCGTCAGAAACTTGCAAACTAGAATCAGGTACCCTGTGCCTTCTGTTGGGATGAATCCTTTAGTGTTTGACACATACATTGTAGAGCTTATTGTCACCACTTCCAGTACAGCAAACTAGAAATTACTAATAGAGCCACTGCCTTCCATAGCGACTGGACATCACCATGGCCTGTTTTTCAGACTAGATATCACTAAGCAACCCATTACCCTCCACAGTGACTGGACATCACCCCTTTCTCTTTTATAGATCAGAGATCACTAAGCGAGCAATCATCCTTTACAGTAACTGGACATCTCCGTGGACTGTTTTATAGACTAGCCAGGAGTAAACAGGCCATAGGTTGATCTTGAGTGGCTGTACTTACGCTTCACGTTGAGAGATGCCGTGCTGTGGGCCTTTCCAGCTGCACTGGTGGCTATGCAGCGATAGGTGCCCTGGTTGCTGACACGAGCATTAGCGATGGTAAGGACAGAGCCGTCTGGCCCGATTTTTACATTGTCTGCAACAAATAGTAACTAGCATCACATCCCTGAAGCCTGAAAGGGAACCCCAGAGCGGTGACTGGTCAAGGCTCACCTGGTAGTGGTTGGTTGTTGGATCTCTTCCAATCCAGACGCACAGGCTGTAAACCACCCTGTGCCTGACAACGGAAGCTTGTCGACTCCCCCTGCCGTACGGTGACACTCCGGGGCTCAATAGAGATGGCAGGGGCCTGCTGGCTAGCTGGAGGAACCAGGGACAAACCGGGTCAGACTGGGCTCCACGAGGGGGAGGGTGCCGCTGGACCTGGCTCACCCAATCACAAGCCTGGCCCACCATAAGGTTGGGCAAATGATTTTCTTTAATACATCCACTAACCATTCTGACCCATCGCAGTAATATAATTATACAACAGGTTTCTAATGAAGTAACCGAAAAAAAGCTTCCTGAAGAGAAAACCCAAGTATTCTCCCAGAAAATAAATATAAAAAAACAGTCAGCTGCAGGGCTGCTTGCGTAGGACTCTTTTGTTCTACATAGATCTTCTGAAAAGAGCTCAGAAAATTTACCATTGAATTAAAGCCTCTCTGACCCCAGGGGGCTTCTGCTTCCTAGGCGGCCAAACACTGTACCTCCCCACATCTGGTATAAAGAGGGGGTCTCACCACTCTGTGCCTGGGCTCTTTATCGTTCTTCTCAACATGAATAGTTAATTTGAATATGGACAGCACATTGATTCAGTAAAAAAACAATAACATAGTGTTTGGGAGTTACCAAAAATTGTATTTGGGATAAAATCAGAATACCAGAATAGTACGTGCAAGGCTGATAAAGTTCAGAACAGATCATACAGAAATGTGGTGAGTTCAGGACAGATCATACAGAAATGTGGTGAGTTCAGGACAGATCATACAGAAATGTGGTGAGTTCAGGACAGATCATACAGAAATGCAGCAAACTCAGGATCGATCTTACAGAAATATGACAAGTTCAGGATAGATCATTCAGAAATATGATAAGTTCAGGACAGATCATACAGAATTTCAATGAGCTCGGGATCAAGCATATAGAGATGGAGGGAGTTCAGGATCGAGCATACATAAATGCGGTGTGTTCAGGAAAGATCGTACAGAAATATGATACGTTCAGGATAGATAGATAGATAGATAGATCAATGAGACACTCAGGATCAGAAAGTGAGTTCAGGACATGCTAAACCAAATTGCTGAAGGTGTGCTTACCTGCTGAGAGAAGAACACTGAGAAGGATGGCTGTGATGTAGATGGCCATGATGAGACAGGGAGAGGACCCACGAATGCTGCACAAGCTGCAGACTTGTATTTGCCCAAAGCCTTCAGCAAATAGACAGAGCACCCCACCCGGTCAATCATTGTCCTGGGAGCAGGGCTGGGGGGTGGGGGCTGTGACAGGGACCCTGAACATTCACATTTATTACCCATTCCATAACAGTTCAGCCTCATTTGTTTTTAGCACCTTTATATGCTGACTAAAAAATAGATGATTTTACTTGTGTATTTGTATGTATACAGTTCATATAGGGTGAGTTATCTTGTATACATTTATTTACTGCAATGGTGTTTGTTTGTGTGTGTCTGTGTACAGAGGACCAAAAATACCTCACAAGTATAGCCATTTAATTAACAGTGAAATAAAAATATCACATTTTCTCAAAATCTGTGTGTGCAATTAAAAAAGTAAAAATGCCATGTCTTTTATTTTGTTCAGTTACTTATGGTTAAGGTTAGGGCTGGATAGGGGTTAAGGGTGTCGTGACTGGGATTAGGGTTTTTCCCATAGAAATGGATGGATGGTCCTCAGATAGAGATACAAACATGTATGTGTGTGTGTGCATGTGTGTTGATTGGGGGGGGGGGGGGTACCCTGAATTTCTGTTTAGAGGCTATATATCTAGATGTTTGAAAAGCTGCAAAACTCACCAGGACAAAGTCCAAAACGGTGTAGAAGCAGAATCAAGCCCAAATTCAATGTTTAAGAAGGTTGCCTTTAACCCAGCTCTCCTCAGAATAAGTCAACATTGTGCTGGGGCAGAAACTGGTACTGCATTTGTAGGGATAAATTATATAAATTAGTTAGTTAAAGGACATTAGCAACAGACTTCCTCCAAAACGTTATTTATGTGTGGGTCACATGATGGTGTTTTTATCAGTCATTCACCCACTAATCAATGGGACTACGTGACAGTAGAGATGGACGTAGGTGCGCTAAGGGTGCTTCAGTACCCCCCTCTGGCAGTTGGTGGTAATGCAGTGTCAGAATACAGCAGGGGCAGCATGCTCACCACGCCTGTGGTTTAATACAAAACACAGACGCTATTTTTTCATGCTTCTTATATTGTTGTTAGGTGTAGTTGTTGTCCAGGCTGTCCGATGTTAACATCCTGAGCTCAAAATGTCTTCCTACTCCTATGCTACGCGATGCAGTGCTTTCTGTAAAATTTGCTGACTCGGGGCATTGGGAATGTTTGCGCCCTCTAGCTGCAGACTGACGTGTCAAAGCATTCTGAGTTTTTCACAAAGCATTTTCATGCTGACTTTCCAGTGTGACCACTGGCACTGACAAGGCTGGCTATGAGGTTTGTGTCGGTCCCCATAGGTCTGGTGGTGAAAGTGGCTCCATATTCCGTGACTCCATATTCCGGGGCTGCAGATTGCTGGTCCCAGTGCCCTGAGCCACACCATTGGATTTGGTATTCCAATACTGGTGGTGTGGTGAAGGCAATCGATCACATCCTTGTGGACAGATGCTGGGAGCTCCTACAGAACTGCAGGGTCTAGAGAAGTGCCCAGTGTGTGAATTCTTGTTGCTACTCTGAAGATTCAGGTCCAGTAGGCTACCCGCTGCTGCAGATGCAGCCTGTTGAGCTCTTATTACATTACTAATGCTACAAAAGGCATTTTTTTTTCATTTCACAATTAACACTGTAACACATGTAAATCACAAAATTATTATTCTGTTTGAAGTTAGAGAAAGCTATACATTTTATAAATCCTACACACATGTACCGTTACTATTTTGTGTAATTTTGTATTTTCAAAACACAAATCATTTGTATTTAAATACATGTTCTCACTCCAATATTATGTATTTTACATTTGATGAGTAAGTATTTGCACTTTTTGATATTTCTGTGCCCGTCTCTGACTGTTTAATGAAAGTTATAATCATGTGAATCATCTAACCTGTACGCCTGTACGGCCCCTTTAAATCTTATGCCAGCGTGGTTGTGAATAAAGTTTTCGATTCGGAGGCGATGACGAGGTGCTTTGTGGGTAGGTCAAGGAACGAGATCAGAGGACGCCATGTGCTTTGCGTTCGGCGGGCTGCGGCACTGACAGGCGGTGAAAGGCAGCGAAGTGGGAGCAGGGGCACTGTGCTGATACCGGGACGAAGACGCTGCCCCCATGAACTGCACTCGGCTGTGCATCCGGACCGCGCTGCGGATCGGACCGAAGGCACTTCGGTGGGCGTCCGGGGGACACCCTGCCGGTCCAAGGGCAGCGCAGACAGCGTGTGGGAGGAGGGATGCTGGGTAGATGGAGATGTGCGGCTGCCCTGCGCTTTTTCCAAGCTTTGAGCGGAACGGCATGCCGGCCAGCCTTCTGGTTTCTGGACCGGAACTGCATGCCTGTTTTTCATAACGCTTCTGTATAGCCTGACTAATGTCATCAGTCTAAGTGTAATGAAGGGTCAGTGGCTTTGAGTCTCCTTTCTGTGGGGCGCGACGTTTGGTCGGTAATGGCATTTCTGTGGTATACTAAATCAATGTGCTGCTATGTCAGGGCAGACTGTGCGTGTTTGGTATTGTCACTGTGACCTACAGTACCAGTCAGATGTTTGGACATGCCTACCCATAGAAAGGTTTATTTGTACTAATTTCTATGTTTTAGAATAAAGATGAAACTATAAAATAGCATGGAAATATATACTGGCCAAAAAGGTAATAAAGATAATTTGTTGCAGGTGGAGGAGGGGTTGGGACTGCTGGTTGCCGGTTCAAATCCCGCGGTTGGCATAGTGATCCCACCATTGGGTCCTTAGTCCCAGTTGCTCCAGGGACCGGCTGGACATACTGTTTCCTCTACACTATTTTGATGAGGTGGCTTCCTAGATGCTTTTCCAGCTGTCCTGAAGGAGGTCCCACGTACAGTATATGCTGAGCACACACTGACTGCTTTTCCTTCACCCTTTGGTCAAATCCATTTCTACTGTGTTTAGGTAAGGTGGTCTGATCATGTGACATTAGTGCTCTGCTTTGTAGGAGGCTTGGTGTGTCCAAACTTTTCACTGGCACTGCATATGCTGTTCTGTTCATCATAAACAGAAGAGGTCTCAGGGGCTGCTGCTGGAGTCCCTCCCTGGAACTGGGGGCAGCCTGCACATTTCGGTCATATGCATATTCTGCCTCTGTTGGTCTAGGATCAACAGAAGTGTTTTTCCTTCCAGTTGCTTTAGATGAGCAGCTTCATGCACTACTACAGTGCCGTTTATAAACTCATGTAACTGAGGATTTTCTTTTTCCTTTTTCACTTGAATTGTTCATTCTAACGCCACAGTGCCCATGGATAAGCGTGTAACATTTTTCGGCTAATGAAGTTGCCCTCTTAAATGCTGTTGCTGTGCCCCTTGCAGGCGGGACCTGGGAATGCCAGTGCAGTTTGGGCTTCGAGCATTGCAGACCAGTGTAGCCCGCCTGACAGAGGCTATTTCCGTGCCCCCCCTGGATGGAGTGCCAAAGCACTACTCCCCCAAAGTGCAGCAGCTCGTCAACGACATCGCCAGCCTGACGCTAATAGAGGTGTCCGACCTCAACGAGCTTCTCAAGGTAGGGCTGGCGTGGATCCAGTGTGAGAGCCCTGCAAGTTCCCCAGCTGTGTGTGACTGCTTAGCGGCTCTGCCTTCACCGTGTCCTCCCGCTGTGTGTGACTGCTTAGCGGCTCTGCCTTCACAGTGTCCTCCCACTGTGCGTGACTGCTTAGGGGCTCTGCCTTCACAGTGTCCTCCCGCTGTGCGTGACTGCTTAGGAGCTCTGCCTTCACAGTGTCCTCCCGCTGTGTGTGACTGCTTAGGGGCTCTGCCTTCACAGTGTCCTCCCGCTCTGTGTGACTGCTTAGGGGCTCTGCCTTAAGTGTCCTCCCGCTGTGCGTGACTGCTTAGGAGCTCTGCCTTCACAGTGTCCTCCCGCTGTGCGTGACTACTTAGGGGCTCTGCCTTCACAGTGTCCTCCCGCTGTGTGTGACTGCTTAGGGGCTCTGCCTTCACAGTGTCCTCCCGCTGTGTGTGACTGCTTAGCGGCTCTGCCTTCACAGTGTCCTCCCGCTGTGCTTGACTGCTTAGCGGCTCTGCCGTCACAGTGTCCTCCCGCTGTGCTTGACTGCTTAGGAGCTCTGCCTTCACAGTGTCCTCCCGCTGTGTGTGACTGCTTAGGAGCTCTGCCTTCACAGTGTCCTCCCCCTGGGTCAGACATGCAGGTCACTGAGAGCTACCCCTGTCCCGGTGCTCAGACATTAACGCTTGGCAGAGACGTTTAGGTCAAGAGCTGCCCCTGTCCCGGTGCTCAGAGAGCTGCTGCTGTAGGGCAGCAGAGCTGCATGCTTGTCTGTATATCCTGCTGAGTAAATGTGTGAAATACGCGGGAGTGTGTGTGGGTGAGAGCTGTATTTCTGGTGCTATGCTGGCTGAGTGCGTATGAGTGTGCTGGGTGCGGTGCTCTGAGGCAGCCTATTTGACGCTGATTGTGTTCTCGCTTACACAGAAAACGCTGAATATCCAGGATGTGGGCGTGATGCCGATGGGGACGATGGCAGCTGCAGCGTGCCCTGCTGCCCAGGTGGGTCATGGGGCCCTGCTGTGTGTTTGTGTGTGCACGCACCTGTATGAGGGAGGGAGAGAGATCATATATTCCTGTGAGTATATTCGTGACTCCTGGTGCTGAGTGTGCCCATTTGTCAGTCTGTCTGTGTGCGCACGCAGACACTGGAGAACAATGGTGTGCGTGTGTTGGGGTGTGTTAGGGTGTGTGTGTATGGTAAACCTTCACCCGGGTGTGTTTGCCCACAGGCCGTGGAGGAGGAAGTGCTCCCAGAAAAGAAAGAGAAAAGCCATTTCACAGTCAAACTGACAGAGCTGAAGGCAGCTGAGAAGGTCAGACTGATCAAGGAGGTGAAGAACTGCATCCAAGGCATGAATCTGGTGCAGGTAGGTGCTGCATGCCCGCCCAGGGTGCCCCCTCCTGGTGCAGCTAGGTGCTACATGCCCACCCAGGGTGCCCCCTCCTGGTGCAGGTAGGCGCTACATGCCCGCCCAGGATGCCCCCTCCTGGTGCAGGTAGGCGCTACATGCCCGCCCAGGGTGCCCCCTCCTGGCGCAGGTAGGCGCTACATGCCCGCCCAGGGTGCCCCCTCCTGGTGCAGGTACAGGGCTGCATACTGACCCTTGAGTGCCCCCTCCTGGTGGCCCTCTGTCTATTGCAGTGTTTCTCAGACTTGTCCTCCGGGACTGCTAGACGGTCCACATTTTTGCTTTTTCCCAGCTCCTAGCAGAAATGTGGACTGTCTGGGGGGGAGCAAGGACCGGGTTCAGAATCTCTGTCTCATGGACTGGGGCATTTAATCCATCCCATTGTGCTTTAGGGCGGGCCATGGGAGATGAGACTGTCATGCCGTTGTGTTTCTATGCAGCTCCTAATAAACGGGGACTGTCAGCACCCCCTCGAAATGCTCCATAGTGTTTATGCTGGATGTAATCACACGGGGAGTTTGTGGCAGTGAATGGATTTTTTCAGTAGTAACACTGCACCTCTCCGCAGGCTAAGAAGCTGGTGGAGTCTTTGCCTCAGGAGATCAGGGCGAACGTTTCGAAGGAGGAGGCGGAGAAGCTGAAGGCCGCCCTGGAGGCTGCAGGGGGCACTGTGCTGCTGGAGTAGCTGCTCCTCTCCTGCCTCCTCTTCCTCCTCTGTGTTGGTGTCTCTCTTCGGGCAGACCCCTGGAGTGGCAATGCCTTCTTACTGCAGTGTCTGCCATCAGGGTCAGCTGCCCAGGCCTGGAGCTTCACCACTGTCATGTGATGGGGGTGGGGACACAACGTCTCCTCATTTGTCTGAAGGATATGCCTTCTGACCTGGTCTTGGGCCCCAACTGGCTCTGTCCATCCCGTCCGATGTCTCTGGAGTCCACCCCAATGAAGCTGTCCATGTGCTTCATTGGGTTGTGCTGAAATAAACACATGATTTATTACACAAAAATGCCCTGGCCTCTTTTTCAGACTATAGACTGCCGCTATTTAAATTCTTTTAAAAAGTTACTTCCACTGAGACACACTGTCAGTACTGATTTATTCTGCATGGGCTGGCTGCAGCACCAAAAATCTCCACTGGAAGGCAGCCATGGCCTGGCAATTCACTTCTATGACGGTGTGGGCAAGAAATGCGCTCAGGGTACTACGCTGCGGGACCCAGCAGGGAGTGTTGCCCCCCAGCAGAGTGCCATAGCATGGCTGCAAGCGTGTCATGTCCTGCCAAATGATGCAATAGACCATTTTCACACTTCCGGGTTCATGAACTAGGAAGCGTTCTCTTGCTGGGGTCTGGCATATCCGGTTATATTGCAACAATGTCTACAACCAAGTCCAAGAGTTTTTGTAGTGTTCCTTTTTGTTCCACTTCGAAACAAAAACAACCTTATCTGAGTTTTCATGACTT
>JAODKL010000095.1:459128-469233 GCA_026780765.1 Petrocephalus schoutedeni
GGAACTGGGCCGGATTTGAACCCTGGTCCCAGAGGTGTGAGGCGACAGTGCTACCCACTGCACCACCGTGCCGCCCTATTTTTAAAAAATATTATTTTTTATTATCATTATCATTCTTGTTTTATTATTCTTATGCACAAGAGTGGTTCAGGATACATTTCACCGCATGTTGTACTTGTATAACAATACACGTGACAAATAATCTTGAATCTTGAATCTCTTGAATCATAACAGTAAATTACATTAATCAGTAAACAGAACAGCAGGATATAAACAGAATATTAAGTAAACAATCCCTACAACCTTGCGCTGGATAATCAGTTAGAGAATGGATGGATGGGTGGATGGATGGATGGATGGACAAGCAAATAGCAAAGAATATTCCCAACAGCATCTCATGGGTCCCAAACAGTCAGAGAATTTTAAATGACTTATCATCACAGAAGAGAGCCTCCTGAAGAACTTTCCGTGTCAGAGCAGAGGGCCTCTGCAGAACCTTCTGTGTTGGGCACTGGTCAACTTGTAGCTGCAGAGCCTGCTTTCGTGATCTATCTGAATCAAATGCAGCTGCCTCTCAAAAGCCAATAGCATCTAAAACAACTCATATTGAATCTGCCCACTACTTAGTAATGCATAAACATCCTGGGCAGGCTGACCCAGGCCCGCTTATTGCTTTTCAGTTCAGTTTAATCAACTGTTTCTTTTTCTGCATTCAGGGAGCAATTTTCTATTATTCTCTTATCTTATCTTGGGTTTAGTGAAGGTAAGATAAGACACATGTTTATGCATGCCTTTCCACCCATAAAATGCATTTTAAACAGAAAAATGATTTGACTTCTGATTGTTCTCCATTTTATTAGTGGGAATTGTGAACATTACCCACAGAAATGTGTACTATATTTACACACAACTAACACAAAACACACAGGCATGCCAAGCTCTTTCTCTTTCTGTCTCTCTCACACATGCACAGATGCACACACACACAGGTATATTAGGAAACAAGGAAGTGTTGCAAGGATAAAGGTTTGTAAAGATCCAAGTGGTTCCAAGTGCTAACATGGACATTAGACAAACTTGGGGCATGGTCAGGACTGTCTTACAGATGACTCAACATACTAACATAGTACAACTTTTATTCATCAGGGAGGAGGGAAAGCAGTCTGTCTGCACAGCCTAACCATGCTGTACGTTTTGGGATACAGTAGGTTTCTAAGGACTGATTCAACTCTGAACTCATCCATTATTACTAACTGAAGCCAATTTTATACTTGCCATTCTCGTAATAGTACCATGGTGTTGTTCCTTTTTATACTGTACTGAGGTGTGGTTTGCTTTCAAGTAGTGCTAGAGTGCTATTAATTTTACACAGTATTATAGTGCTGTTCTCTTCCATATGGTATTACAGTGCTGTCCTTTGTCTTACAGCACTACAGTACTGCTAATTTTCAAGCAGTATTACAGTGCTTTGCACTTCCATATGAATTTCCAGTACTGTCCTTTGTCTTTCAGTACTGCAGTGCTGCTCATTTTCATACAGTACGGCAGTGCTGTTCACTTCCATATAATATTACTATATTGTCCTTTGTCTTACAGTACTGCAGTGCTGCTCATTTTCATACAGTATTACAGTGCTGTTCTCTTCCATATGGTATTGCAGTACTGTCCTTTGTCTTACAGTACTACAGTACTGCTCATTTTCATGCAGTATAACAGTGCTGTTCATTTTCACACAGTACTACAGTACTGTCCTTTGTCTTGCAGTGATGCTCATTTTTTTGCAGTATGACCGTGCTGTGCATTTTTCCCACATTACTACAGTGCTGTTTTCACAGTGTCGCCATATTACAGTGGTGTGCTTTTATTTTAGTGCAGTAGGAAGAATATATCTTTAGACAAAGGTGACTGGCAGGTTCTACACTGTATAGGTCTGTTTGATTTTCAAATGGAGATAAATGTGCAAATAAGCATCTGGTGAGCAAGCAGTACCTGAGTGCTGGCATGTGTCAGCCCTCCTGACCCCCGCGAAAGCATCAGATGGAAAAGAGCAGCACAGAGCATAGATGCCTACAGAAGAGGCAGCAGTGCCAGAGCTCAAATCAGAGCAGGGGTGTGTGTGGAAAATAAATTGCAACCTGAAATCTGGATTTATTATATTATTATTGTTATTATTATTATTAGGTTCTAAGTCAGTGTGTTTTTATTATCACCCAAAGAGGCTGACTCTGCTCCCTGTCATTATCTTGTTCTTCTTAAGGCTCTTGCTCAAAGGCTCTGTGATGACATGACTAGTATATGAACCAGTGACTGAATACAGACACAGCATCCTAACCTGCTAAGTGTCCGTGTATAAATGTCTTGTAACCAACACCAACTGATGACCTCCTGCAAATGGCCCATAGTGCCAAGGGGTGGAGAAAGGGGATTTTACTAACTTCAAGATGGGTCTTTGGTCACCAGCATGCTCTGAATGGCAGGCGAACTCAGCTGCTCGCCAGCACCATGACTAAGTCCCGCTTAAATCACACCTCCTGTATCCTTGACTGAATATCCTTGGCTATATAACAGGACACAGAATTTGAGCACTTCCTCTCCTGGAACCTACACCTAATCATGGCTTATCAAAGCTGCCCTTTGTCATCGATTCTGTTCCTAACTTTTATGGACAGAATTTCTAGGTGCAGAGGGTGTTCGGTTTGGTGACCTTAGGATTAGGTCTCTGCTTCATTGGACCATGACCTTCAGCTCTCATTGGAGCAGTTCGCAGCCGAGTGCGAAGAGGCTGGGATGAGAATCAGCACCTCCAAATCTGAGGCCATGGTCCTAAGCCAGAAAAGGCTGGAGTGCTCTCTCCAAGTCGGGGAGGGGGTTCTTCCCCAAGTGGAGGAGATTAAGTATCTCGGGGTCTTGTTCATGAGTGAGGGAAGGATAGAGCGGGAGATTGACAGGCGGATCGGTGCATTGTCAGCAGTGAAGAAGGAGCTGAACCAAAAGGCAAAGCTCTCAATTTACCAGTCGTTCTACATTCCTACCCTCACATATGGTCATGAGCTGAGGGTAGTGACCAAAAGAACAAGATCTCAAATACAAGCGGCCAAAATGAGTTTCCTCCGCAGGGTGGCTGGGCTCTCCCTTAGAGATAGGGTGAGAAGCTCAGTCATTCGGGGGGAGCTCAGAGAAGAGCCGCTGCTCCTCCGTATCGAGAGGAGCCAGATGAGGTGGCTCAGGCATCTGGTTAGGATGCCTCCTGGACGCCTCCCTGGTGAGGTGTTCCGGGCATGTCCCACTGAGAGAAGGCCTCGGGGACGACCCAGGACACGCTGGAGAGACTATGTCTCTCAGCTGGCCTGGGAACGCCTCGGGATTCCCCGGGAAGAGCTGGACGAAGAGGCTGGGGAGAGGGAAGTTTGGGTTTCCCTGCTTAGGCTGCTGCCCGACCCTGTTAGTGAGCAAGTCCAGCCTCCACACTAAGGTCCCCGGCTCAACTGTTGAACTTCTTCTTCTTGGTTACCTGCTCTTAGGCGGGCACACAGTTGTGCACAGCTTAGGGTGGGACATGCACTGCTGCATGGTCCCAAAAACAGAGGTTTCTAAAAAAGAAAGTCATACAGACACAAACGCTGAGCAAAAGACAGGCTAAGCAAACTGCACCCAAAAACTCCAGAGCATGTTTCTGCTGAGAAAGGACAGTCATAAGCACTTAGATTCACTCCCCCAAGGGCTGCAATTCTGTCTAATTCGGTGTCTCAAAATTACCCACAAGAGGGCCTACATCTCTTGCCTGTCCTGTCATATGTGTCTCATCCCTTCTTATGTACTGTTTTGATTCTATCGTCCCTTCTTATGTACTGTTTTGATTCTATCGTCCCTTCTTATGTACCGTTTGGAGTCTCTCATTCCTTCTTACGTACTGTTTGAACTCTCTCGTCCCTTCTTACATACTGTTTGAATTCTATTATCCCTTCTTACATACTGTTTGGAGTCTCTCATCCCTTCTTAGATACCATTTGGATTATCTCGTTCCTTCTTACGTACTGTTTGGATTCTCTCTTCCCTTCTTACGTACCATTTGGGTTCTCTCTTCTCTTCTTCTGTACTGTTTGGATTCACTTCTCTGTCTGACTTCACATGCTGCTTTCCCCCCCTTAATTTCTGTCTTTGGTCTCTTCACTCCCATCTCTTGCAATGGTAACCTTTCTGCATTTTGTTTGGATTATTCTGTCATGTCTCTCAACATGTTTGGTTTCTGGCACATCACAGGAAACAGATGACAGTCAAGTGCATGTTTCCTAACACACGGCTGTGCTGAGGAGGTGTAGCCATGGTGATCACTGTCACCTGTCAGCCGAATAGACAGAGAGGGAGCGCGCGGGGATGATCTCTGCAAAAAGGGGATGACACTGATTGTTAAAAATGAGCATCTCTGAAACCCCTTGACCCACATGCCCCACCACAGTTATGCTGCAATAAATTCTGCTCTCAGCACAAAACCAGTCCTGGGAGCAGTAAGCAGTTCAGAGCTGTGTTTATTGTAGATAGCTGTATCAGAGCCATCAGCCCAGATCAGTGTTCCGTGTCAAATTCACGCTCCATGTACGGCAGTGTTATGCTGAGCTCTATGAGGAGAGCAGCGGGCAACATGTTACTATTAATATTAAATGTATGGAAATGATATAAAAAGACAATAAAATATAGTGAGACTTTCTGAAGAAACTGAAGAAAGCCCATCTGTCTCAGATCCTCACTGGCTTTTATGGTGTACCATTCAGAGCATCTTGATAAGCTCTGTCATGATGCCATAGAACAGTTGCTCTTCTCCATCTAGAAGGCCCGGCAACGAGTATTGAAAATGAATGCATCAGCTGCGCTCAGCTACCTGCTATTGCGGACCTCCAGCATAAGCAATGCCTGAAAAGGGCGCAGAACATCACTGGAGGCTCCTACCACCCAGACTATGTTTGCTACTGTTTACCATACTCACATCTGGAAGGAGGTACAGAAGCCTCTGATTCATAAGGAACAGCTCTCCCTGCTGAGCTCTCAATATCACCGTCTAGAACTTTTGCACTTTTTTGCACTTTCGGATTAGATATCAGAATTATTTTCATTGTCTGAGCACTTATACTTTGCACAATGGCAATAAAGTTGAATATCATCTAATCTAATCTTTGGATAAAAATGTCTGGTAAGTGAAATAAGTGTAAATATTCATTGTAGTTTCATTTATAAAGCTTTCAGTTCTAACTTGATCGTACGCAGGCCTACTTGAAAACCAAAATTAAGTGGAAAATAAGAAAACAGCCAGGCAAATGATTTCTCCCATTTCCTTACAATTAGGAAACTGAAAGCCTGCTAATTTGCATGTTCCGCAATAACACAGACACGCATCACAGTGAGGTAAAATCAGGGACCTGGGAACTAGGAAAGCACAGACCTGCTCATCACAGCCAAGTGCCGCCCAGACGCCTGGGTCCCAACGGTTAGTCACATGTGTGACACTTGCGGACTAAACAGGAGTGCAAGGGGAGCATGGTCAGAGTGTAGTTACTGCAGGGGACTCCGCGGGGGGACAGGGGGATACACTTCCCCTGTCATTGTTCTTTGGGAAGAACATGAGGTCACCAGGTCAAATACCAGGGGAGACAGCCCCTAACTTGCCTAACATACATGCCCTGACTTGCCTAATATGCATGTCCTGACATGCCTAACATACATGCCCTGACAGGCCAAACATGCCTAACATGCATGCCCTGAACATGCATGTTCCTTTTATGCCTAACATGCATGCCCTGACATGCCTAACATGCATGCCCTGACATGTTTAACATGCATGCCCTGACATGCCTAACATGCATGCCCTGACTTGCTTAACATGCATGCCCTGACATGCCTAACATGCATGCAGTGACATGCCTAACATGCCTGCTCTGACATGCACATCCTAACTTGCCTAACATACATGCCCTGACATGCCTAACATGCATGTCCTGACATGTCTAACATGAATGCCCTGACTTGCTTAATATACATGCACTGACATGCCTAGCATGCATGCCCTAACTTGCTTAACATGTATGCCCTGACATGCCTAACATGCCTGCTCTGACATGCACATCCTAACTTGCCTAACATACATGCCCTGACATGCCTAACATACATGCCCTGACAGCCTGTCTTGACATGCACAACATGCATGCCCAGACATGCCTAACATGCATGCCCGACAGCTTATCTGCTCACATCAAAGGTTCAACAGATGGGCTCACAGGTCGAGTTCCTTAACCACTCCTCTCCTGCTGCCCGACAGTAAGGATAGCCTGGATTTCACCTCCTTACCATCCTATGGAAAGGTGGAGGCAACTGTTTAACCCTGACTAATATAGGGCAGGACATAAAGGAGTAAACGTAAGGCAGGTGTGCTGGGTTAACAATGGGATTAAAACACAAGGCAAGGCTAAACAAGACTCAGGTGAGGCTAATCAAGCCCAGCCTGAGGGAAACACAGGGATAAAGACCCCAGGGCGGGGCTGATCATGACACAAGTCGTATTGGATGAGCCCAATGTGATCACCGAAACTGAAAAGGAATGTATTTGACGGCGACTGTAAATATATTCCTATAAAAGTATTACTTATTTCACACAGAATGCAGGGAAAGCACAAACAGGCAGTGTTTCATTTGCCTTCCAGTCAGTCCTCTTCCATCCTCTTATAACTGTCAAAGGAAATTACTTTTCTGATTATGTTATTTTGCAGCAATGTAATAAAATAATGAATCAAGGCAACATATAAGGACCTCCCCAAGGACACTGTAACACCCATCCTGCCTCCCGATATTGACTTCAGGGAGACATGGGGGGCATCCGGGAGGCTGGAGGTGCTGGCCGGGGCTTGGCTGGATACACACATATATATATATAAACATATATATTGCTGCCGGTAATTAGCGGTACTTATGTGTGTGCCATGCCATGCACCGCCGTGCAGGGGAAGTGGCCTGCCTCCGCTCGCACGTCCTGCAAGGCAAACCACAGCGGATATCTGATGGTGATTTAAAGGCTGCGATCCAGCAACCTAGTTTATACACATCATCTGCTTACAACAATTATTATTATTATTATTATTATTATTATTAATAATAATAATAATAATAATAATAATAATAATCTTGAATTTGCGTTTAGGAACATGTTTTTCCCTTGTCAGTAGATGTTGTTTCCTGTGTCTGTCTCTTTATTATAAGTAGTGCTTATTACTGTATTTAATGAAGATTATTGTTTCTAAAAACTGATTAAATGTCATATGGCTTTGGCCAAAACTATAACCGTCCCGTTGTGGCTATTAAGGATCGGCATGTTTATTCAGTTAAACAGTAGAAATGCCTTCTGCGTTCACCATATAGTCGCATACTCGCAGTTATTATTGATTAATATATTGTAATCAGCCGTCTCTCTATATCTCTATATATCACTCTCACTTTTCCCTACACTTCATGTAGATAATAATTTCATTATAGCCCCATCAAACCGTTTTAATTATGACAAGTCTACTGCGAAAACAAACGTAGTTTTGTCGTTAAAATGAATGGTTTTGTGTTTATGTTCAGTGGCAGGCTAACAGAGACACAGACTGGCGATGGGGGGATGAATGTAACCACGACAGGAGTGTGTAAAGAGGGACGCTTTTGCCCGGACTGCCCGCCAGGCTGAACGTCGGATCGCGTCTCAGCGCTTCTCTTGTTGGTTTTTCCGTTGACGGCTGTTTAACTTAAAGGGACTTGGTGGTTCCTGAAACAAATGCGGAGCGGTCAGGGGGAGGCGGCAGTCCGTCACAAGCCGCTCGCGAGCCCTGACGTCAGCTGGCAGCGGAGAGCCTGCAGTCGGCGCCGAGAGCTCCCCGGTGCGCTGTCGGTGCCTCCGGGAACGACGGGCACAGCGGCTAGACAAAAAAGCTAAAGCAAAAGAGAAGAAGGGCGCTATATCACAGTGACGCCCCTGAAGTGAAGAAGAGAAGGGCGCTATATCACAGTGACCCCTCCGGAATGAATAGAGGAAGGGCTCTATATCATAGTTACTCCCTGGAGTGAAAAAAGGCGCTACTGTATATGACAGTGACTCCCTGGAGTGAAGAAGGTTGCTATATCACAGTGACTCCCTGGAATGTAAAGGGTGCTGTATGACTGTGACTCCCCAGAGTGAAGAAGAGAAGAGCGCTATATCACAGTGACTCCCCGCGTGAAGAATGGCGCTATATGACAGTGACTCCCTGGAGTGAAGAAGGGCGCTATATCACAGTGATTCCCCGGAGTGAAGAACGGCGTTATATGACAGTGACTCCCTGGAGTGAAGAAGGGCGCTATATCACAGTGATTCCCCGGTGTGAAGAAGAGAAGGGCGCTACATCACAGTGACTCCCCTGAGTGAAGAAGAGAAGGACGCTATATTACAGTGACTACCTGAGTTAAGAAGAGAAGGGCGCTATATCACAGTGACTCCCTGTGTCGCCATCCAAAAGTGGCCCCAGGACCGAGCCGGGCTCCGCTGATTAAGGATGTACGGCGACTCCGAGCGGGACGCAGAGTGACGTAGACCTACGTAAGGTAACCTGCTTTTTAAATATATCCTTGTTAACGTTTGTACATCAATGTGTATCGGCACATTTATCTACTTTATATTTGTATCTGAACATTGCGAACTTCACCAATATTAGTGCTTTGAGGAAACTTCTCTAACAAGACAAGCCGGTTCTCCCGGCTTTCCCGCGGCCAGTCACTCGAAAAGCTGTCGCTCCCTCGTGTATCTCACTGCGTCCGCTCCCCGGTAGAAATAACTATTGGGCGCTTATCTTAGTTTACCACATTTTGCTGCCAGCTCCCTTTTTTTTTGGTTGCACAGTAAAAATAATATGCCAGCAATCAATGCCGCAGCAGAACTGCATTTTCGTTTTTCTGTGTAGCTATTACAATCGCACATGCACTATGATATTTAATAATTTTAAAAACGTGGTTCAAGAAGGTGACTTAACTAATAAAATGTCCATAAAACGATAGCGGAGATGTGTAACCTATTATTTTTATGTGGGTATTTCTTACGGCCTGAGTGAATGGGGATCTCCCGCTGTGTAATAGGGCTACACCAAATTCATTACTATATGGGACAATTGTGCACACCAAGCATGGCATGGTTTATTATGCGGGCGTTAATGTATCATAATGAAGTCTACGTATCACGTAACCTCGCAAACGTTTTCTACTTTTCTAGTGCTTAAGAGATAAATGTCATCACGTTTCCCGCACGTCTGGGATCCTGTTATCGTTGTTTATTTGCGCAGTTATTTTCCGCACCGTCTGAAGTTGGAGCCCGGTGTGCGCGACGCCCGGGCACGGCGCTCGTTCCCGCTTCACTGACTTGCACGCTGCCGCGGTGGGACCCTGCATTGGAGGCTCCGCTTCGATGAGCTTCACAGCCGCCACTTTCTCAGCTCTGTGTACTACTTTCAAAATACTAAAGCCAGATGAATCGCAGAAAACGACAGCCTAATCTACGCAGGCTACATCTTCTACATACTTCAATCAAGAGAGAATAATGTTGACCTTGGTGGGAAAACTGAGGGTTTTTAGGTTTCAGGTATGGTACATAAAAATGAGTCAGGATGGACTATATACAGCATTATTAGGCCTTTAGGCAGGCTTGGAGCACCACAGAATAGGCTGCTCAGTATGGTGAGGTGAAATACACAGCTGCTTAGCTCCAGACTGTGAAAGGAGGACACAAGCTTGAATATCTGTGTGTGAGTGTTTGAGTAAATCAAAATATTGACATTGAAACTAAACATTGATTCATGTTTTAAGGACTGGTTATGTGGGACACCTGACATTTCCAGTATGGGCTCATGCTTGAAGTGGGCCGGTACTCACCACTACGCCTTCCCTTCAGCGTGCCGGAACTCTCCTTGTTTTCCAGTACTGAATAAGAAGGGGAGTAGTGGCACCTGCTCCTTCGCACTTAACCCTGGGGAACCCACGGGGTTATATATGACCCTACCTTTTATTTCTGCCTTATATTCAACCCACTCATCAAAGTAAAGATTTTACTTTTGTTTTTGGG
>JAODKL010000095.1:469333-482182 GCA_026780765.1 Petrocephalus schoutedeni
TGAATTAGCACTTCTGGTATCATACTCTGAGCTCTTTTCCTTTAAAAAAAAAAAAAAAGCACTTTCTCAAGAGTATTCGATCGATGATATTCATAGGCTTGGTTTTATTGAGCTAGTACTAGGAAAATTTCATTGAAGAGTCTAAAAGCATTTATGTAAGTCGCTCTGGTTAAGGGCGTCTGCCAAATGCTGTAAATGTAAATGTAAATGTAAATGTTATAACCATAAGCTACTGCATTTGAATGCAAATGGGTAAACAAACCAGACACACCATAATGAAACCAATAGGAACAACTGCCCTATATCTGCTGTGTGACATCACAGACTAATAGAGGACTTATTGTTACCACTACCAATCAATTATGAAATGTTTAGGCACACTAACATCTCATTGGTCAATTGATAGCCAATGAGTACAGAGCTTTAACTGACAGGCCAATCAAACAGTCAATAAACGGGGAATTGACTCGGGCTATTTTAAGGCTGTTTTGATAACATGTGTATGCTGGAGTCAGTAGTGTGATATGAAGTCCTTCAGCCACCAGAGCAATGCTCTTGACTGAGAGGCTGCTGGTTATGGTTGTGCCCTGTGGCAAAAACTATTTCTGATTAATCAGGGAAAATGTGTGCAAACGTAACTCCACTGACCCCTCAGTGTAGCAGAAATGTTTCCCAGAATACACTGGTGCTATACACCAAGGGTGATTACTGCCGTGTTATTGGGTCAGCAGGGCTAGAATAGTGTAGAAAGAGGTGATTCCTGCCCATAACCCCGCCGCATCTTTCGGCTAAAAGTGACTAATGCCCTTGAAGGCTGAACACCATTTCTGTCTGATAAATGGAGATTTTCTCTGAGAGTGAGAGGTGAGGAGGGGCCCTGGGAGCTCTTTTCCGGAAACACGCCACATGTCATGCCATCCACAGCTGCCGGGGAGGAGGAGAGGCAGCCAGCCCCACTCCCACCCCCCCCCCCCCCCCCCCCCCCCCCCCCCCCCCCCCCCCCCCCCCCCCCCCCCCCCCCCCCAATCTCCTCCCCACGCAGCCCACGCCCTCCCATCATCACGCTTCCATTTTGCAATCCTGACCCCGTCCAGACCGTTACTGTCAGACAGCCCCGAGTGAGATGAATCCCAGGATGCCCCAGGGTCTGCGTAGCTGATGGAGGGGTTCCCTCTGTTTACACTCCGTCTGTCTGATCCCGACACCGAAGCATTTTCTGGAACTCAAGGCTAACGTTACCAGTGATGGATTTTCCTTTTCCTTTCTTCTGAGTGTGTGAGCCCACAATGCGCGCGTTTAGCATGAGCATGCAGTGTGTGTTTCGCATTTGCTTTGGCCAAAGCTTTTAAGCAAAATAACATACAATTGAGAGAGCCGGGTCCAAGCAATCTCTGAAGCAATTGGGATTAAGGGCCAAATGGCTAAATTACTCTGCCAACCAGGAGATTTGAACTGGCAACCTTCTGATCACAGGCATAGTCGTATCACAGAGCCAAACACTATAGTCATTAATCAATAAACAAGTTCCGCTTGAAATATTATAAAACAATTTGCCTATTTGATACACCTCTCCTGAACCACAGTTTTATGCATTTCATATTTCCAGAGCTGAATATTTCCTCAGGTGGTTCAGTGCATTTTCAAGGGTACAGCAGTGGTCTCGAGCAGAAATGTTTGAGTCGGAAGGAGACAAGGTCACAAGGTCATAAACTCAAACCCTCAAGGCTTCCCTTGTACTGGATAAGGCTATCGTGACTTTTTCTAAATATGGCCTTTATTTTTCCTAGTGACTCTGAGGTTTCCTGGGTGTTTTGGGTCTTTAGCTCTTGTGGCCTGTGTAACACCCTGTGAGGGTCCCATTGTACCACTCAAGATCTCTGTGTTAAATGGCCTGTCTGAGGTGGAGTATACACTGGACCCCTGTGGGAAGTGTGTCTCTGTGTTAAATGGCCTGTCCGAGGTGAAGTGCGCACTGTACCCAGGTTGGAAGTGTGTCTCTGTGTCAAATGGCCTGTCCGAGGTGAAGTACGCACTTTACCCAGGTTGGAAGTGTGTCTCTGTGTTAAATGGCCTGTCCGAGGTGGAGTACGCCCTGAACCCATGTTGGAAGTGTGTCTCTGTGTTAAATGGCCTGTCCGAGGTGGAGTACGCCCTGTACCCATGTTGGAAGTGTGTCTTTGTGTTAAATGGCCTGTCCGAGGTGGAGTACGCCCTGTACCCATGTTGGAAGTGTGTCTCTGTGTTAAATGGCCTGTCCGAGGTGGAGTATGCCCTGAACCCATGTTGGAAGTGTGTCTCTGTTAAATGGCCTGTCCAAGGTGGAGTATGCCCTGTACCCATGTTGGAAGTGTGTCTCTGTGTTAAATGGCCAGTCTGAGGTGGAGTACGCCCTGAACCCATGTTGGAAGTGTGTCTTTTTGTTAAATTGCCTGTCCGAGGTGGAGTACACTGTGAACCCGTGTTGGAAGTGTGTCTTTATGTTAAATTGCCTGTCCGAGGTGGAGTACACACTGGACCTCTGTTGGTAGTGTGTCACCAGAGGTGTCGATTTCAGATTCAGAAAGTACAAATACAAAGCAGGATTTTGTTTCAACCAACCATTTCAGCCTAAAGAGTCACAGTCATAGAGTGCTCAACTAACTGGTTGAAACAAAATCCTGGTTTGGATTTTTACTTTCTGGACCTGAAATTGACACCTCTGTGCGTCACTGTTTTAAATGGTCTGTCCAAGGTAGAGTCTCCACAGGTAGAGGAGAGGATCACTGTCTCACCCACATCTGGCTCTTGTTTGCACAGATAATAGTTATTGTCTCTTTTGTCAGTATGTGTGTGTGTTCTGGTAGTGAGCCATGTTGCGTGTGCTTCAAGAAAAACCTCTGTGTCAGTATGTGATTTTACAACTATCATATTTTGTCTATTTTCTTATATTTGATTATTCCCATGATTTTTAAGATCTATCTCCTTCTATAGTACTTCACCTAGATACTTTGTTCCACCTCTCAAATGTTCCACCCTTTAAGGAGAAGTGTGCTTTTATTTCTGTTTTTTATATTACACCGGCAATCCTTTTAATCTTTTTTTCCTGAAAGTCAAACCATCCTTTTGTAGGCAGTGTTAGTATCCACATAATTGCACAGGTATACACTGGCCAAAGCATGCTGAGGGCGCAATCACATTTGCATTTTCTTGTGGAAATGCATCTCTGGATTATGTCTGCTGTCTTCTGTATGCACTCATTTTGTAATATATGTGTATTTATTTTCTGCACTTTTGTGTTTAAATACAACATGATTAAGTAAAAAGGGGATTGACTGGAAGGAGAGGCAGCATTCATAATTGAAGGAATTCATATTGGAGCTTCATCCCCAGGTAACCACACATTGTCCAAGGGCCTCGCTTAGGAACACAAAGTCTGCTCTGACCCTGGGCTGTGATTGGCTCCCTGACACTACCCCAGCAGGAAGCACTGGAGGGATATGTGTGCAGGGGACTGCTCTCTCCATCACAGGGATGTAAACTCACCAAGGAACCTCAGTATTCACTCGTGACCATCATCTAAATTTACTGCTATGATTTGAACTTGTCGGTAGGAGTAATGTGACACTGTGGAACCAATGAGATGACATTGCCCTTGAGATGAGATTACATGCCATGTAATGCTTGACTGGTTGATGGTTAAGCGTGTGAGCCTGACATTTGGAAATCAAGAATTTTAATTGTGATTGTGTGTGTATGTGTGCACACGTGTGTGTGTGTCCCTTTCACAAAAACAGCTTTGGAATCTCACTGTACCAACATTTGTTGTGTACTTTCATACACTGACAGTGCTCTGTATGACTGCAAATTGGAAGAGGGCTTCTCTTGACTTGACTGAACTGCATGCAGGGAGGTATGTAGGTGGGCTGGGTGCTGCTGCCAGAAACAGACACCCCCAGCCTGGAGACTGGAACAGAATGGAATTTGAAACGTTTTAGCTAAAAATGTTTTAACAATCAAGGTTTTTTGCAGAAACGTTTCAGATTTCGTTCCGTTCTCCAGCTTCGGCTGCAGGTGTTGACGGATGCCAAAGGTGGGTGATGGTTGCTATGGGAGTCACAGATACCTGCAGCAGAGCATATGCCTCGAGGGGAGGAGTCAGTCAATTTTGCCCACTGGACCGCGTTCTTTGGTTTAAACTGCTTTTTACCTCAATCTTCAATTTATGGTTTGATGACAGAGGCTTGTTTAGCCCTATCTTCTGTTTTGTTTTCATTCGATTTTCTCTGCAATTTTTATCTTCTTTCATGAATCCCTGGCTCTATTTGCCCTAATTTAACACAAACACCAAGTTAAACGCCAGGGCAGATGTGATGCAGCAGCGTATATCACAGGGCGCATGATAAAAACTCAGTATATTAAGTGTTCTGTGTTAGTGTGTGACACAGAAAATTTGAGAAACACAATATACCACACACAGTTTGATAAACACACAGTATATGATAGAGTATTCTGAGTGTAATGGAATGTGATGAATGAATGGGGATACTGACAGTGACCAGCGTGATGGCGATATTACACTGATATGATGTTGACATTAATGCTGAGTATGATGGTGACGTTAATGCTGAGTTTGATGGTGATACTAACACGGATATTATGGTGATATTAGCGCTGAGTATAATGGTGATACTAACACTGATATGTCTCTGGTCAAGGCTGTGTGGTGCGTCCCAATGAAGCTCCCTCAATGAGCTGAGCCCCCTGGCCCCCACACCCCCTCTCAGCGTTGACTGCAGGACTGAGGGATGTCCCAGGTGTTTTTCCTGATAGCCCTGCTCACACTCTCCTCCAGCACCCAGGTAAGGGCGGCACCCGAGCCCACAGGCCCTTGTAAGGGCAGCACCTGAGCCCACACGCCCGGGTAAGGGCGATGCCCGAGCCCACACGCCCTTGTAAGGGCAGCACCTGAGCCCACGAGCCCGAGTAAGGGCAGCACCTGAGCCCACACACCCGGGTAAGGGCGACGTCCGAGCCCACACGCCCTTGTAAGGGCAGCACCTGAGCCCACGAGCCCGAGTAAGGGCGGCGCCCGAGCCCACACGCCCAGATAAAGGCGGCGCCCGAGCCCACATGCCCTTGCAAGGGCAGCACCTGAGCCCATATGCCCGGGTAAAGGTGGCGTCTGAGCCCACATGCCCTTGAAAGGGCAGCACCTGAGCCCACATGCCCTTGTAAGGGCAGCACCTGAGCCCACACGCCCGGGTAAGGGCGGCGCCCGAGCCCACATACCCTTGTAAGGGCGGTGCCCAAGCCCACGCACCCAGGTAAGGGTGGCGCCTGAGCCCACACGCCCTTGTACGGGCAGCACCTGACCCCACACGCCCGGGTAAGGGCGGCGCCCTAGCCCACGTGCCCTTGTAAGGGCGGCGCCCAAGCCCACGTGCCCGGGTAAGGGTGGCACCTGAGCCCACACGCTCTTGTAAGGGCAGCACCCGAGCCCACACGCCCTTGCAAGGGCAGCACCTGACCCCACGCGCCCAGGTAAGGGTGGCGCCTGAGCCCACATACCCTTGTAAGGGCAGCACCTGACCTCACACGGCCTAGCCCACATACCCTTGTAAGGGCAGCGCCCGAGCCCACATACCCTTGTAAGGGCAGCACCCAAGCCCATGTGCCCGGGTAAGGGTGGCGCCTGAGCCCATGCACCCTTGTAAGGGCGGCGCCCATGCCCATGCGCCCGGGTAAGGGCGGCGCCCTAGCCCACATACCCTTGTAAGGTTGGCGCCCAAGCCCACGTGCCCTTGTAAGGGCGGCGCCAATGCCCACGTGCCCGGGTAAGGGTGGCACCTGAGCCCACACGCTCTTGTAAGGGCAGCACCTGAGCCCACACGCCCTTGTAAGGGCAGCACCTGACCCCACGCGCCCGGGTAAGGGTGGCACCTGACCTCACACGGCCTAGCCCACATACCCTTGTAAGGGCGGCGCCTGACCTCACACGGCCTAGCCCACATACCCTTGTAAGGGCGGCGCCTGAGCCCACATACCCTTGTAAGGGCAGCACCCAAGCCCATGTGCCCGGGTATGGGCGGCGCCTGAACCCATGCACCCTTGTAAGGGCAGCACCTGAGCCCAAAGCCGGGTAAGGGTGGTGCCTGCGCCCACACCAGGTAAGGCAAGAGCTGAGACTTGGATTAGGTTTGATGAATTAATTGCAGTGCTGATAGTTTATAAATGACAGAATTATTGATTTAGGATTATTGTATACCTGCATAAACCATTCAAATGAAATGAGAGACAATTTCACTGCTTATATTTTCCGTATTTGTTCTGAGCATGAATGTGTTCAATCAAAATGGTTTCTCCATGGTTGAGATATTTACAAATTAACATATTGTTCCCAGGTTGCCTCAACAAAATCCTTGAAGGTCTTAATGGAACAATGGATGAGCTACAAGAATGAATGTACCCACAACATCAGCCGTGACCCCCCCGCCACCGGTGAGGCATCTTGGTGGGACTGTTCACCTGTGTGGAGATGATGTTTCTTGGTGGAACTTAAAGGGGCAGTTCACCCTAAAACTGAAAAAGATATGTTTTAGAGGGGCTGTAGTGGTGTTTTTCCATCGAGGTCAGGGGTGTCAAACTCATTTTCACCCCGGGGAACATCAACATTATGGTTGTCCTCAAAGGGCCAGTTGTAACTGTAAGACTGTAGAAATGTTACTATTTTTCGACATGTTAATAGATAACTGTCTCTGCATTTAATTATTTATTCAATTGTACAAATATATATATATATATATATATATATATATATATATACATTTACATGAAAATAAATATATGGTCGTACATTAATCTATGTTATTATAACATAAATCCCTTCAAAGTATCAGGTTATGAAACCCACATTACTCCATCAATCAAACTTTTCAAGTGAATAACAAAAGACAAATATTATCAAATGCACTTTATTACACTAACTTTGTTCAAAACGTTTTGAACACAAATGGCAAACATTTTTTGAACACAGATGGTTCTAATTAAATTTAGCATAATTTGGCCCGCGGTCCTTGAGTTTGACACATGTGATCTCGGTTGTTCTGCTGGGAATATTGCAGTGAGCAATTTAACCCACAAACTATTTCCTTTTACCGAACTCCATTCCTCAATCATATCACTGCAACTAAGACAGGGCTGGGGTGCTTGTGCTTGTATTGCGGAGAATTTTTTTTTTTCTTTTAGTTTTACGGTTAACTGCCCCTTTAACGCCAGCTTCTCTGTCTCTGCCTTTTTCTTCTCTTGCATCTTCTGGGATTCTTCTCAGTCATGGTCTGCAACCGTACCTTTGACAACTATGCCTGCTGGCCCGATGGGATGCCTGGTACCACCATCAATGTGTCCTGCCCATGGTTCCTGCCCTGGTACCGCAAAGGTGAGCATGTGCTAGAGAAATAAGGGGAAGTACACTGGAGCCTTCACTGGTTTGGAATACGACAGCAGAAAGGCACAGCTCCGACGCCGTGGAGATGAAAGGGGCAGCCATTGCCTGCTGAGCTGAAGACATTGATGCACCCATTAAACAAAATCTATCAACTTCTTGGAAGAAAAGCTTCAGCTATGCCAACTTAAAGGTATACCTTTATAAAGAATCCAAGCAGTGACAATCACTTGCAGCCCTTCCCCCACCTTTACTTTCATTTCTGGTTTATTGACGTGGGTGAGGCAGAAATTCACACTGGCAGTTCTGTTGACCAGCCTGTAAACTTCACGCCAGATATTCACAGCAGAATCCACCTCCAGGACTCAGTGGCAGGCTGAGGGCCCTGGACGCAGCTCCCTGGAAAAGCAGTCAGTGCACATCCATGCAGAGCAGGAAACGTATCACTCGAAAAGAGAAATAAGGGGACGATGGGAGGCAGGGGCCGTGAGCCTCTGGGGGGATCAGAGAGGGGACAAAGCGGCACAGGTGGGTATCACTGCTGAGCCAATCGGCAGGCAGGCAGTATATGGAAGGAGGACTCAAAAAGAAGATGATGCTGACCGGTACTCACTGATACTTGGAAGTGATAGTCAGTCACACTCATTAAGGAAGGCATGGCCCTTGGCTCAGGCCAGCCTTGGTGCAGGCTGCCCACACCTCTGGAGCACTGTGAAAGACAATAAGCGCCATCCACTTGGTACTGGCAAATTACAGGTGGTGAACAAATGTGACAATTACTTTTCCTTTGCAGAGACATTTCTAATGTCCTGCATCTTACTCGCCCTTTATAACTGCATTCCAGGAACAACTTCTGCAATCCAGATATTGTTCAAAAAAGAAAAACATCACAAAAACACAGTCAGGATGTTTCAACTTTTAGTCATTTTATGGAATCTGAGAATAAAATAAATATTTCAGAATTTCTCCGTGTATCTGGAAATACATTTTATTTCTGCACCCATGGGGTTTCGATATCAGGAATGTGCACAGAGGAAGAGTGTGGAGCAGGGGAGCCTGGAATTTGGGGTGAGGTTGGAGCAGGGGAGGCTGGGACCTGGGGTGAGGGTGGAGCAGGGGAGGCTGGGACCTGGGGTGAGGGTGGAGCAGGGGAGGCTGGGGCCAGGGGTGAGGGTTTGAGGCCCTAGAGATTTAGAATAATATACCTGAGGGATATGGGTGACTGAAAGGGGAACTCTGGAGACAGTCATTAATCTGGGGGGGGGGGGGGGGGGTGGGGCTGCAGCATTTCCTTCTTAGTCTGGGGTGGTGTGAAGAGCATTTGCAAGTGGGATTTAGGGGGACAAGCAGGTGGAAGGGAAAGCCAAACATACTGTTTGTGTGTGTGTGTCCGTCTCTCTGTCTGTGTATTTATGTTTGTGTGTCTGTCTGTATGTGTGTGTCTGTCTATGTGTGTGTGGTCTTCAGTCCAGCAGGGCTTGGTGCATCGGGCCTGTGGTGCTGACGGACAGTGGGCCCCCAAGAACACCAGCGAGTGTGAGCAGGACGACCCCGTGGAGGTGTGGAGAGCGACGGCAGAGCTACATGCCTGTCACCTACACACCTCTCACCTATTCTTAACATACTTAATGTTTTTATTTATGGCTTTTTACACGCCTCTCACCTATTCTTAACATACTTCATTTTTTATTTATGGCTTTTTACATGCTTCTCACCTATTCTTAACATACTTAATGTTTTTATTTATGGCTTTTTACATGCTTCTCACCTTTTCTTAACATACAGTACTTAATTTTTTATTTATGGCTTTTTACATGTTTCTCACCTATTCTTAACATACTTAATGTTTTTATTTATGGTTTTTTACATGCCTCTCACCTGTTCTTAACATACTTAATGTTTTTATATTTGGCTTTTTAGGGAAATGTATTTGTATAGAAGTTTTTTATTGTGTTGTACATGTGTTTTCTTTTACGTTTTATACCTTTTGATTCATTCTAATGTTCATTATATTTTCCTACATTGTGTATGACTGCATTGCCTGAGAGACAGGGTGGTTTGTTTGGCTTGGACTGATGATGTCACACGCCCCTACAGCTGCACTACGGCAGGATCCTGGGCAAGCTGAGGGCCATGTACACTGTGGGATACTCACTCTCCTTGGGGGCACTGGTCCTGGCACTGGCCATCCTGGTGGCCTTCAGGTGAGAGACACAACTGGTTGGGGCAGTACGTGGAGAGCAACTTTCAGGAACAATCAACGTTTCTTAAAAGGAGAACCATATCCTAGGTGCGCTCCACCACATACCCACAAATGATTACTGTGTGCCATTTTCTACAGACTTGGTGTCTGTCTGCAGGGGCTTTAATGAGGAGGTGCAGCAGACGCAGTGATGCGCCGCTCCAGGGGCTGGTGCATCTCAGCGCCTCACTTTCTTTTTTCCCAGGAAGCTGCACTGTATGCGCAACAACATCCACATGAACCTGTTTGCCTCCTTCATCCTGCGGGCTCTCTCCATTCTGGCAAAGGACGCGCTGCTGGACAGCGCCAGCCACAGCCTGTCCCAGGATGCCACCGCGCCCAACTACCAGCTGGAGCACTGGCTGAATCTGCAGGTGGGCTGCCAGAAGGGGCACATTCCTGGGTCCAGTTCCCTCTTGCATCGCCACTGCTTTCTTGCTTGTACAATAGAACAACCATTTCACTCACTTATTTGTCCCCAGATTGCCCTCTGTGTAACTTCATTAACTTCAAAAGGAAGTTATTTTGTAATTATATGAGAAGCTTGATCCTCCATTTACTAATATGTAGTTTTTGTTATGAACAAAATCATAAAAAATCTAAATCCAACCAAAATAAAACTGCATGAGAAAAAAATGTGAAACTGGAAAGTGTTTGTCTGTACACGAATGATTTAATTTGAAATACAACAGTATTTGTTTAATACCCTTGGATCACACTTATCTGAAAATGTGCTACAGATGGATGATGAGCAAAAAAATAAACAGGAGCATTAATTCACGCTGTGGAGAGCATGGACATGCATGTAAAGTCAGGTTGAAAAGAGCATAAACATGCATGTAAAGTCAGGCTGTAAAGAGCATGAACGTGCATGTAAAGTCAGGTGGTAAAGAGCATGGACATGCATGTAAAGTCAGGCTGTAAAGAGCATGAACGTGCATGTACAGTCAGGTTGTAAAGAGCATGAACATGCATGTAAAGTCAGGCTGTAAAGAGCATGGACATGCTTGTAAGGGCAGGCTGTAAAGTTCATGAACATATATGGTTTCAAAGGTTTCAAAGACATGAACATGCATGTAAAGTTAGGCTTTAAAGAGCATGAACATGAATGCAAAGCCAGGTTGCAGAAAGCATTAGCATGCATGCAAAATCAGGATGTACAGTATATAGCATACACAGTGCTAAATGTCATAAGCAACTCGTCCGCACTCACATTCCCAAGTATTTTCACATGTCTCTGTTCTTCCCAGACAGCTACAGGGTGCCGCATTGCCGTGGTGATGATGCAGTACAGCGTTATAGCCAACAACTACTGGTTGCTGGTGGAGGGAATCTACCTGCACAATCTGCTGGTGGTTACGGTCTTCACCGAGAGGAATTACTTCAGCATCTACCTGTGCATTGGTTGGGGTAAGCCTCTTTGTCTGTGTTTGTGTGTGTACAGGTTTTGCTATACTTGTGGGTCAAAAAATTGACTAGTGAGGTTGTTTATTTCGGTTCTTACTACTTCATACTTATAAAAATCTGTAAATGCAATAAAAAAATGCCAAAAGGAGAATGGGACAAGAGGAGAATGGGAAGCTGAGGAGCCGGGGGAAGGAAGATAGGAGAGCTAAGCCAGGGAGCCTGGAGGAAGGATGACAGGAGAAAGAAGCAAGGGAGCTTTGGGGAAGGAAGATGGGAGAGTGAAGCTAGGGAACCTGGGGGAAGGAAGAGAGGTAAGGGAAGTCAACAAGTCTAAGGGAAGGAAGAGAGAAAAAAGAAGTAAGGGAGCCTGGGGGAAGGAAGACAGGAAAAAGAAGCCAGGGAGCTTGGGGGAAGGAAGATGGGAGAGTGAAGCCAGGGAGCTTGGGGGAAGGAAGAAGGGAGAGTGAAGTCAGGGAGCTTGGGGGAAGGAAGATGGGAGAGTGAAGTCAGGGAGCTTGTGGGAAGGAAGATGGGAGAGTGAAGTCAGGGAGCTTGTGGGAAGGAAGATGGGAGAGTGAAGCCAGGGAGCTTGGGGGAAGGAAGACAGTTGAGGGAAACTAACAAGCCTAAGGGAAGGAAGACAGAAGAAAGAAGCAAGGGAGGTTGGGGGAAAGAAGACAGCAGGGTGAAACCAGGGGAGTCAACAAGCCTGAGGGAAAGAAGACAGGTTAGGGAAGCCAGATTGCAGGGGAACAGCTGGAAGGAGGGAGCAGCAGCCAGCTTGCTCTCACCATGTCTCCATCCCCATAGGTGCACCACTGATATTTGTGCTGCCCTGGGTGACAGTGAAGTACCTGTATGAGAATCACGAGTGAGTTGCCTCTTTCCATCACTTTGCTGGTTCTTTTGCTGGTATGCAAATTACTGCAACTTAGGAATGCCTACATGTAGGGCTCCATCCCCTATGAAACAGGCATCTTCTTAATCTGACAGCAGTTTCGCAGTATTAATGGGTGGACAGAGGGAGCTCAGCACAACCATGCTATTTAGCAATGAAGCCTGTTTTAATTAAAGCCTCACTGTGACCCAGGAGAGTCCCTGCAGACCTGTGCTTTTCCCTCTCAGCCATCTAGCTCTCTGCTACCCCCCCCCCGCTCCCTCTCTCCCTCCCTCTCTTTCTGCCTCTCTCTCTCTCTCTGCCTCTCTCTAAGTCAGAAAGCTCTCTCATTCTGACTTAAGAGAACTGTCTGGTTCTGGATTAAATTGATGCTATCTGGTTTTGGCTTAAGAGAACACTGTGCGGTTCTGGCTTAAAAGAACAATGTCCAGTTCTGCATTAAATAAACGAACACTTTCTGGATTTATCTAATATAACATACAGTATAATAGACCTCTATCAAAGTCTATTATAGGAGTCCCAATTAGTCACTTATTGGACGATTTAGCTCCAGAATACAAATGGAATTTGCTTATTACATTATCACAAGTTATCCTGGGTGGTTAGGATGTTCGTCCCGCAAACAGCTTGACCCTGTAACCTAACAACTCTGCTCTCAGCCATAGAGAGAGTCTCGTGATACTTGAGGACGAGCTTGGGACTTTAAAAGCTTAGTAGCAGTTCCACACCAATAAAGTGACCTATTGTGAGCACTTCAAAGAGAGGGAGATTTAAAAGGTGAAAAAGCATGCGTTTATTACAGTTCTTTACAGACGCTAGGACACATTTCTCAATACTTAGGTCACTTTTGCAAAACTCTTCACACAATTCTCCTAACTGATG
>JAODKL010000095.1:507652-520986 GCA_026780765.1 Petrocephalus schoutedeni
CCCCATCCTGGGTTGTTCCCTGCCTCGTGCCCGTAGCTTCCGGGATAGGCTCCGGACCCCCCGTGACCCTGAACAGGTTAAGCGGGTTGGAAAATGGATGGATGGATGGATGTATAAATGAGTGCAGGACCCTGACTGCTCTGCTTCTACAGTGTGCAGCATGTGAACAAAGATTTTCAACTATTGCTAAATAGTACTAACTGTATTATCAGATTGCCATAATTTCCTCTGCTCTGACTTAGAATATGTTTACCCAATATATATACATTTTGTTTGATTTTAGCCCTCACACCTAGTAGGTGAGGTCATGCAGGGTGGGCTGAGTACACAGAAGTACAACACCTCCCTGTGGCTGCCACCGGGAGGGAGCATCATTGAGGTGACCTCCTCTGGGCAGTGCTGGGGTGTGGGATCCGTCCACCACTTGGGCAGCTTTTTGGGTGCTGTCCTGGCCGTGGTGGGTGATGATGCCCATGGTCATTTGAAGCTTCCCACCTTGTGTGGTGGGAAGTCCTGCCTTGCCTGAACACTAATGTATGTCAATGTCTGGCATCCTCACCAAAATCCACCTGGTTGCTGTCTAGTTCTGGATTTTCCATATAAAAGAAAGTAAAGTAAAGCAATTAAAGTTTAACGGATATATAAAAGCATTTAAGTGTTTCTTCTCTTGTATCTTTGTTTCAGCTGTTACAGAGAGATTCAATTAAAGGAAGTCCCCTTGTTAATTACAATTGAATTGCCCTTATCTATAATTGATGCAGGCATCCAATTCTCTTAATGTCACTCTTAATGCCCCCCATATCACTTTTGATGGATTAACTGCAATTGCAAAATGAAGATGCAGAATGCATGAGTCTTTGATGGTCCTCCCAGCAAAGGGTGATGGGTGGGCATCACACATCAGAGATCAGCAGAGTGAGGGATATTACCAATGAACTCACTGATGATGTTTTGAAAGCCAAACTGCATTTGAAAACATTGATAAAATCAGTCTTTATTTGAAAAGTCAATTGCCATAGTTTGTCATTCTGCTGGAATACATCAGTGTAGTTTTAAGTAGCTGTATGCTTATTATTAAGCATTAATCTAGTCTTTTCCTGAGAATTTAAAAATATAGTCACTTTTTCATCCATGTAATAGTCAATGCATCCTACAGCTTAATTATCTGTCTAATTACTTAAACGTTCATTTAGACTTATGACACATAATTAAAACACCCATCACCACTAAACACAGCATTAATTTCTTCCACGGTCTCGAATTCTCATTTGGTAAATGGGTCTTTACACTCTCTGCTTCCCTGCTTAATAAGTTAAGTGCCTGATTATGTATTACAATCACAGGGACTGGTTCATTCTGCCTGTTGACATGCGGATGATGTTTCACAGCAGCTGACTGCCACTCTCACATGCCTAACACAACGGCATGACTGGCTCAGAGGCTCCTTTAGCTGAGTCAGCAATACGGCTCATATCTATTTTATAAGCTCTGATGCAGTAAGTTCCTCCTTGCTAAGCTTCACTTTGACAGCTGGTTCCTTGTCCTGCCTGTCGCATTGTGGCACTAATGGCTGCATCAGAGAGCATTGCTGCTTTAAACCTTTCATGAACCAACAAGAAGCTCCTCACTGGCTCCAACAAATGGCTGCATCAGAGCGCATAGTTGGAGAGGATACTACGGCTGTACGACTTCCTTCCGCACCCCATCGCCACATGTATCCAGGCCCGGGCGGGGGGGGGGGGGGGCACACCCTACTGACAAGGGACCAGCAGTGTGCCTATGCTGCCAGCTCTGTTGTCCGTTTGATCTGATATCATAATCATTGTGATACAGTCACAGACCTTTCACCACGTGCAGATTCATTTCATTTCCACCACTCCTTCTGGGTGCTTAACTTCTTTTGTCACTGAATGAAATTGTCTCTGGTCCCTTATCATTTCTCTATATGGGGGATGTAATCTATAGTAGGTTACTTTCCCTCAACCACTGGGGAGCACAGGACTGGAAAGAACTTAAATATAAATCTAACAAAGAAGCAAAAAGAGGCATCTGGGGGTGACTGACACAAAGGCAGGAACGAGAGGCAAGACAGAAACAGGATACGCAGGTAAAGTAAATAGAATGTGTGACGGGTTCGGGGTGGGGGTTAGGGTTAAAACAAACAAAAGGCCAATTTCCCCAAACGTCACTACTTTTTTTAATGTTACAAAAAAGGATGGAGGGGACACCAGTTCCCCAGGTGTACAAATATTGAGCCGACCTACAGGCCGCACAAAACCTAAAGATAGCCCCGCCTCCCTATGTGAGCCACCATCTTAAAGGAAGACCCGTTACAAATGTTACAAAATACCTGCCAATAATGAGACTAACTACCAAAATAATGGCAGTGTAACGTCCATGAGTCTTACCTACCTAGTCAGGGCATGATATACAGTATATTAGATATCACCACAATGTTGAGGGTTAAGACCACACACATCGAAGTCACCCTGAGAATTACAGGGCCTTCAGAAAGAATGGACCTTGAGCATCAGCTGCAGGGTTACAAATGCAAACGGCTCCGTTCTGGTTTCATAGCGATCAGATCTTCTGTTTCGGGGTCTGCTTATTCCTCAGTCATTGTGGGCTCATTGATCAGATAGTCACAGACCATGAGTTGTTAAAATTGCCGTTACAGAGAGACCATTCAATAAATCGCCCCCATCCTGCTACAGTCATAAAAGATGTTTAATTCAATTTCCTCCATGCTTGTGCACCGTAAGACATTCATTACCATTTTAGTGCTTAGATCCCTTTATAAGTCTCAGGGAATGGACCATCTGCTGGAAATGCGCTCATTCTCCTGCACCCATTTCCACGAAGATGCAACACCAACACCCCTCTTCCTCCACATTCTAGCAGTTTTCTCCTGTGCGATATTGTGGGCCGTGCTTCTCCTGCGCGGCATCACAGCCAAACACGTCGCCTTTTTGGCGGGAGTTAGAAAAGCTCTGAAGAATAAGGCGGGCGTTTTGCCCCCAGTCCTTCTCTCACATCTGGTAGAAATATCGGAAATGAGCTACATTCACACAATATTTGGCCTGCATGAGTCCTTTGTGACAGTCGGTGCAGAACCACGCAGGCTATTTTCCACCATCGTTAAATACACTGATATTAGTCAGTATAAGAAGATCAAAATGTTGTCTTTTAAATGTGGTTCCTTTTGAACTGGCTGAGAATAATGATTGAGTTCGGCTTCAAAAATGGTGAAATTCCAGGCTGCTCATGCAGAAATATGATGGGTTCTCTCCATGATTTTATTGATGAAAACAGAATTTCCAGCAGGTCTTGCATCCCACTTTATTACAGAAAGCTACAAAAATAATAATAACAATAACAACAACAACAACAATAATCATAATGATAATAAAAACAGGCCTTCTTGGAGAGCATTTCCCTGAGAACACATGAGAATACCCACTCATTTTCACACACTCACTCTTGAGAAACACTCACTCTTACGATTGAGGAAAATCTTCACATCACTGATGAGTTTGGGATTCATTGTTTAGAAAATGGCATATAGGCCTGGTGGGGACAACAGTGTCCATACAAAAACAGCATTTACAAAAATAATAATATTAATGGTATAAAACATTACCTTTGATGGTGTTTGGTTAGCTTATCTTAGCTTAGCCTATCTTATCAGGTGTCTTCCTCATCTACAGGGAGAGACATGACTCCAGGCTGCTGTACATGTCACCTAAAGTTCGTCTTGATGATTTGTGTACAGTTGTTTTTTTTGTTCCTTCATTGGAAGGAAAGCAGCCTGTAATGCGCACAGAATAATTAACGGTTCAGATTGAGACTGGTCAATGTCCCTCCCTAGAGCCTCGCTGCTGCAGCGACACAATGATGGATGTGTGTTAGAAATGGCCATCTCTGGGTCCTACACTGACCGTCTCACACAAACCGCCATTTAAAGTCAATTTTCTGCTCCATGACGCTTAATGGCTACACTGCACCTCCTGCACCCGTAATCGTGATCTAAATGTGCTGAGATGTTTCAGTCAACGGCAACTTCAAACTTCCACATAGTCTGCCTGCCATTGTCCAGCAAGATCTGGCCTCTTTTTACCCTGTAAGGCCAAAAGTGACAGGCCTTGTCGGGGGATGGCATGCAGCTCAGTGGATTAGGAGCGTACGCACATGTTTATGCATAGAATGTAATTTAGCGATTTCTTCCTATGCATGGAAATGTGTCCATATTTACAAACATTCTCTAACATGAATACATATAAACCCCTAGCGGCAGAGAAAACCAACAGGATACACCCTGACTTAATTATCGTCCGTGACTGATTGATAAATAAAGTTTGTCAATAAAATTATGTTCACACAAAGTATGCACAGGCAGGTAATACTTATCACAAGGATTCATTGCAAAACCATATAAGGCCCATGGCCAAAGATACAATACATGGCTGTTATGTCCATGGCAATCAAGACACGTCTGATTGCATTAGGCCTATAGTAAATAATGAACCATGATGGAAAGAAATGTAAGAGATTAGTGGGCGTATTGCTTAGTGTAACAGGTGCTGGAGAATGGGCAGTGCTGCCAGTCGCATAATGACGCATTGTCCATATATAACGTGTAATACGGTAACGTGAATGTGACAGACCACTACTATAAGCAGCTGTGATACAAATACTGTACCTGTACTGTGCCATTGTTTCACATTAAAAATCAACATTAAATTAAATTTTTAACATTAAAATAAATATATTGTACTGTACAATAAAGTCTTTCACAGTAGCTCCCATTGTTTGCTATCATGCACATCTTTGATTTCATGGTGCAATTCATCCCTTATTGTTTTAAGTTTTTATCCATTAATAAACCAATCAGATTTCTACTTCAAACTTTCATCATGCACACCAAATAACGTCAATGATGGAAAATTCATTCTCAAAAAGATCATTCACAGCCAAAAGTATTCCATTATAAAGCAATTGTAACAGAAATGTAATCTATGCAGACAATATTTTTTAAACTATGTTACTAATGTTATAAGTCTGTTGTGTGTTTTTACAGACCCTAACCGTAAGCCTGAACTAACCTTACAGTAACGTCAGATTGCATTTTCATTAAGTGACACTTTTGCGGGAAAACACTATAAGAGCTAAGCGGGTTTGAAATTTTTAATACTGATCATTATTCGTTGAACAAAGCACTTTTATCGTCAACTCTTAACCACACTCAAACCACATTAGATAAATTAATGTGACATGAATTTACAATTCGACTGGCTTTTCAGCTGAGCTGTGAATCATGGAGCTCTGCAGTTTTGCACCTGGATGCTATTGGGGTGTTTCTCAGTACCAAGAACACAAAGATTGTACTTGCGGTCTTGGCAAGATCTGTCTTGCTAACTTGCCTCACAAGAATGAACTTGGAGCAAATTACATCATAGGTTTGTCCTGGTTTTCATCGCTCTGTATCTCTTGTTTGGCGAGGGTGCAACCGATGCATCTTTGATATTTGGGGCAGGTCAAGATCAACATCCAGTCCTCAGTATTTCCGCTATTAGTATTGGAACTGGTATGCAAGAACTCAACTATGGTCAAGTACACATATTGATAAGCATCCTTGGATTCTATGCAAGTTCTTAAACATTTGGCAAGCAGGTAACCTGTGGCTGCTCTCTGGTATTTTTCGTTGATCGCAAAGCACAAAAGCATTATTTATGAATCCTCTCGCGATCAAGCTGGAAACATGACAGTGCATCTGATATGTGTGTTAGCACACGGAGTAGGCAAGATGCATCCCCCACATGAACTGCAGCTTCAGTCTGTAGCCCCCAAAACTGCCCCCCCCCCCCCAGGGATGAGGTGGAGTGGCTGTCAGAATTGTGCAGAGTCAATAACCTGCTCCTCAACAGCATAAAAACGAAGGAGCTGGTTATTGACTTTAGAAAAAGTAAAACTGACATCCAGCCACTCACTATTGGCGGGGCCTGTGTGGAGAGGGTCCCAGTGCCCCAGAAAGAACCAGCTTCTCAAAAATCTGCTCCTCGCCTTTTATCACTGCTCCATGGAGAGTGTGCTCACGTATGGACTGTGTGTGTGGTACGGCAGCTGAACTTCCTCAGAAAGGAAAGCGCTCCTGAGGGTCGTCAGGACAGCGGAAAGAACTATTGGCTGTACCCTCCCCACCCTGGAACAAATCTACACCTCCCGATGCCGCAAAAAAGCGACATTTCTCAGGACCCATCACGTCCCGACCATCGTCTCTTCCAGCTTCTGCCATCAGGCAAGAGATACAGAGCGATGAAAACCAGGACAACCCGCCTCAGAAACAACTTTTACCCCAAAGCAGTAATGGCCCAGAACTCAAAATAAAACATATCTCTATTCAAATGTGTAATTGAAACAGATATCAGTGCAATCTGTAAATCCAGTTAGTGCAATTTTGTAAAATTTGTAAAATATTTTTGGGTAACATTTTATTACTGGGTAACATTTCATTAGTATTCGTCTCTTTATTTATTTTCTCTTTTAATGTCTTTATCTCTTATACCTCACACTGAGTTGACTGCACCTTCAATTTCGTTGTTCCTTGTGAAAGTGACAATGACAATAAAGATTTCTTATCTTGTCTTAAGTATTCATTTAAAATTATAAAATACTTCATAATAATAATAACTGTTACAGGTTTATATATTTACTATTCTATATTTTTATCAGTTTGAGAGAGTGATTTTTATACATATAAATGTAATTACAGTAAAAGAGTATGCTATGTTATGCAGTACATATCGTGCATGTACACTCCATGATGTTTGCACATCAATGAAATCCTCTAAAGATGCATTTCTCACTACAAATCCCCATCATTAAGTGATGAATGACTGTAGTATGTTTTTCTTTTCTGACCATTTTCTTTTTGTCTAATCAGTCTTTAAGCCTGCTAAGGCATCAACAATTTAATCAGATTTAGTCTAAAAAGTTTTTCCTTTTTAATGCAGATTTGCAGATTAGTCCAACTCCATTACACAGATCCTCTGAATGCTTTAAGAATCAGACTCAGTTTTTTATTGGCAAGTAAGGTCACACTTTTTGCTCTGAAAACCACACAACCAAGACAATAACTTTAATAAAGGGCAACATATAGCATTACACAGTGGCAGTCCCAAATGACTGTGCAGTGAACAGTGTGTAAGAAGACGAGCAGTATAGGTGTTCAGGAGCATACCATAATGAGCTATGAATTGCAGTTTACATTGAGATTGAAGCCAAGAGTCTGCAGAGGAGACCTGTACATGCCGTCAGTGAGCAGGGTCACGGCCCATGCGAAGAAATAAGGTCTTGTTTCAACAGCCCGATATCTGAGCCCTGAGGGTAGTGCCTGGAAGACAGGGTTGGCAGGATGTATAGTGTTCGCTATCTTCCAGCATCTATTATAGCAGAGCTGCAAAGCAGGCAGGCCACATCCCTCTGTTGAGCCGATGATGCTCTGGACTATCAGCATATTCTTCTGCAGCAAGCCCCAAGGCCTCGTCCTGGACAAGCTGTTGGAAGAAGGGTGGATGGATGGATGGATGGATGGATGGATAGTTTTGGTGAGTATCAAACAGTTAAAGTCATTCATACCTTACATTCATACCATACCTTCAGACATACCTTAAGCTACCAGTTACACTCTTGATTAGATTCTAGCTGATAGTGTGAAGTATGTGACTTATTTTGATTCAAATATCTGAACTGCCCTTTACTGGCTTCTATTTTCCCTTTATGTGATTTAGTCCAATGCATGTTTTATTGCCATATTTCAGTGATGAAATCAAGCAGTGGTCTGAAGCCAGGACAGCACTGCACCTGCATCCCGGAGCATGTCAGGGCTGCAATCTGGAACATTAGTTTTGGCTGAAGCTAACAGTGCTGCTTGTTACCTGCCGGAGTGTGGGGGGTGACTGCCATTTTGTTTGTTGTGTGGTTTGGGATTCTGTTTGTTTGCTAGGGATGTAGGGAGAGGTAATTGTCTTTTGGCTTCTTTTTTTTATTGTGTTCCGCTGTAGGTAAGTGTAGCTGTGGCTCTCACTGTCCCCATCCACTCTGCTACACCCCAATCCACATTCTCTCCTGCTTTTTCAAAGTGGCCGGTGAAGTAATTCTTCTTTAAATTCAGGGAAAACCGCGCTGGTGCAGCCCATTTCGGGCAGCAGGAGTGGCTGAGCGATGCCGTTATGGCTTTCAGAGGCTGAAATGCTCCAATGTTATGTTTTTGCTCTTATTTTCAAGATGTGACTTTCACCCTTCTGTTCGTTTTATGTCTTTTTCTAAAGGGAGGGACACTCACTGAAAATGATTGGATATTTCGTAAAACCTTCTCTATAAATGTAGCACACACTTCTCCTCTGAAAACTTTTCATCACATTCTGGTGTGTTCAGCTGAGCAACAGCAGCCTCAGATGACATTATGAGCTTCTACGTCCTCTGCACATGTTACCCAGACCATTGGAGCAGCTCTCTACATAAAGGCATGTACTCACATAAAGTAAGAATTCATTAGGACCATATTGGGTTCTGTGAGTTGCTCCTGGTTCTCAGTAGAACCTTCCCCCTAAACCATACACACTTCAAGTTCAAGAGGAACGCCTCTTTCTAAGCATGTGCAAACACAGCTGGTCACTTACTGTCTACAGTCAAATGGACAAGAGAGGAATGGCTCATTTTAACCTGTTAATGCATGTCTAAGAAAATTATAGGTATGATAAAGACAAAGACAAAGCATCAATCAAATGTGAGAATGCAAATTTCACTGTATAAGCTCCAAATAAAAAAAGGGTTAATTAAATTAATGGGAGAGGGACCATAAAATCTGTAGGTGAGAAACGTTATTAGCCTCATATGATCTGGAGAAACCCTGAAGCATAAGCTAATTCTGATTTGTATTAAAACAAAATTCAGTTAAAAATCTGAACTAAATGAGGTCTGCATGCTTCCCACAGCAACACAGCAGGTGTGGTTTGTTTGCTGTTAACTTGCAGTAACTGCGCCTAACAGCTATTTAGCCCGAGTGCCCAGTTAGTTGGCTTGGAGGGGGCTTCTCATGTGAGGGAATGTGGGTTTTGGTGTGGATTTCCAAGCGAGCTGTTGTTACATCCATAAATTAACTTTGTGACTTTAGGCTGAGGGACAATAAAAGCTTGTGAGTCCAGCAATCCATCAATGCAGCAATCATATATCATTCACTGTCCTATGGGTGGAATGTCAGCCATAAATATTGGATTTCTTCTGATATTTTTTAACAAACTAATGTTGGGCCATCAGTCGGTAAGTTACATAAGCAGGTTGCTGCTGTACTGCAATAATTGTCTGTCCGTCTGCAGCAGGGGCACAGAAGCCGGAGGGGGTGTTACACAGAGACCCTGATCATGGCTGGGGGAGCTTAAAAAACTGAAACCTTTTGCTTTTGCTTGCTGTTTCATTCCCTGCTTCAAAAATCTATTCTGTGCCCCTGGGGTACAGAATGGTGGTTGTAGGTCCAGAGTTTGCCCAATGTTGGGACAGAAGTCCAGAAAGTAGAGCAGGCCAGATCTCTCAGGCTTCAAACAATACGCTCTGGACTGAGGACTGAAGTTCCACAATAAAATTTTATAGCAGCTTTATATAGTCTATCATCATCATCTTTTTATAGCCATAATGAAAATGAGTGGAGTGTTTGAATCATAAACATTTCCTGTTTTGCTCTTGTCTTATGAAGTCTATGTGAGCTCTTTTTTTCTTTTGTGAATAATTGCTCCATTAGACTCAGCTCAGTGGAATGCTGGTCTCTGGCAGGCCTGTCTGCTTGTTTACTGCTCCACATCGCCCATTCCCACAACGTCATGGATTTGGCAGCCAATGGGCACGTGTGTCTATGGGTGGGAAACCCAAGGAGCATCTTCATGTGCATAAAGGTGAGCCTTGTGTGGTTAACAAAGTTACCAAAGGTTAAACAATCTAGATCAATGTGCCCACTTTGGATTATAAAGGGACTTATTGGTTAAGGATACAGAGAAGTCGATATGGGTTACCCTCCCTCCCATTATAATTCATATACATTATATTAGTTATATATAGTTCATAAAGCATTATAAACATGGCAATAAATATTTGAATTTTAATAGAATTTTTAATAATATTTTAATTTAGTTTTGCCACTTTACTGTTTGTTGGGTTTTCGCACGCACAAAAAATGATGCCCAGGTGGAAAGTCCTATTCTGGAAGACCAAGCACAGATGCTCACTTGTGGAGGACCCAGTGTGGATGTCCTCTTGTGGAGGACCCAGTGTGGATGTCCTCTTGTGGAGGACCAAGTGTGAATGTCATCTTGTGAAGGACCCAGGCTGGATGTTCTCTTCTGGAGGACCAAGTGCATGTGTCCTCTTCTGGGGAACCCAGTGTGGATGTCCTCTGTTCTCTGCTCTGTTGTCACATTAAAAGAAACAGTCATAGGCTGGACCAGAAACAACTCTGCAGATCTCCTTGGATGGTCTACAGACCCAGCCAGACAAGGGCTTAATGTCAGAGAGCTTCTGAGCACGTCTTGGCTTCTTTTGAAAGGCTTGAGTGAAATTTATGGCGGGGAAGAAAGCCGAGAAGAAGGTTGGTTGTGATGGAGCCAAGCTCCCCTGGGAGTAGAGGAGGACAGGAAGCACAGCTCAGGAGCGCCTGCCGTCTGACTGGCAGCCCATCGCCATTCACGCCGTCCAGCCCCCGACTCGCAGCTGACAGACCCCCCGTCCCTAGTGCCCTCCCCCTCAGGCTGCCAGACCCTGATTTATTGCATATCAAGCTAATCCAGCCGTTTTCTTATTTGTTTCCTTATATGACTATTTATGCTTCTTACGGTCTCTGCGGTTCCTCGTTTATATCTTGCATGCTCTTATTCATTTCCTCTACTTTTTTAAAGCCAGCACACCGGTCATTCTTCTTCTGTCTGGAAGCTCTTTCTTATTTTCCCAGGATGCTTTGCTAATGTACACACTGACATTATTCATCTTGCTGCAGGTATCTGCACTTGTGCTAATGGGATGTTCTGGCTCTGGCCTGCCAGCCACTTGAAGCTGTGACGACCAGGGTGAGGGGCCCCTCCATGGGGATGCCCCCTCCCCGCCACCCCCCATCCACACATCCTGGGACAGCCTCCATAACCCAAGTTCCTCAATATATTTTTGTACTATTATATTATATTATACTATAATTTATTTCTTTGTACTATTTGCAACATAACACCTCCAGCTGCAATAACTGCTGTGGCCATAAGGGGGCATTTGTTATTTCAGCTGTGTGCCTCTCTCACACCCCCGCACAGGCGAGAGGCTCACCTTATAGGCCAGCTGCTAACGACATCACATTTGGCACTGTTGGGCCTGAGTGCACATTCTGATGTGTGTATAGATGGATGGAGGCAGAAAGCTACTGCTTGTACTTATAGGATAGGACAGGGATAGGATAACTCTTCATTGTCATTGCACAGCCATACTTTGTACAACAGTACAACGAGATTAGGATGCTGTCCCACGTCAGCACTAAACCCAGCACAACTGTGTGAAAATATAAATAGTGTGAAAATAATAATATATATATATATATATATGTTTATAAATAATGCACATTGCCTACTGTCCAGAGAGGTAGCTAGTCATCATATAATCAAGTCAAGTGTTTTCATTGATTAGTGCTATTGTCCTATTGTAGAAGCTGTCCTTGAGTCTGTTCGTCCTTGACCTCAGCGCCCTGAATCTCCTGCCAGAGGGCAGCAGCTGAAACACCCGGTGCCCTGGGTGTGTGCAGTCCCCGGTGCTGTATAGGTACTTCAGGGAGGGCTGAGGGTGACCAATGATTTTTTTGGGCCATGTTGATGACCCTTTGTAGTGCCTTCTTGTGTGCCATGGTGCAGCTCGAGAACCACACAGAGATGCAGTATGTTAGCACGCTCTCAATGGAGCAACGGTAGAAGACAGTCCTTCTTCACAACCTCCGAGGTGTTTGAGCTGCACTGGAGGTCTGCTTCTATGTGCACACCCAGAAATTTAAAACTGGACACCCTCTCCACACGCTCCCCATTGATTTAGATGGACTGCAGTTTGGACTTCCTCTTGAAATCAACTATCTGTTTTTTGGTCTTGGTGGTGTTAAGGTCCAAGTTGTTGTCTGCACAGCACTCCAGCAGCCACTGAACCTCAGCTCACAAATTGAGGATTCCTAACTTGTCACATAAGGAAATTGTGCGACATGGAGTCCAAGCCTGCACTGTCGACTCCAAGACTATGCCATTGACTCCATGCCTGTGCTGTGGCCCCCTGCCTGCACTGTGGACTCCATGCCTGTGCTGTTGACCCCATGCCTGTGCTGTGGACCCCCTACCTGCACTGTGGACTCCATGCCTGTGCTGTGGACCCCCTGCCTGTTCTCTCGACCCCCTGCCTGCACTGTGGACTCCATGTCTGTGCTGTTGACTTCATGCCTGTCCCATGGACCCCCCTGCCTGTACTCTGGACCCTGTGCCCGCGCCGTGGACTCCATGCCTGCGCAGTGCTCTCTGCTTTCCTGTTTTAATCTGTGCCCTCTGATAAGGAGCATTTTGCTCCAGCTGGCTCAGGCCCCTCCTAAGATCAGCAGGAACAGATCCTTCATCATTCACCAGAGAACATGGGCGCTCAACTGCTCAGGTCACCTCCTCGTCGGACACTTTTGTAAGTTAGTGTGCAGCTGTGTACATAAACAGAGTTAGGAAAAGAGAAGGCCGGTAGAAAAATATGAGCGTGAAAATGAGGGGAAAAGATGATGAAAAACCCGGACCTGCAGAGTGAATTCGATGCATCTCCAGCACAAGGTAGGGACTGGAAGGTAGATTTTTATTTAGTGTCATTCAGTGTTAATAATTCTTCACAGTCAGCCTTTTCCTTGGCTGCCAGTCTTCTTAGATAGATTAGATAGATAGATAGATAGATAGATAGATAGATAGATAGATAGATGGATGGATAGATAGATAGATAGATAGATAGATAGATAGATAGATAGATACTTTATTCATCCCCATTGGGAAATTCACAGATCCAATAAGGTAAAAAAGCAGTCCAATCAACCGACAAGAATTAAAGATACAATAAAATAAGGATAAAATATATATAAATAAAAATAGGAAATAAAGCTCCTGTGCATATTATTGTGCAAAGTCAGTAGTTTTTCTGCATATAGTGAGGATGTTATGATACTTCCTGACTCCCCCCCCCACCCCCACTACCACGTGTGCGGTTAAACAGTCTCATGGCGTGGGGGAGGAATGACCTCCTCAGTCTGT
>JAODKL010000095.1:521086-535928 GCA_026780765.1 Petrocephalus schoutedeni
CCCTGCCTCGTGCCCGTTGCTTCCGGGATAGGCTCCGGACCCCCCGCGACCCTGAACAGGATAAGCGGGTTGGAAAAGGGATGGATGGATGACAGCTTGGTGACCACAGCAAAAAGATGACAGCGATGACAGCTTGGGGACCACAGCAGAAGGATGACAGTGATGACAACATGGGGTCCACAGCAAAAAGATGCCAGTGATGACAGCTTGGAGACCACAGAAGAAAGATGACAGTGATGACAGCATGGGACATTTTACCTGAGACAAGGGAGAGCAGGAGAAGGAGCCTATCCACAGCCAACATGTGATTGGTAGTTCTGAATGTTCTGCAGCACCCCTGTATCTTCTCACTGCCTGGAGGTCACAGGGGGTGTACAATCCTACCCAGAAAACTTGATGGATGCCCTTGTGGTGTCAACAGGAAGAACATAAAGGCTCAGGTGCGCACACATATATTGCCAAAAGTATTGGGATGCCTGCCCATTCTTAATACAATATGGAGTTGGCCCACCCTTTGCAGCTATAACAGCTTCAATTCTGCTGGGAAGGCTTTCCACAAGGTTTAGGAATGCATTTTTGGGAATTTTTGACCATTCTTCCAGGAGAGCATTTGTGAGGTCGGTCACTGATGTTGGACGAGAAGGCCTGGCTTGCAGTCTCTGCTCTAATTCATCCCAAAGAATTTCACCCATGTCTTTGTAGACCTTGCTTTATGCACTAGTGCACAGTCATGTTGGAAATGAAGGGGCCATCGCCAAAGTTGGGAGCATGAAATTGTTCAAAGTGGCTGAAGCATTAAGAGTTCCTTTTACTGGATCTAAGGGGTCAAGCCCAAATCCTGAAAAACAACCCCAAACCATAATCCCCATCCTCCACCAAACTTTACGCTTGGCACAATGCAGTCAGGCAAGGACTGCTCTCCTGGCATCCACCAAACCCAGATTCATCCATCAGATTGCCAGACAGAGAAGCGTGATTCATCACTCCAGAGGACACGTCTCTGCTGCTCTAGAGTCCTGTGGCAATGAGCTTTCCACCACTGCATCCGATGCTTTACATTGCACTTGGTGATGTAAGGCTTGGATGCAGCTGCTCGGCCATGGAAGTCCATTGCATGAAACTCTCCATGTTCTTCAGCTAATCTGAAGGCCATGCAAAGTTTGGAGGTCTGTAGCTATTGAGTCTGCAGAAAGTTGGCGAGTGCTGCACACTTTGCGCCTCAGCAAGTGCTGTCCCCGCTCTGTGATTTTACGTGGTCGACCACTTCCTGGCTGAGTTGCTGTTGTTCCCAATTGCTCCCACTTATGATACCACTAACAGTTGACAGTGGAATATTTAGTAGCGAGGACATTTCACAAATGGACTTATTGCACAGGTGGCATCCTATCATGGTACCACGCTTGAGTTCACAGAGCTCCTTAGAATGATCCATTCTTTTACAAATATTTTTAGAAGCAGTCTGCATGCCTAGGTGCTAGATTTTAAACAACTGTGGCCATGGAAGCGATAGCAACACTTGAATTCAATGATTTTGAGGGGTGTCTCAATACTTTTGGTAATTTAGTGTATATGCAGGCCAACTCGCAGATGGACACACACTCTGCAGGAAGCCAATGGCATTATTAGACTGTACCAATCAAGTCTTGTGTGTGAGCTGATATGTGTGTGAGCTTGTGTCTGACTTAAACTCCTCTGTAGAATCTGCTCTGTCGGTACGTCGTAGGTACGGTGTAGTGCACCTCCCCAGAAATGTAAGTGCACATTGTGGCGACGCTGTACCGCTGGTATAGACGCTATGCAGAAGTATAAACCTTGCTTGAACAATAATGATGGTGCTGAAATTCTGATAGGCACTCACCTCTCTGAAGGAGGGAAGTGAAGGACACTCAGGATCCCTGAACCTCCAGCTGGAGGACGGTGTAACAGTTTCACTACGGTGAAGCTCCCAGCAGTTGCCCAGCTGGGAACCACCTCACACAGAGCAGGATGCTAATGATCTTATAAGGGATGCGTGGAGGACAGTCACATGGCTCCTTAACTGCTTTGACTATGCAAATGAAAAGTCAGGGCTGACTGGCAGCCTACTGTTTAAACAACTCTGTAAAGATAAGATTACATTGTGTAATAATAAAATATTAAGGTGAATAAACCAAAAGGAAAATGTCAAGTTTTATTGCCACATGTATTCAGAGGAAATTCTTATGCAGGGAAAGGGACAGGTGTAGTTTATATATTTGTATTATACATATTTAGCAGGACAGGGTGGCACGTTTGCGCAGTGGTTAGCACCGTTGCCTTACACCGCTGGGACCAGGGTTTGAGTCTCTGCCATAGCTCCATGTGTGTGGAGTTTGCATGTTCTCCCTGTGTCATTGTGGGGTTACCTCCTGGTACTCCGGTTTCCCCCTAAATGAAGTCATGCTGAGGTTAATCAGAGTGACGAAATTGTCTGTAGGTGTGGGCACTCGATCCTGGGTTTGTTCCCTGTTGTTGGCCCATAGACTCTGAACCCCCCACAACTCTGAATAGGACAAGTGGTTTCTGAAGATGGATGGATATTTAGCAGATGCTTTTGCACATTGAAAGTTGTATGGGGGGGTGCGGCAACCGCACAAAGAGGCATGCAGCAAGAAACAGGAAAGTGCAAGACAAAGGACAGAGACAGAGCAGTAAAATAATTGGTGACCTATATTTATGTAATAAATATTTGTGATGGGGATAAGGATGTGCAAGCAGACCAAAGTACAGTAGAATATTAGCAAAAGTATGTAACTAAGTGCAGTGGGAACAGCAGCAGATCACTGGCGATATAGTGACATGGCAGTTTGGGAAAGAAGCTATTTCTGACACGGGCGATGGAGGTGGTAATGGACAGACAGCACCTCCCATCGGAGCAGAGCGTCACAAATGTGTCCTAGAGATCCTCTCCCACCATAGAAGGCCTTTCAAATGTTGCTACTGTCAATGTACTTTAGACAAATTGGAAATGACCTTATACAAATGAGGGAAAGAGAGAGATAAGGGACGGAGGGTAGAGGAGCAGTGATAAGGAGAGCAGAGTGTATGAGGGAGAGGCAGAGGGAGGAGGCAATAGCCTGGTTCCACTGGGAGAAGGGAGCCCAGGGAACAGGAGTGAGGGAGCACACAGAAGTGGATGGAGCGAGGGAGGATGTGGAAGTGGACCGAGATCGGGAGCACGCGGATATGGACAGAGCAAGGGAGGATGTGGATGGAGCGAGGGAGGACACAGATGGAGAGAGGGAGCGCGTGGATGGAGAGAGGGAGCATGCGGATGTGGACAGAGCAAGGGAGGATGTGGATGGAGCGAGAGAGCACGCGGATGGAGACAGGGAGCATGCAGATGGAGAGAGGGAGCATGCGGATGGAGAGAGGGAGCATGCGGATGGAGGGAAGGTGCACGCGGATGGAGAGAGGGAGCACGTGGATGGAGGGAAGGTGCACGTGGATGAAAAGAGGGGGCATGCGCATGTGGCTTCTCATTGTGCTGGTGTTGAACTGGTGGCCGCTAGAAGGTAGGTGCTGGTCTCATACGCTCTGAACACAGGGGCCTGACCACAGGGGCCTGAACATGGGTGATTTAGGCTGAATATTGAAACATGGGGGCCTGAATGCAGGAGGCTTAGGTTGAACATGGGGTCCTGGTCAGGAACATCTTGGGCTGTACAGTACATAGGAGCCTGAATGCGGGTGGGTCAGATTGAACACAGGAGCCTGAACATGGGTGACTCAGGCTAAACACAAGGTCCAGAATGCTGAGAGCTGAGGTTGAACATGAAAACATGGGAACACAGTGTCCTGAATGCAGGCAGCTCCTGTGATCAACCAGCTAGATAAGATGATGGAAGCAGTTCATTGAAATATTATATAAGGTAAAGCAATGTTACATAACAATAATGTTTTAATGTTTAAACATAAAACTATCCTAGAGAACTAAATTACAATATGGACATTTGTAGGATCTGTAATTAAAGAGTTAGAGACAGTGACAGAGAGAGAGACAGACTGAGAGAGTGCAGGCTACATGGGCAGGTTTTGACATATTGTGATGATATATAGCACAAAGAATGTGATTACATACAGTAATAAAAATAAAGTGAAAAGGAAATGCAAATACCCCCCACCCCCCACTCTTCCACTTCCTCCCCAAGGGAGGTGTAACCCTGAGAGCAGCAGCCCAATGGATCAGAACTCAGCACTCCAGAACCTGACACGGCACTGCTCGGCCTGGCTGCGTCCGGTCCGGGCCTGGGAACATGTACTGGTAGTGCACATCGACTTGCAGCTGCAAACAATGCTGGATGTGGTAAGGGTGACTGCTGTCCTGGATGGAAGGATTGGGGGAATGAGTAAGTGTGTCAGCAGTCATATTACCTGCAGTTCAGACCTGTTAATCTGTCTGAAGCTAAGCAAGTTTTGGCCTGGCTGGTTTGATTGGCCTGTAGGTTAGCCCACCCTATGGTTTGTGTGGATCCCAATGCCCTGGCGCTGTTATGTTGAAGCAATTCTGTAAAAATGGTGCTGTGTTTTGGATAAGACATAAAGTTGAGGTCTTGACTCTCTGAAGTCATAAAAAATCCCTAGACATCTTTTGAAAGAGTAGGCATGGTTCCCCAATGCTGTTCCTATGTTTTTCCATAGAAAGGTTGGGGTAGGTGAGAAGGGAATAGCTACACAAGTTCATCTGCTGTAAGGTGAGCGGACTAGTGCAGGATGTCTGCCATTGCATACTGCTATATACTGCATGCAGGTTGAAGTGACTCCCTGCTGGTTCTGTAAAATGCTTTGGGTATCTTGAGAATTTGGGTGCTCCACAGTCCAGCTTGGGGATGCATCCATGCACAATCTGGTCCCTGGTCTGCTTCAAGACTCCTGAACATGGTCTATTGCATAGTCTGGCAGCATAAATGTGATCCCTTGTATGGTTAGAGGCTGGTATGGCAGTTATAGGTGGAGCTTCAGGTTGATGAGTTGTGATATATCAATGAGTGATACATCACTCACAATTGTGATATACTCAATGAGTTGGGTCAGCACCAAGGATGTCTACATGTACGGTCTGAGCATTACACACTAATCTGTAGCATGGTTTTTCAAGAAGAAATCTTGTACTAAAAACCACTGAAGTGTGATTCATTCCATTTTCAAAATTTTTAACTCTTTCTCAACCCTCATTATTCCTATTAAGTAGAGTATTAGAGCATTGCCTGCAGGTGGTATAGTTGATAAATCGTCCAGAAATTCTCACTATGCATTCTGAATGCACTCTGTGTCACACAGCTAGCTTTACGTGGATGTTGAGCTATTAGACAGACGACATGATGCTAATGACTCAGTGTGATTCATCCTCATGCACGTCCAGTTCTCAAGTGTGTTTTGTCTCCATCCGGGCAGGACGAGAAGCAGGAGAGAGTTCACCTCAGCGTGCTCCTGAGTCAGGTCCACATCTCCCTCTCTCGTCTCTAGTCTTCTTACCCTGTCTCTCCCTCTCTGTTTCTCTCACACCTCATCAAAGAACATAATTCTGTCAAACAATTATTCCCTCATATTGCATAGAATATGGTAAAATGTCTGCCTAAAGTGTAAATAAAAATGCAGAGTGGATGATAAAGTGATTGGACAGCAGCCCAGACAGTGAGCTCTCTCTCTCTCTCTCACACACACACACAGAGATGGAGGGATTACTTTGTGTCCTGGGATCCGTCTGCCTATGGGGGTATGACCCGGATCAGCCTGCCAGCCTCGTGGGTTTGGACCCCAGATACGTTGGTCCGTGAGGCGTGAGTATGAAGTTCATAGAGATGTAGCAGAATGGCACAGTAGAGCAGTGGATGTGAATGTGTGTGAGTGTCTGTGGTCATGTGTGTGTATGGGTGCATGTGTTCATGAATGTGACTGTGTCTGTTTGAGAATGTGAGTGTGTGTCTGTATGCATGTGTGTGTGCATATTAGTGAATTTGAGTATGTGCCTGTGTGTGTGTATGTCCATAAATGTGAATGTAAGTCTGTATGTGTGTGTGTGTATGCTTGGGAATCTATGTCTATGAGCATGTGTGTACTCGTGAATGTGAGTCTGTGTATGTGTGTATGTTAATGAATGTGAGTGTGTGTCTGTGAGTGTCCGCGTATGTGTGTGCTCATGAATGTGAGTGTGTGTGTATGTTCGTGAATGTGAGTGCGTGTGCATGTGTGTGCTCGTGAATGTGAGTCTGTGTGTGTATATGCTTGTGAATGTGAGTGTGTCTCTGTGCATATGTGTGTTGGAATGCACACAAAAATCTCACCAGCTCTTCATGTACATGCTCCGTGGCCGGCCTTGTGCATATGTGTGTGTGTGTGCTTGTGCACGTGGCCCAGCGTGACGGAGGAGCGCCAGGGGGAGCCCTTCGTGTCCCTGAGCTCCACGGGGAGTGTGACACTGGTGGAGCAGCTGCGGCTGGACTTGCGCTGTGACCTGCTCATGTTCCTCTTCCCGTTTGACAAGCAGACGTGCAACCTCACGCTAGGCTCCAACCTGCACACAGGTGAGGCAGACACTGGTGCACAGGGACGCAATCACACTCGCTGTTCGTGGGGATGCAACGATCAGTCGTAACATCGAGACCACTGACAGGTGAAGTGAATAACACTGGTTATCTTGTTACAATGGTGCCAGTCAAGGCTGCCATTATATATTATGCCAGAGACAGTCAGGTCTTGAGGTTGATGTGATGGAAGCGGGAAAAATGGCTAAGTGTAAGGATCTGAGCGACTTTGACAAGGGCCAAATTGTGATGCCTATACAACTGGATCAGAGCATCTCCAAAACAACAGGTCTTGTGGGGTGTTCTTGGTGTGCAGTGGTCAGTACCTACCAAAAGAGCTCCAAGGAACGCCAACCAGTGACCTGGCAATGGGGTTTTGGGCACCCAAGACTCACTGATGCATGTGGGGAGCTAAAGCATATACTGTAGATATATAGACACAGCACAACTGCATATACAGGTGCTTAACTCGGTACTGCTGAATATGTCTGGGTTGCAGCCCAGGAGATGCTACTAGTTCCAGAAGATGCTAAGGACTCCTGGTTCATCAGGAGTCAGTCCCCGGTCCTCCATGGGGAGTGGGAGCTCCTGTCAGTCCAAAGCTACACCTTTAATGAGACACAGGGGCCACAGTCCTACTCACGAATTACCTTCCAGGTAACTGGATGGACCAGCTGTGTCCGCATCGGGCAGCCAGACAGTACTGTACTGTGTAGTGTCCTGCCCTGATGCCCCCTCCCTGTGTAGTGTACTGCCCTGTCTTAGTGTCCTGCCCTGATACCCCTCTCCCGGTGTAGTGTACTGCCCTGTCTTAGTGTCCTGCCCTGATACCCCTCTCCCTTTGTAGTGTACTGCCCTGCCTTAGTGTCCTGCCCTGATACCCCTCTCCCTGTGTAGTGTACTGCCCTGATACCCCCTCTCTGTGTACTGTCCTGCCCTGATACCCTCCTTCCCCCATGCACCCTCCTGCTCTCCCACCTTCTGCCCCCCCCCCCAGGTACAGCTGCAGCGTTACTCCCTGTTTTACGTGGTGAACCTCCTGCTCCCCAGCGCACTGGTCATGGTTGTAGACCTGGCCAGCTTCGCCATCCCCGTGGATAGTGCTGAGCGCCTCCCCTTTAAGATCACCCTGCTCTTCGGCTACACCGTCTTCCTGCTGCTTGTGGCCGAGCTCCTGCCCCCCTTCAGGGACACCACGCCTATGCTGGGTGAGGGGCAGGGCTAGCTGAGGTGGGGGGGGGGGGGCACCAGAGGCAAGCTAGGTTGGTGCTGAGCAGACTGTGTGCTGCCCTCAGGCCTGTACCTGGTGGTGTGCCTGGCGTTCCTCTCCCTGACCATGGGCGAGTCTGTCCTGCTGCTGTCCCTGGGCCAGCCGGACCTCCTGGATCCTCCGTGCCGCCTGCACAGGCTGGCAGCCTTTCTGTGTCCCTATGCCCTAAAGAACAGCCAGTGCCCCCCTGGGAAACGAATGCAGGGTGTAGCCAAAGGTGTGGATCAAACACACATTGTGTCACACACCAACACACATAGACACACAGCTTTCAGTGGGCAGCCGTTTAAACAAAGCCGGTTTGTGCCCTGGTAGGACTGAGGCAGGCCTTCGGGCCAGACCAGCCTACGGGGTGCTCTGGCGGACATGACTGCATGGTCCAGGCCCTTGCAGAGGAGCTACGGGACGTGACCGAGGAGCTGCGCATCCTCACGCAGCGGCACGAGAGTCGCAGGCAGTCGCTGCTGCTGATGGAGGCCATGGACCGCATTTGTTTCCGGATCTACCTGCTCCTGCTCAGCATCCTGCTGGTCTCCCTCGCAGTGGTCTGGAATCTGTGACACAGGGGCTTGTAAGGGTTTTACACAGCTGATTTGGGGACGGTAGGGATTATACACACCTGACCTGGGGCCTGTAGGGATGATGTACAGCTGAACTGGGGACTATAAGGGTGATACACAGCTGACCTGGGGTCTATAGGGGTGATACACACCTGACCTGGGGTCTGTAGGGGGGATACACAGCTGACTTGGAGTCTGTAGGGATGATACACAGCTGACCTGGGGTCTATAGGGGTGATACACAGCTGATCTGGAGACTATAGGGATGATACACAGCTGACCTGGGGTCTGTAGGGGGGATACACAGATGACCTGGGGTCTGTATGAATGATACAGATAGTTTAGCATGATGTGTTTGATCTTATATATTAAATTTGCTGAAAAGTTTTACATTTCTGACTTGCTGACTAATGCTTGGATTGCGTTATAGGCAGCTAACTGAGTGATTTCTGCAGGCAGGGGGCATGCTCTTACTGTTGTACCTTTGGGTGAGGTACATAGATTTCATAATTTTAAACAAATAGCTGAGGCCCCTCCCTGGGCAGGACAGTGAACAGAAGCAGAAGACAGACAGACAAGATGAAGGAATTTTATTTGGATTCAGCAGTGGGAATAGGGGCAGAGGTGCCAGGGCAGGGGATGGTTACAGAATGGTGTGTGTGTGTGTGGGTGCTTGTGGGCGGGGGTCAGACACAAGGGAAGTGAATGAATCCTCCAACCCCCAACTGAATGTGCAAGTGCCAGGGGGATAGCGTCATGGTCAACATGACCACTGACCTTGGGTTGAGACCCCCAGTGGAGTACTGCCATTACACCCCTGAGCGCCCCCTCCCTGGCACAGTGGGTACTTGCCATTACTCCCCTGAGGGCTCCCTCCCTGGCACAGTGGGTACTTGCTGTTACACCCCTGAGCGCCCCCTCCCTGGCACTGCAGCTTCTTGCCGTTACTCCCCTGAGGGCCCCCTCCCTGGCACAGTGGGTACTTGCTGTTACACCCCTGAGCGCCCCCTCCCTGGCACTGCGGCTTCTTGTCGTTACTCCCCTGAGGGCCCCCTCCCTGGCACAGTGGGTAGTTGCCGTTACTCCCCTGAGTACCCCCTCCCTGGCACAGTGGGTACTTGCCGTTACTCCCCTGAGGGCCCCCTCCCTGGCACAGTGGGTACTTGCCGTTACTCCCCTGAGCGCCCCCTCCCTGGCACAGTGGGTACTTGCTGTTACTCCCCTGAGCGCCCCCTCCCTGGCACTGCAGCTTCTTGGTCTGTAGCAGATAGAGGAGTGGCTGCAGTGCCGCTCGCAGGCTGACAAAAGAGTAGCACATGGGGTAGATGTAGCAACGAAAGAGCTTCTTGGGCAGGGCAGAGCTGTAGGGGAAGACAGCAGCAGCAGGCAGGAAACAGACGAGCAGCAGTGCCAGGGCACCCCTCACAGTGCGCAGGGCACGCTGCTTCACTGGGTGTGTGTCGCTCCCATTCGGGCCTGCCCGCCGCAGCGCCCGTAGGATGGACACGTTGCAGAAAGTCATCACTACAAAGGCAGCCAGGAAGAGGCCGACAGAGACTCTGTTACTGTGCAAGAAGACGGAGGCAGCCACCAGCGCCGAGTAGACCAACACGAAGAGCCAGAGGAGGGCGGCGGTGGCGACACGGGGGTGGGAGGCCGAGCGCAGCCGCAGGTACACCATGGGCCGCAGTACTGCAGTGTAGCGGTCCAGGCACAGGCAGCATAGGAAGAGGGGCCCGCCCACCTCGTTGAGACCCAGGGAGAAGCGCAGGGCATGGCTGAACGCCGTGTGCTCTATCAGCATGCGTTTCAGCAAGTGCGCAGGCAGCAGCAGGCAGTAGGCGCAGTCAAGTGCCGCCAGGCTGCCCACGAACACGTCGGAGGTAGAGATGTCAATCTCCTGTCGCAGCAGGGCCCACAGCACCCGCAGGTTGGACGGCACGCCCACTGTCATGGTCACAATGTCCAGCGTCATCCAGAACAGCAGGCCGACCGCTGGCTCGGGGCAGCGCAGGTCACCCAGAGAGGAGTTAGAGGCGGGGCTGCTTGACAAGTGGCTGTGGTCATGGGTGGAGCCATTCTGGAATGAGCTTGTGTAGAGACTCTGGTTGACCATTGTGCATTTCTCTGTATGCAAACAGAAATGTATCAACAATCAGTCCTTGGCATTAGTTTGTACATCTTAGTCACTGCTCAGATTATTTAGGTGTCTAGCCAGTTAAAGGGGTCGCTCACCCTAAAAGTGAAAAAGATGTGATTTAGGAGGGCTTAGTGCTATCTATCCATCTAGGTCCTTCTGCTTGAAGTCGCCTAGTTTTGAAGATATTAACAGTAGAAATTATGGTCTTAAATATTATGGGAGTTCATTGTGCTCTTTCTGTGGTGGTTGAAAATATATTTGAAAAATTCAAAAGCAATGTCAATTATCAGAAATCATGCCACGGTTATTGAATATGCTCCGCAAACTTTATAGAGTTTCTATTTTCTCTGTTCTACTTTATTATTGCAATTGTTTCACTGTGCAGAACATAGGAACATGTGCTTGCAGTGCTCGTCACACTCCACACCGCACCACGCTCTCTCCGATCTTCCAGAACTGCTCAACTGGTCCCACCATCTCTCAAGGCATCAAGTGTCATCTGTTTTGACAGCTATGTGGTGGAATGAACTCTCCCTAGATATCTGAACAGCTGAGACACTGGGAGTCTTCAAACGACATCTAAAGACCTGCCAACGTCTAAAGACCTATCGACGTCTAAAGACCTACCTCTTTCAGAAGTACTTGGTTTAGCACTTAGTTTGGTTTATCAATAGTGATGAATACTCTAATACTACAAGGAAAGCTCCGCTTCCTCAAATGTGTCAGAAGATGAAAGTTCGTAATGATCGTATTGATATTGCTTTTTGTAAAAGTGCCCTAAAACACGTTCAACTTAAAGACGAGCTTGTTCAGAATCAACTATTTATCGTAGATTGTCTGACGTGATTTTCTTCTCATACATTTCCCCGGCAGCACAGTGCATTAAACCCTATTGAAGCGCAGCTTCAACTGACATCTATGGCCCGGCACAGAATAGCTTTTTTCACTGCAGAGAAGCTAGACGCTTATTGGATAAATGCAGCAAAATCATCACTTCCAGGGAAGATCAGCTTCTCTGGGAGTGAATGGAGCAGTGGGCGGGCCAGGACGCTGGGCTGATGCATGATGATTGGAGGAACCGTCTAAAGGGTGGAACCCCTTTTTGATAGACATGAATTTTAAAATATAATTCTGTACAGTCCCATGCGGATTTGCAAGTGAAGTTGTCGAATACATGGGAGAATGGATCCCTATACAGTGGATATAAAAAAGGTACACACCCTTGTTAAAGTGCCAGGTTTTCTGTGATGTAAAAGAATGAGTCTTTGATAAATCATTTAAAAACTTTTTCCACCTTTAATGTGACCTATATCCTGTACAATTCAATTGAAAAACAAACAAATCTGTTAGGGAGAAAATATACTTAATTTAATACTTAGTGTCATGTCAGTGTTGATGCAAGACCTTAATTCACCATGTCGGAAAGTAAGACATTGAAACAACATTGCAATATCAACGTTGATTCTATTTTAAAAACCGAAACAAAATTCAACGGTGATTCAACCTTGATCCGTGATGTTGATTCACCGGTGAATAAACTCTGAAATGGGACTCGTCTCTAATGCTAATGCCCACTGTGAGAGAGCTGTGTAGACCCTGGGTGACTTTACATGAGCACCACTGTAAAACAGCACAAATTAAACAGATTAACTGCCTGGCAAGATTTCCTGTCAGGAAGTCACAAAAAACTAGCACTCACACTGCTTATCGTTGAAACAAAAGCAACAGAGCTGCAGAACAATGCTAGCACATACGCAGCGCATTGACACACAGAAAATACTGAGGTAGAAAACAGGCATTGCTTGAAAGTACGACAGAATAAAGAAAGAGTGGACCCATCACCAGCTACGATGAAGGGCCGGGACAGTCTAGAGACATATTTCTGACAGTATAGAGACATATTTTCGATGCCGAGGCGGTGGTGGTACTCACCATTACAGCCAAGAGGACACAGGGCACACAGAAAAGCTTCCCAGGGGGTCTAGCTGCGCTCCTCTCCTCGGCGTGCTGACCTTCTCCTCTCGCTGTGGTGACAGGCTCACCTGGGAGGGCCAGCTTTGAGCATGGATGATACGCCTGCCCACTGCTTTGGATGGAGACAAACACAGAATGCGGGGCATTCAGGACGTGTACAAACCTCCACACCGTGAACAGGCTCATAGATCCAGGATCTGAATGACATGATGTCCTGCCACTGCAAAGCTGTATACGATTTGTATGACAATAAATCCCATTCGATTTGGGTTGGGGCCTGAGGGCCAAATTCTTTCAATGACACAAAGCCAAGGGCCACAATCCCTCGATATTGCTTTGCCGAGCACTGCCAGATTTTTGAAGTACCATTGATTTTGGCTACCTCGGCTAAAAGGTCGCTGATGCAGGTGTCAGGTGTCAGGCTGCATGTGCCGCTCACTGGCTGCCAATTGCGGAACCCTCATTGAGGACTATAGACATTGTCAATGACATTGATCTGATCTCCAGTGTAACTAAGAGGGAATCCCAAAAAGTCATAATTTCATATCCATCCATCTTCCCACAGCTTGTCCAGTCAGCTACAAGGTGAGGTTTTCCACAACCTGTCAGCTACAACACTTAGCATTTCATTGTTCCTTTTTCAAACATGTTTAAAATACACTTAGCATTTCAGTGTTTTGCATCAGTTGAGTAGGAGAGGGTCTCTGCTTGTGTCTGTACGCCAGGTACTCCCTTAATGTGGGCCCCCTGTGTTTTCTGGGTGGGGTGACCTGAATAGGGTTGTGCACAGAGAATACCTTCACAATCTGACAGATCTGTAGTGCTTTTGTAAGAAAGACTGGATGCTAATCTGTTATCAAAAGGTGCTTCTACAAAGTACTAATTTACAGGTATGCAACCAGCTTATTGTATGTTTTATTTTTTATATTTTTCCCCCTGATAGGTTGGTTTGTTTTTCAATTGAATTGTTCAGGTTATAGGTTACACTAAAGGCGGAAAAAGTTTTGCAATGATTTATCGTTTATCTCATTTTTTTTTACATCAAAAAACAGGCTTTTTATCAGGGGTGTGTACACTTTTTATATCCACTGTAGCTGTGCTTTCATGACAAAAATTAACCAACTTTTTCAAACAGCAAAGCTACACCTCAGGATCTATATTTGGAGCTGGAACCAGAAAATACATGGTGTTACATCCGGGACATATCCTTTCCACTTTTAGTGAAATCTAGAGACTGCATGGGTAAGGCTCTTCTCCCCAAAATGATTGTTTCCCATGTATGTTTACAAGACCTCGCACAAACAATATTGGTATAAATGTAAACGGGCATGCAGCCAAAAATGGATATGTATTGCATATTATTCAGAGGTGGGTAATCCAGGTCCAGAGAATAAAATTCCAGACCATGATTTTGATTCAACCAACCTCTTGAGTATGAAGATTGTCACGGATTGGGTTATGACCTTACAGAGGTGACATGTTATGTTCATCAAATGCTTGCAAATAAACATTGTAAACATAATCATGATATACTTTTGATGTAAATCGAGTCTATGCATTTCTTTTGTTTCATGGTCATATTGCACCAATGATTTCCAGTTTTGGCCGGTGTGTTAACAGGTTCAAGTATAGTATGCAGGCCCCGGCTTCCTTCCTGGGGTGTTCCTGAAACCTGAGCAGGTGTTACCATTACACTTTTTGTAATGGGGGTGTTTAGGATTGGCTGGGTGAAACCAAGTTGTTGAGGGGGAATTAGTGCAACTAATAATGGAAACTGATATTTTAGCCTAGAGTAGGTTTTAAGAACAAAATACGCTGGTCTACCTGTGAAACATGAGAGTAACCTGTAACTATTAACACATGTTTACAATGCATATACTCATTGGATATGTACAGCCTTGGTTGGTGTAGGGATTCCCATGTCCAGTGGTCTCCAACCCTGGGGGGAGCTTAGATGCAGCACTAATTTAACACACCTGATTCAGATCATCAGGCCCTTCAGTACCATCTCAATATTAGAGCCAACTTAGCTTCAACATAACTGGCTCCAACAGTATTCTGTTTCAGATTTGTTAAATAGGCCCACACCTAAGCTCTGCAGGGTGGCAGGTCTCCAGGAGCACAGCTGGTGACCGCTGCCCAAATCAATCTGCTTAGAGAACATTTTAAATGCTACATCAGCAATACCAACAACAGTCATGTAACCTAATGTATAATAATGTAATGACACTTACTTACACTATATGCACAATGATATAGAATGTTTTCTCTATCCAACACCAGAGTCACCCACACTTCTAACACCCTTCCTGCGACCTGTTTTCAAAGGGGGGGAGCCGTGGGGCATCGGGTGCAG
>JAODKL010000095.1:545025-560502 GCA_026780765.1 Petrocephalus schoutedeni
TGGAACTGGGCCAGATTCGAACCCTGGTCCCAGAGGTGTGAGGCGGAAGTGCTACCCACTGCGCCACCGTGCCGCCCGACAGTTATTCAATTATGTTTATTTTTTCTAACAAGAAGAGAGAGTAAAGGTGGGAAAGACAAACATGCAATAGGAAGATACATGTAACAGCCTTGGGGGGGATGTCTCCTGGTGGGCAGGTCCAGATTCAGATGCAAATGCCGGGAAAAAAAACTGACACACTCAGGAACAGATACATGCTTGGTCAGCCACAGGAAATGACATAAGCACAATGGTTAAACGGTGATCTCTTTGATGGAGGATGTGCTCTACTATTCACTTTTCTTCACCCATTCACCCATCTGTTTTGTTCACCTTTTTTCCCAGATCCCCTGGTTTTGTTCCAGTATCCTGAGGACTACAGCAATGAGGTGCATCATCACACACCTTCGACCCGGCGCAGGGATGAGGAGCGTCGTCACTCTGGCGGCGCGTTCTCACCTTAAGCCCACGCCCGGCGCAGGGATGAGGAGCGTCATCACTCTGGCGGCGCGTCCTCACCTTTGAGCCCACGCCCGGCGCAGGGATGAGGAGCGTCGTCACTCTGGCGGCGCGTCCTCACCTTCGAGCCCACGCCCGGCTCAGGGATGAGGAGCGTCGTCACTCTGGTGGCGCGTCCTCACCTTCGAGCCCACGCGCGGCTCAGGGATGAGGAGCGTCGTCACTCTGGTGGCGCGTCCTCACCTTCGAGCCCACGCCCGGCTCAGGGATGAGGAGTTTGCTCATTGGGTGCTTTGGGCAGGAACAGAGTAACATACTTCGTGCATGAAATCTGGTGAAAGTACACTATAGAAATAAAATTCAAGTTTTAGTGAGCAGTATTACAAAATAATCATCAAACTACAATTCCAGAAAAGCACTTGTTTGGAATGTTCCACACCCTATTAGGGTTGCAGGAACAACTGCATACAACATAAACTTCAAGGTGTGTGATAAAATATGGGAGTAACTTCTTATGTGTGCTGAATGATTAAATGAAAATCTGTAATGAAAAATGTAGCCATTTCTTTTCGAACCCAGAACAATAAGCCTCAAAATAAGGAAATTAATCACGAAGTACATTGTGCTGTGTGATAGCGCTTTCCTTACTGTGTTTCCGTGATAATGAAAGCGAGCTCGGGCCTGGATGGTAAAGTGCCATGTAAGCACAGACTGGCAGGGGAGTGGGGAGGGGTAGGAATCATGCTCTGGTGTGGTGCAAGGCAAGTGTCAGTATACCCTGAGGTCAGGGTTGGGGTCCTGGGTCCCTTTGCTGCATGTTAGAATGGAGATGTCATGTATGTCACCCCTTCGAGGCAGCCTGTTCCTTTACCTGAATATAAGTATGTTTGCTCCTCTCAGGAATCTGTTCGGAGTCTCCCACGGTTCTGCTTCCCGTACGACATTGAAAGGTAAAGTCACGGGCCTCCAGTTCATGGAAGATAATTCCAACAAGACTGTGTAGTAAACTCTGCGGTGACCATGCATCTTCTCAATGGACTGCAGGACTGTGTTTATGGACACAAGAGACTGTGTTACCTATTGGGATAGCAGGACTCCCTGTTTTCCTGGGTAATAGTGCCTAGTATCTTTATGGGTTCAGGATGGATACTCTTTCTGTTATGTGCAGGGTGAAACCAAGCATGGTAGTACAACACTTCACCTTCGTACTCACTGATCTAGAGGGATGCCAGCGTTTCGGATTTTGCCGTCAGACTTCTGGATCTAAGAGCTGTCTCTGCATCTTGAGGTAAAGCAACATGAAACTGAAAAATTAACAGCTGTCTTTGTAGCTCGACTGCCACCTACTGGATGCATGAAGGGGTTCAGGTGGGCTTCTCACAATACCGCAGTAGGATTTTTAGGCGCAGTTGTGAAGTATACTTGCTTGCTACTATCTCAGTTAATGTTAGTGCTCTAATAGGTAGCCAGCAGGTAGGGCTTTCACAGGCAAACCCTCCACTGAGAGGTATAATGGGTAAACCCCTCAATGAGCTTTATCCTGGGCAAGTCCTCCAGAAAGGGCTTCCACAGGGAGACCCACCAATGAGATCTATCAGGGCAACCCCCCCCCCCCCCCCCCCCCCCACACACACACACACTAGCAAATACTGCTATAAGACTTACCATGGGCAAACTTTATAATGAGGGCTCACCCCAAATATGAGCTATCACTTGCATTTTTATATTTTTGATACATCATGTCTATCATGTGACTCATAACTCTCACGTCAATATGATGCTTAAGGCCTATGTGATACCCTGATGACCTCCATGTCAGAATGTGTTCATACGAGATACATGCTTACAGACACCATCAACCTTGTTAACTTGAGCGCTCTCAGGCCCCTTTCAGACCTAGCGACTTCTTCAAACTCATAGCCAGATGCAAGGCTGTCGAACTACGACAAGGAGAGCAACACAGCAGCATATAAAGCTGTCATGATCCTTTATACACAGAGATGCCTGTCTAATGGCTGAAGCCCTGTAGGAACTTAACAGGGTTAGGGTCGGGTTAGGATTATAAAACACTGCAATGACCCTTCGTGTACTTAGAAGGGTAGAGTATAGGGGGATTTGAGAAGGCCACAAAAGGACACAGCATAGGGTGACCAGATAATCTATGTCATTCCGGACACTTTGAGCTAGGACAGGACTTGTAAACTACCATTTCAATCAAAATGCCCCAGATTTCACTTAAGCACCAAGTTTTTACTGTGTGCTGATTGGTCAGTTTCCTATAATCATGCATGTGTCATTAATGTTAATGTGGAACAGCTGTAAGCGTCTTTCAAACAAGGAGACAAACCAGTGAGAACATAAGAAGAACTGAACTCTTTGGCCAGTCACAGGAGCCTTTTTGGTTTTAAAGTATTTTATAAAGCCTGAAGCAGCTCAAAGTGTCTGGGATGACATGGATCATCTGCTCACCTTAACATAGCGACAATGACGCAGCTGGCAGAATTAAAGAAGAGGTTTTGAATTATTCCTGTAACCCTGTTTTACCCCTTGATGTGCTAGGAGGTGAGCTGTGCTGTAGAGTATTACTCTGGCCTGGACTTCCCCCTGGGGAACATCTGTTAGGACTCAATCCCTACCAGCTCTCAAGCCTCTCATTTCTCTTTGTTGCAGTTACCTACCCTGGTTTGAGGTCTTCTACAAACTCCTGAACAATCTGGCTGACTACTTGACAAAAGGACAGGTAAAGCCACAGTCATGTTCATATTCACTCCCTGCGTTAGGAATGATCCCTTTGTGCTTCTTGTGAAGCAGAGCATTCTAAAAGGACCACATCCTGGTCATCCCACGCTGCTCTCTAACAGACCAATGAGTTGCAAGAACTGCTGTCCGCCCTCCACAATCACCCTGTGCCACAAGCTGACTGCTTTGCCACTCTACAGCTGGTAAGTCAACAGCGGCCAAAGGCAACCTGCTTCAGGTCAACATTAAATGCTAAAATAAAAAAAGAGTACGTTAATTGTCCTGTGTATTAATTTAAATTACAGAATAACAACTTTGGGGAGCAAAATGCTGTGCTCTCAGTCTCTGGTACCTTTCTGATCTTGCCATTTTCTTGGAAGAGATGTGCTCTTGTAGAAAACAACATTCTGTGTAATGGGCAGGGTACCCACACATTTACATTGTGATAAGCCTGTTTTTCCTCAATACTTTGTTGCCACAGAGTTTCATTTTATGGAGAAAACAACTGATTGGGGATGAATCTGCTTGATAGCAGATGTGAGGAATATACTAGAAACCTGTAGACATTATCTTGGATACAAAGCTATGATATGATAGCAGGTCTTCACTGTGGTGAAGGCAGATTATCAGTGATCCATCTTCATTTCTATGCCCTTGTTGCATAAGTGCTGCTATAGCTGTGCTAGGTTGACTTGCTGTCAATTATAACTGTGCTGTTTGGTTTTGGTCTTCTTGCCAGCTCTGAGGAGTCTTGCCACTCTTCTGCGCTGTGTTGTCACATGAAGGTCTGTTGCATTTTGCCCGTGTGTTTGCTGTAGCTCTGCTGTGGCATGCTCTCCACTGTCTTACATTACCACACCAACCCATGCTGTGAGTTGTTACATATATCCATGCTTTGCTTGGCCTTGAGGTCGAGCTTATAGATTTTTTTTTTTTTTTTTTTATTTAGTATTTTTGGTTCTTTTTTAGATTTTATTTTTCCATGTAAAGTTTGTTTTTATTTTATTTCAGTTAGTTTTGGAAGCAATATTTATAGTTTCTGTTGAGCTGTACTTTATCATTGTTTTTGTTATATTGTTTTATTCCAATTTTGATTTTGGCTAACGATAATCACCCTGACTCTGTGTGAGATGAAGCTGCATTATAAATGTCAGCGTGTCTCATCTTCCTTGAGGGTGGGCACTTGCAGGTCATCACGGGGATACAAGACCCTTTCGGAGGCTGTTGCCCTGCCCCATCAGGGGAGTCAGGGGTGAGTTCCACTGTAGCTTGGGCTTCACCTGACTAATCCCTTGAACAGTGGAGCAGGATTCATCCCGAGGCAGACTAACCCCGGAGCCATTGCTGGACTAACTTCTTATGACTGGACTAACATGAGATCCCAGGCTGGAATGACCCCTAAAATAGGATAAACTCCAGGAATTTTGCACAGGACTAATACACAGAGAAACTCTTTTCGGAAGAGGTGTGAAAACCATAATGGAATGGAGCCACCCTAACCCTTAACCGGCAACCCACTGCAAACTTAGGCTGAACACTGCATGGCACTAATCTCCAGTTCACCACCCTTTCTGTACCTATGGCAGTTTGTGCCTCTGTTCCTTGGCCATGGGTGCATAAGCACGTGTGAAGATCTGTCTCACATTGTTCTGTTGGGCCTGAGCTGCAGTATCAGCCTGCACACCCGTAGCTGTGGTCAGTCAGTGTACAGGCCCCTTGCTGTAATAACCAGGTGACTGTGGCCTGCTCTGTGACGTCCCCACAGGTACCATACTTCATCGCTCCAGACCCCAGGAGTCTGCCCTCCATCCCTGAGAGTGTAAGCTTCTCTGCCGACACCAGCTACTGCTCTAACCCTCCCTTGCTGTGAATCTGCTAATTCCAGCATGATGGATTAATAACATATATATTCACCCTGCTGACCTCCCCGATGTGTTTGTTTGGGCCTGTGCTTATGCGATGTGTGTGATGTGCTTGTCTGTGTCTGAGTGTGTGGTCTGTGCCCAAGTGTAAGGTCTGTGCTTATGCATGTTCTGTGCTCCTGCTTGTGTATGGTCTGTACTTGTATGTATGTATGTATGTGTATGGTCTGTGCTCATGGGTGTGTGTGTGTGTGTGTGTGACTCTTTTCCAGAGGAACCTGACAGAGTTGGTGGTCTCAGTGGATGTCAGTAACCTTCTGCAGCTTTATGCCAGCATGCTGTTTGAGAGGCGCATCCTCCTCTACTCCAGCAAGCTGAGCACAGTGAGCACCCTGCCCCACCCTCTGGTGTCTCCATTGGCTCTCAACAAGTGTTACGTGATGGCATTTCAGAAGTGACGATTGGTTTAGGGCCTGCAAAATAGCCACAGATTGGCTGTCAGAAATGCTTATTTGCTCTTGTGTTATGTGATTGGCAGTTTTTAGCTTTTTCAGGGGTGCAGATTGGCAGTCCACTTCTGTGATTGGCTTTGATAGTTTCAGAAATGCTCATTAGCTCTCTGCCCCTCCCCAGCTGACAGCTTGTGTGCACGCCTGCAGCTCCGTGCTCTTCCCTATGTACTGGCAGCACATTTTCATTCCTGTTCTTCCTCCACATCTACTCGACTATTGCTGGTGGGTCCCTCTGCGATCGTCCACAGGTCTAGAGGATGGTATTTTCTTAAGGATATGCCATCCACAGCAATTTGTGATTGGCTGATCAAACAAACAATTCAAGCTTAAATGATGTTTGAACTGGAGGGTGTTGAAACCACATGGCTAATGGAGTTTTCTATAATTTTTTTCTCTTTCCCTCCACTTTCCAACGTGACGCCCTAGTGCTCCCATGCCCTACTTGATTGGGGTCCATTCGAGTCTCTCTGAGGTACCGACCCACTGCCATTCAGAACCAGAGTTCTTTACTGTCATTGCAGAATGGTACATTCGTGAAAAAATCTCCCAATGGCAGTTAAAACAACACACACATATATCAAGGGACAGAAACAAAACAAACAATGCACAATAAATAAAAATAAAACCCAAGACAACTTTTTATAGTAATACTTAGTCAAATGTGAAATTGTTTAAAAAGCAAGTGGAATGTGGGGTATAAATATACCGTAAGAATGAGATGTAAAATAAGCTGAATGCAACGAGTGTGTGTGTGTGAACAAAATGTCAAGTGCAGCAGCGTTCACAGTGAACAGGCCACGCCCCCTGTGCCCCGGGCCGCTCGATTGGCCGACAGCTGAACACTGCCTCCCCCATGTCCTGCAGAGCGTGCGAAGCATTGCCTTGGAGGATGTAGTGATCCTGAACATAGACACGAACACCATGGAGTCTCCCTTCGATGACCTGAAGAGGATTCCCTCACATGTGGTGATTCCCTGAAGGGGCTGAGGCTTGGGGGGTTCGTGTGCCCTTTGGACCTGAACCTCTTACTCACCAGTGCTCCTCAGGTGACAGCTTTGAAGGTGAGGTTGAAGAAGCAGTCTGCAGCCACAGGGACGGGTGTGGCCAGGGCCTTCCTGAGGGCGCAGGCCGAGCTCTTCGGGGGTTACAGGGAGTCACTGAGCAGAACGACGGTGAGCCGGACTCGGGGGTGTGTCTGGGGGGTGTCAGTGTTCTGTTTCTGTTCAGTCTTTTAAAAACATAAACAGGCACAGGTGTTATTTGAGAGGAAATATTACTTAATCTGCCATTTTGTTTTTTAATGTCTCGTTTCTTTACTTCCCAAAGGAGGATGGACCCATTTTTTTCTGCAAAGAATCTTTTCTGAACCATAAATCCAAGTCCATGAGGTACTTCCTGGAGAGTGCAGTCCACCTGCAGTTCTTCAAGCAGGTACCACGGCTCGAACTGCTGACCTTCTGCTCACTAGTAGGGCTGTCACGATATCAGATTTTCACTACATAATAATCAGTACATGAACTGGCAATATTGATATAATTGCAATATCCAGGGCTGCTACACAAATGTTTATTTACACCCACAATTTGGTAAGCTGATTAGTGATATGCTTAAAATAAGGAGAGACGTATTACAATGGCCAAAAGTTAATTATCTGTATAAATTCAGTGTATCGGGGAAGAGAAAAGGGGACGTCGACATGGGGTAATGATGGGCTGCTCTAAGCTAAGGAAGCAATAAGCATTGCAGATTGGGACAGCTGAGCAGAGAGCAGAGCAGAGATATTGCGGATAAACAAGGTAAAAAGACATCAGTAGTGTTGCGGGCCTTTTTACAGTTTGAAATCCCACACGTTTATTAAACATAAGAATACAGATTTATACAGATTACTTTTTAGGCACACTACTAATCTGCTTGTCAAATTGTGTCCGTAAATAAATGTCTGTATAATACCAAAATGTCGGCATCTGGACTGATCTTGCTGGCATAAATACACTGGTACGCCCCTTATCCATAGCCATGGATATATTCATCTGATATTGCGACAGCTCTAATCACAGGCACAGAGGTTTAACACAGCACCCCTTGGTCACAGAGATGGCAGACCAGGCGATATCGGCATCCACGTGGCACACAGTGGCGGTCTTTACTACTACTCAAACTCCACATTTATTCAAACCCCGCATCACAGCAGACTCTAGGGGGCACCATAATGCCTTCTCACATTTTGGATTCCTATCGTTGTGTGTCGGTGTTCCGTTCAGTTCATTGATGCCCGCCTGGAGCTGCTGAACCACGGGAGGGCACCGGCAGATGTCTTTGAGGAGGAGATCCTTCAGTGCGCTGCCTCTGCAGGTAGGAAGTCCCTCCGGAGAGAACAGGCAACATGCCCGCCGAGTGCCTTTGAGAGTCTTTCTGAAAAACTGAAGCCGGCTCTGCTCCCCTTCCAGCAGGTGCAAGGCCATACCAGCAGTGGGTGGGCAACCTCAAGGTACTCATTAGACATTCGCTGAGTTACTCATCCCAGTGTGTCTACCTCATGCCAGTATTAAATGAGTAAAATGCAGCATTACTTTCATACATCATATCTTCTTTTATGTTTACTCCCACGGTGAACTAGCTGACTGTCCTTTTGTCTGCATTGGACACCATGTTTTTTTTATTTGAATGGCAAATGAAAGGTGATTAATTGTCATTGTTGACGCACCACAGCACACAACAAAATGTGTCCTCTGCATTTAACTCATGTGTCACAGCAGGGGGCAGCTACGTGAGTGCCCGGGGAGCAGTGCTTGGGGGCGGCACCTTACTCAGGGTACCTCAGAGTTGGGGAGTCGAACTGGCAACCTTCCGATTACACAGTCGCATCCCTAACTATTGCACCACCACTGTCCCACCACTGATTGGTTGTCTGATGTGGCTGGTGATAGGTGGCCAGTGAATTTAGCTGCATTACTTACATCTCTGTGTCCTTAGATAGGTGGCGGAGCTCTCTTCCACACTGTTAAGTCCAAAGCCAACATGTGCAAGTCTGTGAGTACCAAGCTCATACCAGGAGAGCCATCAGAAGCCCAGTGGGATGCGGGTGGTCACTGTCTGATCTGCACTCTGTCCCTACAGGCCACTGCTCAAGCCAAGTCCTGTCTGAGGAGTATCACTGCCAGTAAGGTAAGAGAGTGTATGTCTGTGTGTGTGTACTGTAATAATCGTATGCATTGCTGCATGACTCATGTGAGTGTTTTTGACTTCCCGTCCCACTGTGTCTGTCATTGTCTGGGGTTCCCGTTCCTGGTGTTTCCCTCCATGGGGGTTCCTCACCCTGTCTAAGTAAATAGATTAGAAATATAAATAAACACAGCATGAGATTACCTATGTGGGCACCGCCCACCTTCCTCATACAGCTGCTCACCATAACTACTACAACAGCAGCTATTCTTCCTCTACTCTTTCGCCGTTGACCGCTGATCTGTGAAAGTCCACACTGCCACCTACTGGAAATACCAAATGAATTATCTTGCCCATGCATTTGGATGCTCAAGGTTTCAGCTAGACATAAAAATCTGGGCTACACATGCACTGACCACGTTCGTCCGCAGCCAACCCCTGATGAGGAAATTTACATCACATATCCTCATTTGCAACCGAAAGCATATGCGGAAAAGTGAAGTATAAATTGGCCTTTAAGTGCAAAGCGTTGTTAGCTGTTGTTGGCAGACCAGTCACTGTTGGTGAGGGGTCACTGCTGTGGGATAGAAACTGTTCGATTGCATCACTGTGTATGTATCTGTGTGTGTGTGTGTGTGTGTGTGTGTGTGTGTGTGCAACAGGAGGACAGTGAAGCCGCCATGCTCTACAGGGTGGGGTCCCTTCACTCCGAATCCCTCGGGTCACAGCTGCACCGCAGGGCCCAGTCTGACTGCCTACAGAACCGGCTGCCAATCACACAGCATTTCGGAAAGGTGGGGCCCTCCCACTGCTCATTCCATGACCATGCCCACATCATAACTTATTCCATTTCACTCAACCAGAACCGAGTAATTATCAATGCACTAACTAACTACTGTGCATCAATGTCAATTTGTCCCCTGTGCTGCATCCCCGTGCTGTCTGACTGTACTGCATCACTGTGCTGTCTGACTGTGCTGCACTACTGTGCTATGGCTTTATCGCTGCTGCTCTACCTCTCATCACTGTGTATCATTGCTTCTTATGTGTCATGTGGTTACACCCTCCATTTTGCCCCTTTGGTCTACACTGTGCTGTGCAATGCTGTGGTGCACCAGTCTCGCCCACGTCGCCCAAACCGTAGGAACATGAGCCCCATGGAGGAGTACAGCCAACTGGAGCCAGGCAGTACCTGGAGCTGCAGCTGGAATTCTGCCCTAGAGAATGGGTGAGTGTGCTGGGGGGATGAACAGGGAGACGGGATGGGAGGAGGGGAGACGGGGGGATACCGAAGATGGTGGGAGGGCCTGGAGGTGGAGAAAAGCACAGGAATGTGGGTGAGTACCGAAGATGGTGGGAGGGCCTGGAGGTGGAGAAAAGCACAGGAATGTGGGCGGGTACCGAAGATGGTGGGAGGGCCTGGAGGTGGAGAAAAGCACAGGAATGTGGGCGGGTACTGAAGATGGTGGGAGGGCTAGGAGGTGGAGAAAAGCTTGGGAATGCGGGTGGGTACCGCATATGGTGGGAGGGCCTGGAGGTGGAGAAAAGCACAAGAATGTGGGCGGGTGGGTACCGCATATGGTGGGAGGGCCTGGAGGTGGAGAAAAGCACAGGAATGTGGGCGGGTACTGAAGATGGTGGGAGGGCCTGGAGGTGAGTTAGGGAATGAGGAAAGTGTCAAGGTGTAAGGCTTCGTTTAACATGAGGACTCAGAGTCTCAGTGCAAGCGTGTGTGTGTGTGTGTGTGTGCATCATTTAGAACACCAGATGCCCAGCAAAGTGTGACAGACGGTGCCCAGCCAGATGACCTGGACAGCGAGCTGGTGCCAGACCCTGAGGAAATGGACCTGCTGGGGGAGATCTTTGATACTCTCAGTCTAAGGAGCTCCCATGATCGAGGCCTGATCTATGCCACCCGCAGCCTAGACCTCTTTGGCTCTGACAGCACCGACTTCATCACGCAGGTAGAGTGCCAGAATGCATTGCCAGCAGTGAAAACCTCACACGCAAACATAGTCTTATGGCGGCCATGCTTCTGAACTATCCTCTGCTCATGTTTGTTGCAGCGCAAGATGACAAACCCAAGTCAGGAGAGTCTGAGCCCCTCTACTGGCAGGAGCGAGAGTCTGCTGAGCTGGGGGCAAGATGGGGACTTAGAGGAGGGTGAAATGGAGGAGGCACAGGATGGGGACTTAGTGGAGGGACTGGATGAGGGTCTGGGGAAGATGGAGAAGGAGGATGAGCTTGCTGAGGGGACAGAATGGGAGGCTACTCCTGCGAGCAGTTTGGGTGTTGCCTGGCAAACAGGCACTAGTAATGAGTGGTGTGACCCTTGCAGGAGGGGCGGGGAAAGGCAGGATTCACCTTCACAGCTAGAGACTTGTAGAAAGGAAGGCTGTCCCTTAGCCCAGAGAGCAGATGTGGACACCAGCACAATCCCTGCAAGAATGATGGAGCAGCCAGGCCCCTCAAACCAACATGGAGAGGAGCCAGGCCCTGCAAATCATTGGGGGGAAGAGCCAGTCCCTTTAGGCTCGCAGGAGAAGCAGCCAGTCCCTTTATGTGTACGGAGGGAGGAGCCAGTCCCTTTATATGTACGGGGTGAGGAGCCAGTACCTTCAAACCCACAGGAGGAGGAGCCAGTCCCTTCAAGCTCACAGGAGAAGGAGCCAGTCCCTTCATGTGTAGGGGGGGGGGAGCCAGTACCTTCAAGGCCACCGGAGGAGGAGCCAGTCCCTTCAAGCACACGGGGAGAGGAACCAGTCCCTTCAAGCCCACGGGGGGAGGAGCTAGTGTCCCAAATACCCAGAGTACAGGAGGCGGTGGCTCTGTTCCAGGTCAAGGCCATGAAAAAGCAAGTTGATGTGAAAAGAAACACCCCCAGTGCTTCTCCCAATGGTAGGCAGGAGACAGCAGCCACCTTCGAGGTTGCCAATAATGTGGCAGCACCACCCGGGAGAGAGACAGGGACTCCGGGGGAGGAAGAAAGCTTGCCTTTGGTCAAGGTGTCTGAGCTGAAGAAGAGGTTTGAAGCCTGACACCGTAACCAGGGCCTGACATTGTAACCAGGCAGGAGTTGTTTTCCTGCAGATTTGCCAGTGTTGTTGATGATGACTACTGATGGCATTAAGCCATTTAAGTATTACAAATGAGAAGGGCATCTGGCTGGCTGTTTCTCCACAGGGCTGTTTCTCCACACTCCACGGATCGGAGATGACATGCTGGATACAGCTCTGCAGGATGAGCCAGAAGCAGTGACACATTTTACTGATCTTTTGTTAAGCAAGCATTCTTGACTTAATAAAAGGACATTTTTATCTAAGAATACCAGTTATTCAGTTCTGATTGACTGTATGGTAGTTTCGTCATAAACTGTCACATCTGGCCTCCATCTCTTTGGGTTAAACATATACTTGCTGCTCTCATAATCTGCTCTTTTTGCATAGTTTTGTATTTCATGTTAATTAAATAATGTCTGGTATTTTCAATTACATGCTTCATGTCAAACAACATCAGAATGATCATTAAATCATTTCATTTTGATCATAAGTGAAGAACTTGCTTTGACATGGTACATGAGAAACTTCCTGAACAGATCCTATAGACATCATCGAAGGAGCAGGATTCCTAAATCAATGAGGCCTGAAATTGAATGATATAATACAAAGACAAGGGGAATAATATAATAATTTTCCGAAATCATGGAGGTAACAAAATGGTGAAAATGAGCTATGCCTATTTCTACACGTACAATGAAAAGTTCAGTGAAGTTTTCAAAATCATTAAGACGAAGCCACTGTTCATTTCTATGACTTCATGGTACTTCAGGTTTGCATCGTTTTTAGCCGCTATTGCTGCTCCACATGGTTTACACTCAGTCTTGTTTTCTATCCCATTCATCCATATGTCTGTATGTTTTTTTTTCTACCTAATGTCACAATCAGCCCCACCCTACATGTCTTTTGCCCTGTGTTTCCCTCAGGTGTGACTCTTAATTAACCACACCCGAGTCTTGTTAGTCTTGCCTCGTGTTCCAATCCCCTTGTTTACCAAGCACACCTGCCTTGTGTTGGCTCCTTGATTGGCTCCCTATATTAGTTTGTCTCAGTCTTGTGATCCCTGTCTGGTCATTGTGAGTGCTGTTTGTCGTGTCCCTCTGCTTCCCGCTTGTTTCCCTGCTGGCAGTATATGCCCCGATAGGGGTTCTGCCCGACAGCCTGCCTCTTGGGTTGTTCCTACCCAACACATTGTGACACATAAAGCCGACTGTGGTACAGATTAGGTCAGTATATTATTTTTCACACTATTACACTGTCCAGACTGTAGTATCTGTTTTTTGACAATATTTTCAAATGCAAAACTGTGCCCGATATTAAATCTCCTTGATAAACCTCACAGAGTGGATGGGGTCTCCTATGATAAAATTGAACAGCTGATTTTGTTGCATGTTATTGCATGCATGCATAGTTTACACACTTGAAGCCAGTTAAATCAAAAAAAAAAAAAAAAAAAAATTAGTCAAAATGCAGTGTAGGTCTAGTGCAATCCAGATACGGGTCCGAGTGTGTAAAAAATCACAGGAGCTGAAAAATTGTATCATTCAGCAACTGGTATCGAAGTCAAGGTATTGGTACTGGTGCGATAAGAATGATACCCAGCCCTAATCAACGATACTACTTCTGATACTACTTCCATTTCAAATTAACCCCTTCTTACATTCTCATATTATTATTCATTAATGAACAGTTGCAACAGTTATGGGCATCAAAAATTATGGGACACAACTAGAGTTGAGCGAACACCTGGAAGTTCGGGTTCGGCGAGTTCGGCCGAACTTTGCCGCAAAGTTCGAGTTCAGGACCCGAACTCGACCTGAACTTGCCCCCGAACCCGAACCCCATTGAAGTCAATGGAGACCCAAACTTTGGGGCACTAAAATGGCTCTAAAAAGGTGATACAAAGGGCTAGATGGCTGCAAAATGGGGGTAAGAGCAGGACAATTGCCCTGCAAACAAATGTGGATAGGGAAATGGCTTAACCCTCTGGGGTCGGCAGTAAAGAGAATATTCGCTGAACATTTAAATAAGTCTGCGAGTGTTTATCATAGAAACATTTTAAAAACACCGCCAGAAACCTTGAACGGTCTACTTTTAAAAAATATATAGGAAGAAATTAAATCTATTTTCACAATTTTGCTAAGAGAATAAAACATAGAAGGGGGGTGACTCAGGTGTCTGAGTCGGTGATCACCCCTCCCTTTGCAAATCGCGCTATTCACGTGCTAATGATATGCTAAATGCAAAAAATCGCTATAGGTCACCCACAGAAATAACAGCCAGATTATTAATTATATTTCTGTGTCAGGGGTACAAAGATGGTAGATTGCACCTACAAAAAAATCGCTATAGGTCACCAACAGAACAAATAGTTGATGAGATTCCTAACATTGTACCTCACTTCAGCTGCCTGCTTCCTGTCCCTGCACTACTCAAAGCTTATGGGCAGTACTACGCGTGATCCAGCTTTTATAGAGGCTGGGTCACATGATGCACCGGCCAATCACAGCCATGCTATTAGTAGGCATGGCTGTGATGGCTTCTAAGGGCACACAGCTTAAAAGTTTTCAACAAGCTTTATTAAACGCCCGAACACCGAACTCGAACCCGAACTTTTACGGAAAAGTTCGGTTCCGGGTACCAAAAACCGTAAAGTTCGGTACGGACCCGAAGTTCGGGCTTGCTCAACACTAGACACAACCTCGCAAGGGGACACGCACTCACACAGAGAAAGGGGTGGGGACAGACAATCACACTGAGAGAGGGGTCGGGACACACATTCACACAGAGAGAGGGGTCGGGACATGCATTCACACAGAGAGAGGGGTCAGGACACGCACCCACAGAGAGAGAGGGGTCGGGACAATCACTTACACAGAGAGAGATGTTGGGACACACTCTCAGAGAGAGAGGTCGGGACACACTAACAGAGAGAGAGGGGTTGGGACACACACTCGCAGATAGAGGGATCAAGACACACACTCGTATAGAGAGAGGGGTCGAGACATACACTCACACCGAGAAAGAGGAGTCGGGACACGCACTTCCAGAGAGAGAGAGAGGCTGGGACATGCACTCACAGAGAGAGGGGTTGGGACATTCACTTACAGAGAGAGGTTGGGACACACTCTCATACTGAGAGAGGGGTTGGGACACGCACTCACACTGAGAGAGGGGTCGGGACATGCACTCACACTGTGAGAGGGGTCGGGACACGCACTCACAATGAGAGAGGGGTCAGGACACGCACTCACACTGAGAGAAGGGTCGGGACACACACTCACACCGAAAGAGGGGTCAGGACACACACTCACACCCAGAGAGGTGTCGGGACACACACTTCCAGGGAGAGAGAGAGGTTGGGACACGCACTCACAGAGAGAGGTTGGGACACACTCTCAGAGAGAGGGGTCGGGAGACACACTCATACTGAGGGAGGGATCGGGACACGCACTTACACTGAGAGAGGGGTCGGGACACGCACTCACACTGAGAGAGGGGTCGGGACACGCACTCATACTGAGAGAGGGGTTGGGACACACACTCACACTGAGAGAGGGGTCGGGACACGCACCCACAATGAGAGAGGGGTCGGGACACGCACTCACACTGAGAGAGGGGTTGGGACACACACTCACACCGAGAGAG
>JAODKL010000095.1:611682-622385 GCA_026780765.1 Petrocephalus schoutedeni
GCGAGCTCTGAGGGGGGCGAGGTCACCTGGGGGCGTGGTCGGGCAGCGAGCTCTGAGGGGGGCGAGGTCACCTGGGGGCGTGGTCGGGCAGCGAGCTCTGAGGGGGGCGAGGTCACCTGGGGGCGTGGTCGGGCAGCGAGCTCTGAGGGGGGCGAGGTCACCTGGGGATGTGGCCGGGCAGTGAGCTCCATTCCTATACTTGTGTATGAGGCATGTCCAAATTGCATGCTCCTTGCTCACATGCACAGCTCTATCTGCTGGGACCTTACTCGGACACATCATTAAACGGCTTTTCCCTTTCACACGGCTTGCCGTTCTCAAAGGTACCACAGATGGCACCTTAATCACTAGGCCAGCTGCTTGCATACCACCGAGGTAGGAGGGTTTGGATGCCGTGACCTGGCTGCTTCTCTGGCTGGATGTGTCCCAGGAGGCCAATGCTCAGCTGTCCTCTTCCTGTCCCACTGTGCCAGATGGAAAGGCACATGGCTGCCAGCGCACAGCGCCCGCCCCTGACGCTTTCGGCCCTCCCGATTGGCTGTGCTGAGCGAGTGTGCTGACCATTCCCCCCGCTCCCCCGCAGGTGGTGAAGCTGAAGCAAATCGAGCACACGCTGAACGAGAAACGAATTCTGCAGGCCGTCAGCTTCCCCTTCCTGGTCCGAGTAGAGTACACCTTCAAGGTAGCGTTGGCGCCCGTGTGTGTGTGTGGGTGTGTCGGTGCCCGTGTGTGCGTGCGTCTTGGTGCCCGGCAGAGTCCGTGTGTGCATTCAGCTCACCAGCCCACCACTCCTCCAGGACAACAGCAGCCTGTACATGGTGATGGAGTATGTACCAGGAGGGGAGATGTTCTCACACCTGAGGAGGATCGGCAGGTTCAGGTAAGCCCGGTGCAGTGCTTCTGCTGGTGGTGATGGTGTGATGATGGGATGGGGTTTCGGGTGCACACTTGAAACCTTAGCATGCAAAAGTCGATCCGTGAGGAGCAGGGAGAGCCTGTGTGGAGCACAGGCATACGGGCACAGTCCTAGGCGCGGACACTCACGCGGTGTAGGTAGAGTAGAGCGGCCAGTCAGCCCAGCTGCCAGTCTCCCGACAGTGGGAGGAAGCCAGCGCATGCAGCAGAAAGGCACGTGAAGCGCGGTGCACATGCAACCTCAACACACACAGCAAAGACGGGATTCAAGCCCCCAACCATGAGTGAGGTGACAGTGTTCATGCTTGATCAAAGACCCAGCTGGGGTGTGAATACTCGGTCAGCCACAGGAGTTGATCCCATGACCTTCTGGGGTTTGCTGGTCCCTAATGTGACGTGGTGATTTCCTCTTGTGCGCCGTATGCTCTCCGGCGGCCCCCGATGGAAACGTAGCGAGCCGCATGCCCGCTTCTACGCCTCCCAGATCGTGCTGACGTTTGAGTACCTGCACTCCCTGGACCTGATCTACCGGGACCTGAAGCCAGAGAACCTGCTGATAGACCAGCAGGGCTACATCCAGGTGAGTCTGTCTTAGAGCGCGGTGCCCGTCAGCCGGCCGCGGTGTGAGGTGCTGTACTGGTTCAGCAGAAATCAGGCACTTGAACAACTGAGAGAAAGATGTAGAAAATTATTACCTTTAAACTTCCGTTTACCAGATGCTGATGCTGTCGTCCGACTTTTTTGGCCATTTGTGACTTGCTGTGATGCTTTCACGATCCCCGTGGGAAGGTTCTCTTTTCACCTCCCCCATCTTGCTCTCTGTGTGATGCACTTCCTGGTGAAAGCGAGCGCAGGGTCGGCCAGCGTGCGGAAGTCCTGCAGCTCGGGGGGGGGGGGGTTGAGGGGATTTGAATCGGCGACCTTCCGATCACAGGTACGATTCCTAACCCACTGAGCTGTGCCCCTCCCCCCGGTAGCGTGATTAGTTATTGTACAGGGGCAGTACACCAGCACGCACTGGTGCACTAGCTGGCCCCAGCAACATGCCGGGGTTGTGGGTAATCGCCCACCTGAGGTGTGACCGTGAACCAGGGTAAAACGATTTCGCATGTGAATATTCAGGGTCATCCTGCTCCAGAAAGAGCGGAGATGCATTCTCAGTAACGGAAGCCACCTGCATCTGCACGTCTGCGTTGGGTTCTGCCTCGGAAGTTAAGGTTCCTCGTGTCCAGGCGGGGGTGCAGGCCCCCAGAGCGACACTCCCATGTCTTTCTTAGACTCAGCGCCTTCTCCCTTCCTGCCAAGGTGACCGATTTCGGCTTTGCTAAGCGGGTGAAGGGCAGGACCTGGACGCTGTGTGGGACCCCAGAGTACCTGGCCCCAGAAATCATCCTCAGTAAGGTGGGTAACCTGGAGAGCATCGCCCGGCCATCCATTCAGGCCAGCCCCCACAGCCGAGACACACTTGTCTGTGAAGTGGCAGCTCCTGGGGGGGCCTGTACAGATCTGCCCCCCCCCCCCCCCCCATAGATTGGCCTCTGCTCTGTTGCTCTCTTTCAGAATCTGACACTTACAACGAATTTGGCTAGGCATTTGCTCTGAGAACCACGCAAACAAGACAAACTTAAATGTAACAAAGTGGCATTCCTGAACGATCTCAGGCTCTCCCTCGTTCCTCACCCCTCAGGGTTATAACAAGGCGGTGGACTGGTGGGCCCTGGGTGTGCTGATCTACGAGATGGCGGCCGGTTACCCACCTTTCTTCGCCGACCAGCCCATTCAGATCTACGAGAAGATCGTCTCCGGGAAGGTGGGTGCCCACCGGCTCCCCAAGTGCTGACTGCATGGGTGGGGGGGGGGGAGATGGGGAATGCGGTCTGTCAGTAGGGCTTAGTGTGGCAGCAGAAATGTCTGGGCTCTGCGTCTGACTCTCCTCCTGTTTCTCTGCTCTGGTCACACCTTCCCATGGACTTGCCTCCCTCCCCACACCACAGGTCCGATTCCCATCCCACTTTAGCTCCGACCTGAAAGACCTCCTGAGGAACCTGCTCCAGGTGGACCTGACCAAGCGTTTCGGCAACTTGAAGAACGGCGTTAACGACATCAAGGGCCACAAGTGGTTTGCCACCACTGACTGGATTGCCGTCTACGAGAAGAAGGTGAGATTGGCTGGGTGCCAAGCTTTTAGGAGAGGTGGAGACCATTGAGAACTGGCAAAACATGGGTGAACGTGGGCAGAGCACAGCAGCTGGAGGGAGCAGGTTAGCAGCAGGGTCAAGGGGGTGCAGGTCATGTGAGGACGTGAAGAGATGAGGTCCCCAAACCAGTAGATTCTGCCTGTTCCATAGCCTCTGAAAGCAAGATGTGCTTACTGACCATGACGTTGTTGACGAGCAGTGTCACTGCTGTCACTGGCAGTGTGATGGGTCTGACTCCTGCTGTATTGTGGGATACCACACATTGCTGTAACATTTGGGCCTTCAGATCCCTCTTGATGTACTGGATGGATTCTTCCACGCTAAAGTTTGAATTACATGAGAATTTAATGCACATCTACCCAGCGTCAGCCACATGCCGCTGCACTTTGTCTGTCTCAACTTTCCTTGAGCTCTTCCGCAGTTCAGGCTACAATGAGCCTGAGCTGTGTCCCAGAAGAGTGCCTGCCTGTCATGGGACACCTCCCGAGCTAGGGCAGGTACCCCACCACTGATAATATTCTCTTATAATATTCAGATATTTCAAGTTACTTCCTTAGAAATGTCTGACCCTGTCAAATACCAGCTGGGATCCACCTGGCAGAAAGATGCAAAAATGTTAGTGATTCCATTTAGCCACCTTCTAGCCACTTAGACAGTACAGGGTCTGGGTGAATCTAGGGTCTGGGTGAGTCTGTGGCCTGTCTCAGGCAGCAAGAGGGTGTGGGGAGGTCACCCCAACCGGGATGCCAGGCCCTCACAGGGCGCACGCGCACACACACACACACACACCTGAAAGCAGGACCGAGCCTAGCTGGTCACGGTGATCAGCGTAGATCATGTGTGGATCATCTGAAGGAAGAAACAACATACCCCTTTGATGGGTACTAGCAGCTCTCATTGCGATGCATGAATGCATTCCCGATGAAAATGTCCAACCTCATACTTAAAGTGCCACAGAATGGATTTGTAATGCAAATTTACACAGCATTCCATTTCAACTCATAACTCGGGAATTCCGAGTACCTAGTTGAAAATTTCAACTTGAACGCCCCCTAAAGTCAGAATTCCTTCTCAAAGCTGGAGGAACCATTTCAACACCTCAGAATTCAAGATGGCTGCACCCTTTATCACTTGGCTGCACCCTTTATTACTGTGAATTAGCACTTATGTCTTATTTGTGGTCCAATCAATCGATCGTACATACAACACTGCCCAGCCACTATCTGTGGATGTGTTTCTAGTGTTTTATGTGTTAAATACTGCATAATGCGTTACTGACACTGAAATTGCTAACATTAGCTAACAATTAACCGGGCTAGAACTGGGTCCTGTTTCAGAAAGCAGGATTTTTTGCTTAGCTGGATAACTGGATTGCTGGATTTAAGGTAGCCTGGGATAAATGTAACTGAATGAAGATAAGGGCCGTTTAAACTGCGGCTAAGCAAGAAATCTTGCTTTTTGAAACGGGTCCCTGGTATTGCTAAATAGCTTTTCGACTTTAACTGGAATGCAGTTAACTCAAATGTGACATAATTCCCTGCTCCAACTTCTGCCCCCCAAGGTAAATGGAGTGCAGCATTATGCACACGGATGCTAATTCTGCCAACATAACAGAAATTCTCACAGACATGTTAGCAGATATTGGCATGTAATAAATTATGATGTACAGTAAATAAGTGTCTCTGGTTTTACGTCACTGTCGCTCTCCAAACCTGGCAACACCTTTAACAAGTGACCCTCCTGCAGTGGAAAATCGAAGTGAGCTGGACCTGTACTGTAGCTAATCTCTTTTGCAGTATTAGTTGGGTAGCACCATCATTCCCTGAACTGGAAACTCATGCAAATTCCACACAGAGCAGGATTCAAACCCTCAGCCTTTTACTTGCTAAGAACTGTGCCTCTCTAATGATATCAGTCGCCTTTTAAGAGTATATAATATGTTGTCCCTGTGTCCGTCCGTCTGTCTGTCTGTCTGTCTGTGTGTGTCACACAAAGGTGGAAGCCCCTTTCATACCCAAGTGTAAAGGCCCCGGTGACACCAGCAACTTTGACGACTACGAGGAAGAGGAAATCCGTGTCTCCTTCACCGAGAAGTGCGGAAAGGAGTTCGCTGAATTCTAGCCCCACTAAGAAGCAGTGCAGAGATCGAGGACAAGCGAGCCAGAGAGGGCAGAGACGGAGAGCCAGAGCCAGTCCGGGGGTTGCCGGAAGACAGGCGCCAGTCAGCAGCGGCGTCCCTGAGTTGTGTGTCTGTTCCGCCGTGTCAGTACTGCTTTTCCCCCTTTTGAGTTAATGTGTGCGTGAGCTGCTGCAGGGCTGGCCGTGGGAGGGCCGGCTACCATTCACTGAGTTCACTCGGCCTGTAGAGGGTGCTTCAGTACCCGCTTCGAGGCACACAGCCAATGGGCTCAGAGGAAACCGGTCCTGTCTCAGCATCCACAGTGGCGGGGGATGTCCAGTTCATTGAGGTCTCCCAAGCGTTACTACCGGTGGCTTCCCAGAGCAGCACTGAACCAACCCCCACACCTGACATCTGCAAAGAAAGCAAATCTCAAAGAAAGCAAAATGGCTGTCCTACCTGTTCTACAAATCAGTGAGGCAGAGCAGTTTGTCAGTCTGTCCATCCATCCATCCAGCCCTCCACTCTGCCTATCCAGCTGACATTTGCAGCCCTCTTGTGAACACCCAGTCCTGTCACTGGAGAGCATGGACAGTTAATGCTCAGTTATGGCTGTAGTGATGAGGTGGCTGCTTTCCTGCTGGAGATAAACACTCCTAGGTAAGGAGAGCAGTGTATGTTTCTTCCTTATCTTACTGGAGGTGAGCAGCAGGTATCCCCCTCCACAGTCTCAAAGGGCTTTTCAGAGGGTCCGGCTGTATGAGGCGGCATGGGCTTGTAATCACTCCTAAAGTGATGCTCTACTTTCTTCATGAAATGGACATTTGTTTACCTTTGTGGTTTTATTTTTCTTTATTTTGTTAAGAAAAGGGTAGAGACCAACTTGCATGTCAGTTGAGGGTGGGAGGCCATAGTCTGAGTGCTGCCTCCCTTGTGACAGCAACTGAACTGGACAGCAGAGGGTGCAGTGGTTAAGGGACACTGGGCATGGTCATTCCATACAATCGCACATGTGTTCAAACCAGATATGATGGTTATCGTGAAACCTCGTGCTGAAAACTGCACAATCTGTCTATTTTTGTGGACTTTCGGAGCAAGATGACCGCGCCACTGATGTCTTGGCCGGAGGGGTACCGATAACCCCATTTGCGACTGTCAGATATTATATTTACTTGTTTTGATATTAATAACGTAACGTTGAAAATACACCATTGTCTTAATATATGAGTGTTATGCAGCCGAGTATGAAGATAATAATGGGCTCGCCGGTCTGCAGTTAGCAGTGTTACAGTATGTAGGCAGCAAGAAGCTCCGATCGGCCCCTGTGCGACGCTGCGCTGGACGATTTGTTTTGTGCTTTATTTTCATCTGTTTAAGGGTACACTGCTGTCCTTTGTGTGTACTGGATATTTACTGTTTTTTTTAAACTAAATGTTCACTAAAATATCTGGAATCTATATTGGGTCTACATTGAGATGTTTCAAATACAGGCGGACTGTTTGTGGCGTCGCCGCGCCGGTCGCTTCATTGCGCTCGGCGGGGACGAGGCGCTGTGGGGTGAGAAGCCCCCTCCGTGGTCAAGTTAGGGGCCAGCGTGCACGGCCGGAGCCAGCCCCTCTCGGCCGGGGACGCTGCGGGGGGACGGCCTGCTACGCGCTGGGGGTGTCACGGAAAAATATAAAATGAAACTCCTCCTCCCGGTTTCAGGTACCGGCGACATCGTGACCGGTCCGTGATTCGTACTAATGAAGCCCAAGTGGGTGGATTGTGTAAAGTGCAGCGACCCCCAAGCGCCCCGACAAGCCATTCGGGGACGAGCGCCGCTCTTTGCGGGCTCGCTGGTGCGCTTTTTACGGAATAAAACGATGAAAGAGGGGAGTAATTAACCGCTTGTTTCTTGTCTGGTTTAATTTTTTGTTTGTGATCAGTCACAAAACTGTTTTTCCTCTGAATGCGGGTGTGATCGTGCCGTCCGGTACCGTTCGGGGAATCACGCGGCTGCGTTCGGGGGGCTTGGACGCCGGGATATTACTAACCAAAGGGAAACAACCGGCGGTAATATATCGCAACAAACAGCTGTTATTACAATGCAATATTACTTGCAAAATTTTAATATATATGTATAATTAGTTTCATTTTGCACTTTATTATATCGCTGTACAAGTTACTTAATGCGGCGATTTTGCGATGATTATATGTATGGCTTCTGTGGTAATTACACATGTGTATTAATTGGCAGCATGGCCAGTTATAATAACGCCACATACTTTTACCAGGTGAACTTATGAAAATAATTATTATTTTTGGCGAGTGGGTTCGCGGGCGGCGCGGGTTAGAAGGTGCGCAGACGGTTTACTCAGCAATACCACCTTAAATGATCGCCGCACGGCCTATTAGGCAGCAGCAGCTTATCGTCGGCGCTCCACCTTAAGCGCACGATGTGGGCAACGCAGGCGTACAGCGGGGCTTCCGCCTCATTTCCAGCCGGGCTCGGACCGGATCGGAGCGGCGGCGTCACTTCGGAGACGGCGGGACCTGACCGAACCCGCCCAGCACCATGTCCGAACCCAAGTATCGCGACTGGATTCTGGAGACCATCGACTCCCTCCGCTCCAGAAAAGCACGCCCGGACCTGGAAAGGATTTGCCGGATGGTTCGGAGGCGGTACGGGTCGGACCCGGACCGGACCCGTTCGGAACTGGAGAAACTGATCCAGGAGCAGACGGTGCTGAAAGTTAGCTACAAGGGCTCGATCTCGTACCGGAACGCTGCCAAGGTGCACAGAAAGAGCCGAAAGAAGCCAGAAGCGCTCGGAGAGCGGGGCAAGCACGCCGGCGGCATGCACGGTCCGGCGGACGCCGACGAGACCGGCTGCCCCGCCAAACCTCCCGAGCCGAACCGGTGCCGTGACCTCCAACCTAACAGCCTGGCCATCCCCGGCCAGAAGGAAGGGGCGCCGGCGGTGCTGGCTAGCGGAAACGGCTGTCTGGGCTGCGGCGCAGCGGTTTGCAGGAGTCACGCTCGCTGCGCCGCCGGTGCGACGCGAGAGAAGAAGGCAGCGCCGGCGGGGGGCAGCGCCGCCCCGTCCGCGTCCGGCCGGGACAGGGGCACCGGCAGCAGCAGCAGCAATGGGAGAGACGCCCCCGGCAAGAGCAGGGCAAGCCGCGGCTTGGAGGGGGGCAGTGCCGACAAGGAAAGAAGAAGTTGCACGCTGACAAACAGCAGCCACCTCCTGAGGCGCAGAAAGCAGGCATCCCTAAAGCCCAAGCTGCGCGTCGGGAGGAGAGCCGTGCCGGATGCCGGCGGCCACGACCTGGGCGACCGCCTGGTGGCGTCCGTCCGGACCCTGGCCGAGAAGAACAGGGCTGCCGCCGCTCGGGGCCACCCGCCGCTGGGCTTGAAGGAGATCCTGGGCTTCCTGGGCTCGCAGGAGCGCCTGTCGCAGGAGAAGCTGACCCGCAGCAAAGTCAGAGCCGTGCTGGAGAGGGAGGTGGCCAGGGGTCGCCTGCGCCGCAGCCGCTTCGGGAACATCACGCTGCCGATGCGCGGCGTGGGGGCGAAGCCGAAGCCCCCCGCCCGGCTGCTGAAGAGCGCCCTGCAGGAGCGGCACACACCGGCGACACAAAAGGTGACTTCGCGTCCGCAACGCGTCCTGCGCCCCGCACCATCGCCGCCCCCCGCGGCGGCGCGGTCACGCTGTATCACGCCGGGGACGCGTTTTCCCCGCTGCAGTACAGTTACAGTGCGAGCGCGTCCTGGCTTCGCCCGCCCTTTCGGTTTCGCGATGAGATGCTGTAGAAACGGACACGCAGAGCCGAGGTGTGGAGCGCGCCGGGCACGGGCAGCGGGGCCGCGCTGCCGGTTAACGGGGGCGCCGCTGCTCCCGGTCACACGCACAGACAGCGGGGCCGCGCCGCTGCTCCCGGTCACACGCACGGACAGCGGGGCCGCGCTGCCGGTTAACGGGGGCGCCGCTCCCCCCGGTCACACGCACGGACAGCGGGGCCGCGCTGCCGGTTAACGGGGGCGCCGCTGCTCCCGGTCACACGCACAGACGGCGGGGCCGCGCCGTTGCTCCCGGTCACACGCACAGACAGCGGGGCCGCGCCGCTACTCCCGGTCACACGCACGGACAGCGGGGCCGCGCTGCCGGTTAACGGGGACGCCGCTGCTCCCGGTCACACGCCCCGTAATTGCTCCCCGGATTGGCGAGCGCGCTCGGAGGAGGATTATCGGATCTCAGGAACGATCCGGGAGCGACGTTGTTTAAGCCGCTTAGATTCTCGGTGTCTAGCAGCCCTCGGGGTGCGCATCAGGCGGCGTGTCTCGGCGCGCACCGGCGCTTGTTTGCCGTGTATCTCTCAGCCGGAACCGGCATCTTTATGCCCTTTTGGCTCAGAGCAGACAAAACGTGCTGGACCCTAATTGAAGAAATTGATCGAAATTCGGAAACGGGACATTAGGACATATGCGATATATGATTCATTTATGAAAGTGATTTTGAAGCAGCATCATATTTAAATCAAATCACATTTTAAGTTAAATCACCGATCATGTTATTGTGCCTGTCAGTTCTTCAGCCAGTCTGCCCCCTGCTGCCACTGACATGTCTGTCTCTCTCCTGCTGTGCCTGGAGGTGGCGGAGAGGGAGGAGGAGCCCATGGAGGTGAACAGCAATCAGCGTAAACAGGAAGAGGAAGAGGAGTATCGAGAGGAGGAGCAGGCGGGGGCTGAAGGGGACACGGGGACACCTCTGGGTCAGGCTCTCCAGCTGCCTCAGCCACAACACCCCAACACTGCTGCCCACACCCCAGGGCCCAGTCCAGACACAGAGAGGCCGCCGGCCCTCTGCTGTACACCCCCCCTCAGCAGCACAGCCTCCAAGCAGGAGGAGAGCAGCCAGGAAAGCTACCCCAGCGAGCGCTGCCCTGGGGAAGAGGCGTGCACAGAGCCCCCAGCTGACACAGGTACCTGGTGTGTGTGTGTGTGTGCGTGTGTGTGTGCCTGGGAGCAGGGTGTTGTGGCATTCTGGTCAGCAGGTTTGCTGGGGTCCATTTAACGAGAAAAGTAGTGAAATATCACTGGTGTAAGTAACTGTGACATCATGGAATGCACCTGGAGGTATTTCTCCTGAGTTTTTTCACTCACTCTCTTGCACCCCCTAATGAAATGGTGCCTGTGTCGCCTAAAGGGGGGCCAGAGAAAGAGGGGAGAGAGAGTGAGTCCGCGCAGTGATGCTGTGAGACGTGACAGAGCTCAGGCTGATGTTGTGTCTGTGTGGCATGCGGGGGTGCTGTCCTGTGTGTGAGTACCATATGGGGCTGATGTTGTCTGTGTGGCATGCGGGGGCGCTGTCCTGTGTGTGAGTACCCTATGGGGCTGATGTTATGTCTGTGTGCCATGCGGGGGCGCTGTCCTGTGTGTGAGTACCCTATGGGGCTGATGTCATGTCTGGGTGGCATGCGGGGGCG
>JAODKL010000095.1:622485-640889 GCA_026780765.1 Petrocephalus schoutedeni
GTGCTGTCCTGTGTGTGAGTACCCTATGGGGCTGATGTTGTGTCTGTGTGCCATGCAGGGGCGCTGTCCTGTGTGTGGGTACCCTATGGGGCTGATGTTGTGTCTGTGTGCCATGCGGGGGTGCTGTCCTGTGTGTGAGTACCCTATGGGGCTGATGTTGTGTCTGTGTGCCATGCAGGGGCGCTGTCCTGTGTGTGAGTACCATATGGGGCTGATGTTGTCTGTGTGCCATGCAGGGGCGCTGTCCTGTGTGTGAGTACCCTATGGGGCAGATGTTATGTCTGTGTGGCATGTGGTGGCGCTGTCCTGTGTGTGGGTACCCTATGGGGCTGATGTTGTGTCTGTGTGGCATGCGGTGGCGCTGTCCTGTGTGTGGGTACCCTATGGGGCTGATGTTGTGTCTGTGTGCCATGCGGGGGCGCTGTCCTGTGTGTGGGTACCCTATGGGGCTGATGTTGTGTCTGTGTGCCATGCGGGGGCGCTGTCCTGTATGTGGGTACCCTATGGGGCTGATGTTGTGTCTGTGTGCCATGCGGGGGCGCTGTCCTGTATGTGAGTACAGTAGGGCCTTTAGCCCCAGTCACTGCAGGGGCACTGTCTGGCCCTCATGAGACTGTCACTCGGGTGTCGGCTCACCCTGCGCCTCCCACTCTGCAGATTTGGCCGGTTCTTGGATCTGCACAGCCTTCTTCCAAACAGGCCCATCGTTTGGGGTTCTTGGTGAGCGTGGGTGTGTTGCCTGGGACTACCAGTATTTGCTTTGGAGGCATTGTCCTCCTAAGAGGCTTCTCCCCTTCCAGGTTTCGTGTGCTGCCTCCCTTTGCGAGGCATGCCAGGAACAGGCGCATGTGAGGAACATGCACATGCCAGGAACATGCACATGTGAGGAGCATGCCAGGAATAAGCACATGTGAGGAGCATGCCAGGAATAGGCACATGTGAGGAGCATGCCAGGAATAGGCACATGTGAGGAGCATGCCAGGAATAGGCACATGTGAGGAGCATGCCAGGAACATGCAAGTGTGAGGAACATGCACTCCACCTCACAGCAGAGCCTAAACACCTCTTGGTGTAGAGGGCAAACACTTGGATTTGTAGGTTTCTTTCTGTTTCCGCACTTGTACTTGGCTAACGTTGTGATGGAGGACTAAGTTGACCACGTAACCACGACCACGTTGACCTGTTTTGCACAGGGTTCTTTGCACCACTGTCCTTGCAGAAGTGTCAGTGGTGTCAGGTTGGTGTGTCTGCCCTGGGGGGCATCCTAAACATTCCTCCTGCTTGCACTTGAGACTGACCCTTATCTGAGTACCTTCATTTTTCCCCCTTGCATTTATAGCAGATTTCATCACTGGGATTGTTTCCTCTGTGCCCACCTTCCCCTGCCTGGTGGCCCTCTCTCACGTCTTAGGTGGTTTTTCCACCGCAGCAAGTACCGTTCATTTGGTACTTCGAGTACCTCAATAAAGTGTCATGGAGAGCAGCATGGGGGAGGCAAGATGGGAATTTCCTCTATTATAATATGTGCGAGATTTTTAGCTGGGGTATAAGAAAAGAACATCCGTTAGTTGGAGGCTTATCCACAGAAGGAGGTCCATTCGTGGGTCGAGTTGGAGGTGTGGGCCGTTTCAGGGAAGCATAGCGGACTCAGCACAGAGCGCTGGCTTCAGCCAGATGTCCGTCTGTAACTCGGGGTAGTGACAAAGGCACAGCAGGGTGACAGAGCCTCTCCTCTACCAGCAGGTGCCCCCCAAAGCGGACAGTCGCCACGGCCCATGTGCCCGCTGGTCCCAGGAGAAGAGGAGGGGGCAGAGGGAACAGCAGTGAGCCCTGAGCGACTGGCTCCAGACACACAGGTAACCGCGACCTGCGGCCCCCTCTCCGCAGTATGGGTGAGGCCAACCCACCAGACGGCGCCTCGTTACAGAGACCTTTCCCTGTTTGTCCACCAGGAGGCGCCGCTGGATGGCGGAGAAAGCACCCCGCCGCAACGTTCAGCTCCGGCCTGTGAGTCCGGTGCTTCTGCCACTGCTGTGGGGGGGTACACGCATGACCAGGAGACCAGCGTGATCTCAAGCGCATGTCTCGTCATACAGATGCCATCTCTGTTCCTCCCAGGTTCCGGATGCAGGGTGGAGACAGCCGTGGCATCCTGCCTGCTGACTCCCACGGCCTCCCCACAGGAGCCGGGCACCATGGAGGAGCGGGCCCTCAATGGAGCCGTGTAAGAATTCGGGGGTGTGTGCCTTGGGGGGTGGCACAGTACCTTAGTAGCTGAACTCTCCCGGCAGAGGGCACCCGTCCCTCCTGGAAGGTGAAGGACAGAGCGGCTCTGGAAGCTAGGCCCTGCAGAGAACAGCAGTACCCTCAGCTTAATGCCAGCCTCCTTCAGAAATATGCAGGTGGCCTGGTTTAATCCTCATGAAGGTGCTGTGTGGAATGCTGGGAGTATCTGACCTGCAGCTTGTTGGCTAGAGTCCCAAGAGAGGCTGTGCCATCAGAGCAGCCCTCCAGTCTAACACTAGGGCCAAAGAAATAAAAAAATATATCTTTGAGACTTTACTGTTTCTGCAAAACTCTATGCATCAAATCAGCAAAAAAATTTACATCTCTTAGAAAAAGCAAACCATTTAAAAATTGTGTTTTTGCATCAAAACCGTACACACAACCCGTAATTTAGGCCTTTCCAACGCACCAAGTACAGCACTTTGGGTACTTTCATTTTTTGTACTTGGACTTCCGGTCGAGTACCAGTACCAAACCAGTTGGGGTACTTTGGGGTGGAACTTGAAACGCTTTCGTTGTCAATTGGTTATGCAAATAGTCCGATTCTGAAACACAATACAACCGCTGTCTGGAAAAAAACTCAGAAAACAATAAACGAAGTAAAAAAAAAAAATCTATCTGGTTGGAAGAACAGATACAACAAGATCTGGATGGCATAAGAAATTAAGAAATTTAAAAAGTAGAGAATTTCCAAATATATCGCTGTGATTTTGTATTTTGTTATAATAAATATTAGGGTATGTACAAAGCAAAAATTAGTTACATTTTGTCACAGACTGATTTTAAAAACATACTGGATAATTAAAAAAAGGAATGAATAATTAAAATAAAAAAAGGGTTTTTCCTGCGTCAGAGTAAAAATGTTTTTGCAACACTTTAACCCCTGCACTATAAAGTCCATGCAGAACTGTAAGAAAGTAAGAAAAAGTTTGACCCTAATGTAGCAGACTAGCGATGTAAGAACTGCATTTGCATAACATTTGATGGTAGATTTAATATCCAATATCCTCCAGCTGTATACTACAGCCATTTTTAGAATTTAGTACAAATTCTTGTGCTTTTATTCAGCGCCGGTACCAATTTTTATGGCAGTGGAAAACCAATGCAAAAGAAGTACCGAACTTTATTGGGATACCAAAAGTATGGTACCTGCTGCGGTGGAAAAGCACTTGTCGCTTTGGCTCGTCCCGTATGCAGGGCATAGCAGTTTGCAAGAAAGTGCTGTTATACATGTAGCAAACACACAGGTATCCCAAAGTGTGGATATGTATTCTGAACATAACACACTATCAGTACGAATAAAGGGATACATGTATTTATTTTTTTTTAAATGTTCTAACTGCTCAAACAACAAAAGTACAGTAGAAACAAATAAATGTGGCTAAATCTTGCCATCTTTAGGGTTCTGGCCTGTAAACAAACTTGAGGGTAAAGCAGAGAATGTGCGTTCAGTTTGGCACACTTGGTAAATGCATTGGCTATACGTGTTAATGGTGTCAGAGAGTGCTTCAAGGACCATTGTTAGTGTTTAATCATTCAGAAAAAAACTAATATGTGTGTTTCCACCTCTCTAGCTTAGTGAAGATGGAAAAGAGCTCCCAGAATCTGGTGGAGTGGACTGTGGCTGATGTGGCCAGCTACTTCATTGCCGCTGGCTTTCCAGAACAAGCCGCAGCCTTCCGAACGCAGGTGGGCCTTGCCGTCGAGGGCCTTGCCGGCGCGGGAATATGAGGCGCGTTTCGTCACTCATGAGATGTGAATTTTATTCCAGTAGGGGATGCAGTTAACAGGAAAAACTACAAAGTGGATTTTGGTCATTCCTGGTGCCTGGCATTGACTGTAACTGGGGACACTGGACATTGCTTTTTGTCACATACTTATGAGTAATGTAACATGGAAGGAGCCTGTGTAATCGGGTCTCGGGGCAGACTCTGTGCCGTTTTGTCCTATACGGTCTTCCCTGAATCCTGTACTGGTAAAGTGTCCGATCCACACTGGTGTTGGCCAGATGCAGCACACGTCCATGTTGGTTGTGTATGCAGGGCTGTAGATCTGTGGGCCTGATGCTGGTGAGCTCGGGACTCACATTCTGGCCAATTTTATAATCTGTTGACCAGATTCAGGTCGGGCTCGGGCTCATTGTAGCAACATGAATTTATTTGGTTTTTACTGTGTTAATTGCCTAATTATTCTTTCGAATCATTGCATTAGTGTGCCAGACTAGCACGCCCATGTGCTTATTATTAGAATCTGTGTTTGAGCTTATGCAACATCACGTCTTAAAAGCTGACATCCAGAATAATTTGGGTTGGGGTAGAGAAGTTATTTTAATATCCAGGCTTGGGTTGACATTTGAGGCCTGTGTAGGGCTCTAAGCTGGAAAGGGCAGCCATCTCATCAACATCCTCGAAATGCTGGCATTCGTAGGCAAACCTTAGGCTCTGCCACACCCTGCCCATCCATATACACCAGTCCCGCTAACGTGTGTGGAGACTCCTCTCAGGGTTTGTATGTGTGAGTCTTTTGCTGGTCGTGGGAGGTGTAGTCCAGACTCGTTGCTGCCCCCTGTCTGTCAGGGGGAGTGGGTGATCGTATTTCTTTTATGCCCACAGGAAATCGATGGGAAGTCCCTCCTCCTCATGCAGCGCAACGACGTGCTGACCGGACTGTCCATCAGACTGGGCCCCGCCCTCAAGATATACGAGCGGCACATAAAGGTGCTACAGCGGACTCATTTCCAGGATGACAGCAGCCTCTGCTGACAGAACAGTGGGGAACGCACACACACCTCCCACATGTGCACACATGAACATGGCAACGCTGGGGAACCCTGCTGGCCTGTGTCCGGTCCGCTGCATGGAGCATAAGCCAGAGTGCAACCAGCAGTAGCACATGGTTACGCTTCTGCCCCGGGGCAGTGTGAGCCCACGACCTCAGAGCAAGTGGGTGCTACTGCCTTCCTGGAGGGGTGCAATAGCCCCAGCCATCCCACCCCGCCCAGCTGTTGCCCCAACTGCTGACACCAGCAAGCACCTCCTCCTTCACCACAATTGAGGAATGTTCCACCCCTTCCGGAACAGTCCAGCCCCTAACCGCACACCCTGTGGATTATAGCTGACTCATGGAACTGAAAAAAAAACTGTCCATCCAGTTTTATACTAGTGCTGTTTTTATATGCTGACTTTCTGTCTGTGCAGTCTGTTTTGGTATGGGGATGACAAAACCGAGGGGGGAGGTGGTCGCAGATATGGTATCCTGCTTCTCGACAGACATTTTTAGTGGTGTGATGTGCTTTTTAAACCCGTAGTGAGCCTGTTGTTCAGATGAGTTGGAATCACGCCCCACTGTGTACCACTACCTGTGCCTGAAGCGCAGTGAGGTTTTGAGCGTGTCCACCAGGGGGCGATCATCATCCTGCTCACCTGCCTCAGTAGGTAACCGTCGGGTACAAAGACCAGGTAGCGAGTGTTTGGCTGAAAATCAACTCTGTGAAATTGACAGGTCCACCATAATGATATAGTGAATTCAAGCTTGTGCCCCACTTTATTATTTGGAGCCCAGCAGATGGCACCCTAGATCTCTGTTTTAGCTATGTATTTTTTTTGTGTCACAAGTTTACAAATTGAAGAGTATTCTGTTCTGTTTATACTGGAGTCTTCCCCATGCATGTTTATATGGAACGCGAACACATTTAGAGCAGTTTCCCAGACTAGTCTCCAGGACTCCTCTACTGGTTATTCTGTTCGTGATTGCCTGAGTGTTTGTGTCGGGTGTGCTGAGCGCTGGACGGAGAAATGCTGATTTAAATGAAATGGAAAGCAGAGCAGTGTGTTTCATTGGAGGCTCCTAGTTTATAGGAAGGTCATGGCATCAGCACCACTCCAGCCCAGCATTTCAGCAGCATGGAATCTTCAGTGTCCAGGGTCAGGCGGCCCCACGACTTTGTGCAATGAACCCATCTACAGTCAGTTAGATAATAACATGTAGCAATAACAAGCATTTCCTGCCCTGATAGAAGATACACTGGGATGTGGTTTGCTCAGTACAGAATTGGATATTGTGATGTAAATGAGGACCAGGTAAAGTTGGATGATTTAAAAAGAGTTTTAAATGTCAAAATTCAGGTTGGGATCATTCAGTTGGGCTGCTCACTGCTTTCTGCAGTGTATCTGTGTGATGTCACAGACATGTGACATGCTTCTGCCTTTTATGTTCTTTTGGAACTGTAAATTTGATTTAAGAGTCTTTTCTCTGCCTGTTACAGATCTGAGTGTATCCTCCCACACAGCAACACTTTCCTGCTGGTGGAATATTGCCCCTTGCTATGAAATGGCACAAGATGTTTTCTAACTGGCTTATTCCCCTGCGGTAACAAGTCAAGACAATGTACAGAGTCCTATTAATCTGCATTTTTTTACAGTCACACTTGAAATTATATTGCTTGTTTTAATTTTTTTTTAAGAAATGCTTTCTTAAATAAAAGATGAGAAATAAATATGTAACTTACTTTCATTAATTCAATTATGAGGTGTATGAAGTTTCAAGGCTTTAGCCACCTTCTGACGTCATGTTCATACATGTATGATCAAGACTACTGCTTTCGGCAGATCCAAACACCTGTGTTCCCACAAAAATAATCCTTGATGAGTTTACTGGGGAAAACTGAGTCTCACAGCCATTATCCCCACTTGGATTTAGCAGATGCCTAAATCCAGCAAAAGCCAATATTTCCTCGGAATAAGGGTTACAGGACTCCAATCATCAGGATGGGCAGCAGGCTGCTGGCAATGGGTTTCAATGTGATTCCTTGGAGATACACCAATATCATGGAGAAGTATAGATCTCTCATGTATATACCCCGGAATCTCTCACGGGGAAGCTGTACATGTCTCTCGGGGGTATATCCCGGAGTCTCACAAGGGGAAGCTGTATACATCTCTCAGGGGTACACCATGGAGTCTCTCACAGGCAAGCCGCTCACGTCTCTTGGGGGTATACCCCGGAATCTCTCATGGGAAGGCGTACACGTCTTTTGGGAATCTCTCATGGGGAAGCCGTACGTGTTTCAGGGTATACTTGGGAATCTCTCTCGGGGAAGCCGTACGTGTCAACTGGGGGTATACCCCGGAATCTCTCAGGGGGAAGCCATACATGTCTATAGAGGTATACCCCAGAATCTCACACGGGGAAGACTTACGCGTCTCTCAGAGGTATACCTCTGGAGAAGCCATATGCATCTCTCGAGTGATTCCGGGGTATACCTCCAATAGACGTGTATGGCTTCCCGGTGAGACATTCCGGGGTATACCTCACAGGGAACCCATACGCGTCTATCGGGGTATACCCTGGAATCTCACATGGGGAAGTGGTATGCGTCACTCAGGTGAATACCCAAGAATATTTCATGGGGAAGCCGTACATGACACTCAGGAGAGGTGGGGCATGTTTTATATCAATATACATCAGGTATGGCCATGGAGGTACACATCATTCTCAGAGCAGAGGGCAGGGATGTTTCTTGCGATGGTTTCATTTTTCTATGAATATGTTAGCTTTAGGCTTTCCTCTATGTCAGTGCTTCTCAATTCCGTTCCTGGCGCCCACCCTGCCAGAATGTTTTCGTTCCAACCCTACCTTAATCAGGCTTATATGGTCCTTAATAGGCTAAAGCTGGTTACAGACCGGACGCGGTATGCGCTGTGCCAGCCCCATCAAAAAAACAGCGGCGTCCGCTCAATGCTGTGCTCACCGCGGGGCTTCTGCACAAAGAGTAGGCGTGGTTTTCAAAACTCCCTCCTGTCATTTCAGCTCGCGGTCAGTAGCAACGATGTGTATTTCGCATTCAAAAAGATGGTACGCTTGTGTCTTGTATCTCTGGGCATACAGACATGGACAATATAAGTTTTTTCTCCGTTTAGACTTCAGTGCCCAGTTCAGTGCCCTGTTTCTATTGATCGTCGCGACAATGCGTCACGGCGCGCAGTGGTCAAAGTTCAACAAAGATCATCTTTGACCACGCCGCGTTCAGTCTGAGACCGGCTTTAGCCTATTAAGTACCATATAAGCCTGATTGAGGCAGGGTTGGAACGAAAACATTCTGGCAGGGAATTGAGAAGCACTGCTCTATGTGGAATGAAACAATTGTTGTTTCATTCACCCTGATAAAGCACTTGCACCAAAACAACACAGCAGAGAAAGATCAGAGATGGCAAAACAAGCAAACCTTAAAAAGTATTTTCTGAAATGAAGTAAGACTAATGACAATGACAACAAATTCCTAGCAGGGACTTAAATCAAACAAAACAGATTCCTTTCAAGGGGACCTTTTGTGTCTGTCCTAACTGTGTATGTAACATAGCATGAGACTTCCTGTCTCATGTACTTTATCATTCATCCTGGAAGTGAAATAATTAAGAACTAACTTCATAGTTGAGTCACAGGGCATGTTTGTTGGTTACTCTGTGCACGATTAAACAGCTCCCTCCAGTGCCTACAACAAATAGACCTGTCGTGACCACAGAATTGACAACAGTACTTTTCTGCAGTTCAGAATAGACTTCCTCAGACCTGCGTGGCATTTGTTTGAAGGTATAAATTAGCACAGCTATAAAACATACTGTGCCTGTGAATTGTTTCAAAAAAAGTACATTTCTATCCATTCCAAGCTGGCAGTGCTTATCCAGAGCTCATATCATGTGAATGAATGTGCTTCAGTCTGACAGATAGCTTGTATAAAAGATGCATAATTAAGCCCCTGTGGCTGCTGTAGCACCTGCAAAATGCATGAGTGATTTTTGTGCATCCATATAAAGAGAAACCACATCTGTTAGTGATTAGCACTCAGTAACTTCTCAGTAAGTGTGGATTGAGTGGAGCTCCAGTGCTGTGTGTGTCTGTGAGTAAATGTGCCAGTGTGTCTGCCACGGGATATGCAGTGATCCTGACATTGGTACTCGACAGTAGTACTTGGTCCCCCTGCTCCCATACGGTACGCATCGGTATGGTAAAACAGGAAGAAGTGAACCGCTTTGGTGCAAAGTGAAGAGGGTGAGGGGAGCCATATTTGGCCTGCGCTGGCCAAAAAGCCTGCAGACTTCATCAGGTGCTATAGTAGACAGCTCTTACCAAAGTGTGAGCATCTCCTGTCCAGCTGCATCACTGTATCTAGGTTCACACCTCCACTGCAGAATAATGCCCTACTCAAAACAGAAATGTCTGGAATTGAAAATGCAATGCTAGTGACTAAAACTGATCAGCTGTCCTAGGATGCTATGTTGTAGGTCAGGTGACACTCCTGGTGTAGTAGACACTTCTCACCACTGAAGAGACTTTACAGTAAACATTCATCCCTTACTGAAATGAACACTATTCCCAAGTTTCCCACAACACCCGACAGCAACTTACTCACCAATAGGAAAGCATTCCATTAGCTCAAGGACTAACTGAAATGCAGTCCTGTTCCTCACACTCTGCTTGGTGGTAATGGTACTGCTGGTGGAGGCCCATATTCCACCTCCAGCCCTTGAGCCTGATATTTCATTACCTGACAAATGAAATGGGGTAGACGGGAAGTGTGATGTTTTTCTAACCGCTTTCGATCTGGTGTTTGAGTTTCAACCCGGCACGCCAGCGCATTGCATTTCTCATCTCCCTCCTCACCGGGCAGGCAGCTGAATGGGCCATGGCCATCCTCCGTTCCGGATCAGATATTGAACACTAGTACCCCATATTCACTCGCCAGCTCCATACTACTTTTTGCCATCTGGATAGTGAGGTGGAGATCGACTCGAGGCTGTACCATCAGTGGCAGGGAGGTATGTCCATGAGTCGTTACACCACAGACTTCCGTACTGTCGGTGTCCAGATTACCTGGGGAGACTCCGCCCTCCGGAAAGCCTATTACAAGGGGCTGGCTCGTTGCATCAGAGACTCACCGGACATGAGCTCCACACAAACCTGGAAGGTCTTATCCAGCTAGTGGTCCTTATTGACCAACGGATGAGATCACATCCGAGGCCAGCTCCTTGTACCCTGCTGCCCACCTCGTTTCACCATCATCCAGCATCTACACCACCATCTGCTGTTGTTGTCTCTCCACCTCAGCCCGTCAACCACTCAGGAGCCAGGGAACCCTTGCAACTAGGCCGCACCTCCCTGGCTGCTGGGGAGAGAGAGTGACACTACAAGGAGGGCCTCTGCGCCTACTGCGCCTCCTCCAACCACCATCGTGTAATCTGCCCTCTCCTTTGGGGAAGCAGCCAGACCCAGTGAGTCCAAGGAAGAGCTCAACTTGAGGCGTTATCCCAGCTGGTTCAGATCATTGGTGTCAATGGTCGGCCCCTCACCACCAGTCCCATCACCCACCAGACAGCCACAGTTAATCTATCCGGTTTCTGGCCATCGTCCTGGACACCCTTGGTTCCTCCAGCACCTTTGCTGGACCCAACACCGCATTTCTCAATGGGGGCCAACCTGCTCTGAACTCTGCCTACAGGCAATGGCTGGGACATGATCTAAGGAGTCTGAGGACCCCGATGTCGATCCAGAGGCCATTCCCCAGCCTATATATTCCCCAGCCAGACCTCCTGCAAGGTGCGGTACCACCCCGGGGCAGGCTATTATCCTTTTCTACCTCCGAGAACAAGGCGATGGAGGAGTACGTCAATGAAGCTTCGTCATAGTACCATCAGGCCCTTCTCCTCACCAGCCACTGTGGGGATCTTCTTTGTCAAGAAGAAGGATGGTGGCCTCCGGTTCTGTGTAGACTATTGGGGGCTCAACAATATCACTGTAAAGAATCGCCACGTTCTTTCACTGACTAACACCGCCCTGGACGCCCTCTCTCTGGTGCCACCTACTTCATGAAGTTGAACCTCCAGAGTGGCTACAACTTGGTGCGCATCATGGAGGGCGATGAGTGGAAGACGGCCTTCATCACCCCTACTGGTCACTACGAGAGTCTGGTTATGCCCTTCGGCCTATGCAATGCTCCTGCAGCCTTCCAACAATTCATCAATGATGTACTATGGGACATGCTAGGTCGCTGGGCATTCGTCTACCTCGACGACATCATCATCTACTCTCACACCCTGAAAGATCATACCCAGCACATCAGGGCAGTTCTCAAGAGATTGCTTGCTCACTAACTGTACAGCAAGTTGGAGAAATGCACTTTCCACCAGTGCTTCACCATGTTCCTGGGTTTTGTCATCTCGCCCCAGGGTGTAGCCATGGACCCCCAGAAGCTGGAGGCTGTGTACCATTGGCCCCTACCCAACACGCTGAAGCAGTGCCAATGCTTTCTGGGGTTTGCTAACTTTCACCACTGCTTCATTTGGGGCTTCAGTACAGTTGTCGCATCTCTCACCGCCCTGACTCATCCTTCACCTTATCGTTTTCACCTGACCTCCGATGCTTTCAACGATTTTCAAAGGCTGTGTCAACTATTCACCACCGCACCCACCCTCCTTCACCCAGAACCCACCAAATCCTTTGTTGTGGAGGTGGGAGCCTCAGATGTGGGTTTTGGGGTGATCCTATCACAGCAAGGTCCAGACCAGAAACAACACCCTTGTAGTTTCTTCTCCAGGAAGTGTAACTCCATTCATCAGCATTATGGTGTAGGGGACTGTGAACTGCTGGCCATCAAGTGAGGAATGGCATCACTGGCTCCAAGGCAGCAGTGAACCATTCATGGTCTGGATGGACCACGCCAGACAACTCAACCTTCGGCAGGCACGGTGGGCACTGTTCTTTGAACAGTTCAATTTCTATTTCTCAAACACCAAGGCAGGCACACTCTCCAGGCAACATGGAGCTAACGCCCCCTGGGCGGACCCCATGCCTGTCGTACCCACAACCCAGATTATCAGACCTCTCCAGTGGAAACTGGAAACCAGAGTGCGCCAGGCACAGACCTTGGAGCCCACTCCGGCAGGCACGCCCCCGGACGCTTCTACTGCCATCCAGCCGGACATCCTCTCTTGAGTGCACTCTTGTGCTCTAAAAGCTACCTCAAATCCTCCAGTACTGCCAATGCGCCTTCTGGTGGCCTTCCATGGCCTGCGACGTCCTACAGTTTGTCCGGGCATGCTCGGGGCGTGCCAGGGCCAAGGATACCAACCAACCTCCCCTGGGTGAACTCCAACCTCTCCTAGTTCCTTGTCGGCCTTGGTCACACATCGTCCTGGATCTCATCACTGGCCTGCTGGAGTTGGAGGGTAAGAACACCATTCTTACTATCGTCGATCGCTTCTCCAAGGCTGTGCACCTGGAGGCCCTTGCTGGACCGCCGAGCTGATATTAGAACACGTAGTCTGTTTGCATGGGTTCCCCAAGGACATCGTTTCGGACAGAGGGCCTCAATTCACTGCCAGATTCTGGAAGGCCTTCTGCCGTCTAATCGATTCCACCTGCAGTCTCTCCTCAGGTTACTAACCACAAGCCACAAGGAGCAGACCAATCAACAACTGGAGCACTACCTGCGGTGTTTTGTCTTAGGTCATCAGCGCTCCTGGGCCCACTACCTCATTTGGGCTGAACTCTCCCACAACCTCCACCATCGACCTAAGCCCATTTGAGGTATGCTACGGTTTACAGCCTCCGATGTTCAACCATCAAGAACTGGAGGTTAATGTACCATCGGCCCAATAGTTGGTCCGCCAGTGCCGGCACCCAACGGGACAAATGTACCAGGTAGGTAACAGGGTTTGTCTCTCCACCGAGAACCTCTGCCTTCACACCGACTCTAGGAAGCTTACCCCCCACTTCACTGGACCTTTCAAGACCCCTGGTCTACCACACATCCCAGCTCAAGCCCTTCATCACCTCTTCCATGATCCCACCCGCTCCTGCCCTGCCTCCACCCCATGTCATAGAGGGTCGTCCCGCCTACTCTGTGCGCCGGATCCTCGATGCGCATCCTTGGGTCTGGGGTATGCAATACCTCGTCGACTGGGAGGGTTATGGTCCCGAGAAGCGGTCGTGGATTCCGGCCCAGTTTATGCTCGATCCATCTCGGGGACTACGATACGGGACTACCAACGTCGGGTCTCCTCCCAGCCTGGGCTGTCTGGTGCCGGTCCTTCGGGGGGGGCACTGTCACACACACCAGTCAGGTGACCGCCACGAGGACCCAGAAGTTGACAGTTCACCTGGGAGATAAATAGAAGTGCATTTCATTCACTCGCCGCTCAGTCATTGAGTAATGATCCCTACCTTTTCTGACCTCCGTCAGCTCAACTGTGAGTACTCCAATTTTTGGTATCGTCTCCTTGATTGTGTATGCGTTTCTAGAGCACAGATTCCGGTGGGAATCTCAACTCTCTTTTTAGAGTGTTCTTATAGCAATTGCGTAGTTATTCTGCCTCCTAGAATTTAACTCCACATTTGGGTTACCATCCATGCTACAATGGTTAATCGCATCACCAGTCCACTTTGCTATCCCGGTAGCAAAACCCTGATAAATATCACCTACAGTTGACCATGGAATTTCTAGCAGGGATTGAAATTTCATGAACTGACTTATGGCATCCAAACACGCTTGGATTCACTGAGATCTTCAGAAAGACCCATTCTTTCACACATGTTTATAAAACTGACTGCATAGCTACATGCTTGATTTTATACAGCTGTGGCAATGGGTGTGAATGAAACACCTGTTTTCAATGATTAAGAGCTATGTCCTAATATTTTTGTCCCTATCATATAATTAAAACTTCAAATGCCTCCCTTGTGGACTGTCAGTAAATACAACATTAACAAAGATTAACAATAAGTAATGGCATCAAACTAAAATGAGCACAGGAACAGTAAATAAGGAGCATGCTGCCTGATAGCATGCAGCACCCGTGTGCATGGTTTGTTCACTGGATTCTGAGAAACATACAAAGGATATTGCCATGTCACCATTTTCACTGTATTATGTTACGTCCTCATGCTTCCATTCACCTCAGCATACGGGGAATCACGGTGAGTTTGTTATGCCGGTCTGTGTTTGTGTCTGCACTTTGAGGATGGCCCAGAGCAGAATGCAGATGCAGGTGACAGCTGGGGACCAGGTTATTGATGGATTGTGCCACACGGTCAATTTAGCAGACTCCCCCCCCAGCAACTCCACAGCCTTTGTGTCCCTGTTCAAAAGCACCAAGCCAATGGGAACAGAAAGTGAGAGAGCACAATGGCATGCGCATGACGGGGTGTCTGCTGACATACTATATGTGCCAGGATGTTCTCCAGGGCTGGGAAGGACAGGCACGCGGGAGGGTAGGGGGGTGGGCTGCATTCCGCCCGCGAGTGTAGGATTGGCAGCAGACACACAGCAAGCCCAAGCCCTGCCATTTTCACACAGCCCCAACAACCTCAACCCAGGCTCCAACACACAGTTCTCGGTACCCAGGATCCACGGCGGGTGCCCGGCCTGCTCCACAAGGATTTGCCCAAAAATGCCAGCCACAGGGAGAGCGGAGTGAGTGCTTACTCTGTGTGAAATTCTCGGTGTGCGTCCCTATGCATTCGTTTGCCCGTGCTTGAATCGTTTACACCTGTACATCTGTGAAAATATGAAGTCTGCTTGTGTCGGCACCCAAAGAACTGTTTCCTGAATTTCCAGGCTTTCGTAAATCTGTGATTATAAAAACATTTTAATGTTATTGCTATAAAAAAGACAAGTCAGAGAGAGAGAGAGGTGGAGAAAGAGATTTGTGTTGTAGAGGGTAATGGAGCTGCTAGTGCTTGATCTATGTTGGGGGTAAACAGGGCTGTGTGCTGTGCTAATTTCAGACTCTCAGCATCACGTGTTGTAATAAAAGCTGAAGTGGGACAGGCGGTGTGCGTGTCTGTGTGTTTGCATAGATCACATTTGAGGACTAAAATGTCCCCAAAGTGTGGTAAAACATTTTTTCAGAGCCCATTTGGACAACCTCAGTTTTATAAAAATATGTGAATGCAATCAAAACAATAAAAATGCCAAAAATCTTTTACTTGGGTTGGTTACTTGTGGGTAAGGCTAGGGCTGGGTAAGGTTAAAGCGTCATGATTGGGATTAGGGTTTTTCCCATAGAAATGAATGGAATAGATAGGTACATGAGTCTGTGTGTGTGCGTGCGTCTTGATTAACAGCAGACATAACAGGAACAGACGCTCTTGCATGCAGACGCACATTCCCCGATATACACCTGCAGTGTATAAGTACAACATGGGCCACCTGGGTCTCTGCTTTTCTTGCGGTAAAGTTGCCTTATTTCCTTAACAACTGAGAGCTGATGTGTATGGAACTCCAAAATGTTCAAAATTAAATAAATAAATATGACAATGACTATATGAATAAATAAGAGGCAAATATATAATATGACAATGAAATTGTGAAATAAATGAACACATTTTGAAATACAGCTTATTATTGTGAAACATATTGCATTCTGCTATATAAATTTACTTATTGTTGTGAAATATTATTTCATGGTTATTATTTTTCCCAATAACAGAGATTATTGCAGGGGCCTTTTATTTAATTCCAGCAGTTTTTAAGTCAGCTTTTATTTCAAAATGGCGTTTTTCCCGATGGCCTATTTATCTCATAATGCGACTTTTCTGCAGAATTACTTCGTCTGTCAATCAAGAGAGATAGGGAGGAGCCAGTTGTATGGTTGGTTTCTCTTTTACTCAGATGTAAAAACACATGAAGTATCGATTTAGGTATGGAGGTGCAATGCGTTCTCCTGTGCAGTAAGCGGCAGTGTGGAGGTCGAAATAAAGCTGCGGCACTGACAAATATGAAACGCTGGGTGCGAATAAAGTTACATGTGTAACAAGGTTTGTGAAGCACATGGCTGCAAGAGAAAAGTCAGTTTCTGAGTTTCTCAGAGCTTGCTAACCGCTTAGACTGCACGTCTTCGACTCAACCTGAGTATTCCAGCAGCGTACTGGTGATGAAGCTGTCCCTGGTAGAAGTTCACGTGACTCATGCAACAACAGCACAGCATTAACGTTAGCAAATGCTAACGCTGTCACAGCTAGCTCCACTACACGAAACGCTGTTCAGGGACAAAAGCATACGAAACTACGGTAGCAACTTACATGGTTAGAACCATGCAACTGAATGAGTCGAACTGTTAGTTGCTAACAGGAGCTTTTGGGAAACGCACCCCAGGGTTAGTAACGTTATGCTATTACCAAGATAGCAAAATGACTCCGCACCAGAGGTATCAGAGGCCCTGGAACAGATCCGCAAAACGGGTCCGGATCAGAGTCCACTTGTACAGCAGGACGGATCCGGAACAGATAAAGATCACGGGTCCATATCGGATCCTGGACGCACTCTACCCATATCCGCCAAATTGGATCCGATCATGAAAAAAAACAAGGAACTTTAACTTGCATCAAAATCTTTTTTATTTAAGCAACAGAATTTGCAATAAAGCAATCAAACTCAGATCACAAAACTAATGACACGGATCGAAATCTCCTCATCTGTTGCGGCTTGGGAAACATGGGTTTTTCGCACAGCATGTGCAAAAACTGTAATTGCAGAAAATGAATGAACTCCAACTGCAGCAACCTGAGATTCATTCCAGAAAGCAGGTTTAAAAAACTCAAGTTTGTGGGTAACAGTAAAAAAAATCATAATCAATGGAGCTCCAATACTCTGATTCACCATGACAAGGCGATTATTGCGACAAGAAATACTCATTAACACTGTAAAACTTGCTAAGATTTTTTCCCGTGACCGAGTAAAATGCGCCGTGTTGTCATTCAGCGCTGGTATTGGTTTGTACACCAGTGGAAAACCAACACCTCGAAGTGCTGTAATTTTGGTACTTATTTGAAGTACAAAAAGTATGGTACCTGGTGCGGTGGAAAAGTGCCCTTTGACTTTGTTACAGAAAATATCAGATAAAACGAACATCTTACCACAATGTTCAATGTAAATCCTCTGGATTTTTTAAGCGAAACAGATGCGACTAAAAAGTCCAACTAAAAAAAGTCGAATTATCACCGCCACGATCTGTGGCTGCCCATAGGCAGTTTATCATGAGAGGTCTCAGCGACATAACTGTCCGTTTACTCATTAAAGATTTAAATATAGCAAACAAAGCGATTAATTGACAAATAGTTAACTAACTTAACTAATAAAGCATATTTAACATTATTTTCTTACCGCGTCTGTGTCTGCAGGCGACCAACCAGGACCGTTACACCTGTTTAAGCTGCACGTGATCAAAATGGCGCTCATTGCGCGTCAGCACGACTCCGCAGTCTGACAGCGCGCTTTCTGGGGCCGGAGCGAAACCGGGCCGGGTGGCGCATTTTCGTTTTGCAGGGTGGTAGGGGAAGGCACATTAATATTCATGAGGGAACTACCACCCGATTGGCCGGTGGTCAGAGGACGTTCTAGGAAGTAGTGATGTGCAAACCGAATCTTTTTACTGATTCAGTTCTTTTCGTTCAGTTCACTGAAAAGATCCGGTTCTTTGAATCATTGATTCGTTCAATAATAATACTTTACGTATTACTTACTGGGTGGGGCTAGAAGTGAAGTGTTGTAAACACTTATTTTATGTATTATTTTAATAATTATATTATTAATTATTATTAATATTATCTTTTCGTTTTGTTACTATAGGCTACAAATAAATATACAGAGCACAGCCAAACACATGCATAATAATAAAAAAAGTTTAATATTTTGTCACAAACTAGAAGTCACTCGTGGCAATACTTATTCTGGCCAATAGATGTCACTGCATTACATAGTCAGTGTACCACCCATAGACTCAGCGAACCACCGTAACAACCAATGAATCGCGTGAACGAAAGGAACTGATGAACGAAAGGAACTGGTAAACCAAAGGAACTGATGAACGAAAGGAACTGGTGAACCAAAGGAACTGATGAACGAACGACTGAATCCAATGACCTGGTGAACTAGAAGACCTGGTGAATCAATGGGTCTTCTAGTTCAGCGAATCGTTCTGAACTGTGTAGTATATGGACCTGTTTCTTTAAGTGGATTCACTCCGGTAGTCATTGGGTTATTCTTATTGGTGATCTGCCTTGCGCATGAAGACTGTGTGTCGTAACAAGTAAAGCGTGAATAATGGTTCACGAGTTCACCTGCC
>JAODKL010000095.1:640989-675092 GCA_026780765.1 Petrocephalus schoutedeni
ACTGTGTGTCGTAACAAGTAAAGCGTGAATAATGGTTCACGAGTTCACCTGCCGCAAGTGTATGCGTCTTTCCTTAATATAATTATAATGTCGTGCAAATACACGACAAACTGCAATAACACTTCAAGGTCAGTGGGGGCGCTCACATTGTGGGGGTCATTTTAGTCACTGATCTCAGGTCAATGGAACTGTACATTCAGTGGGAGGTGCTTGGTGAACTTAAGGGTGACAGCCATTGACTGGATGTCGTCACGACTGTGTTTCTCATGCTGGTTAGTGACAGACTGCCTCCCGACTTGCCGACAGGGACAGACGTTAATGCTTAGCAGGCATTCAGCGCATGCGTATACAGTGATTCAAATCTTTTTGGACAAGGAATCGGTTCGTTCAGTTCACTTTAAAGATCCGTTAAAAAGGATCCATTCGTTTGTGATTCGCACATCACTACTAGGAAGCCGTGGTAGCCCCAAACAAATAGGCAGACATCCCTGGGTGCGTTTCCCAAAAGCATAGTTGCTAACTACATTAGTAACTGACAGTTGCCTCAAGATGTCTGCATATCTGTTTGGGGCTACCACGGCTTCCTAGAACCAGTGTTGCCAACTATTTTCAATGGAAAGTATCTAAAGTCTGCTCGAAAAGTCGCCAAATGTCGCTAGATGACGTCATGCATATATTTGCATATTGATGACGTAATTGCGTCGTATTTGCATTCAGCGTGTTTTCCCTAATCCTTCCTCACGTGTCCAATATAAAACTGTTATCAATTACGTTACATATTTTCTAAATAAATAAATAAGAAAAAATAAGAAGAAACGGTCAAATTAAATAGTTTTATTTCAAGCAAAGGAGAAGCAGGTAAGTGATTGGTCCGTGGCAACACCGTTTGCAAATGCGCAGCTCATTCACATCTATGTCAGCTGCCGTGCGGTCACGGGAATATGCTGCTCCTTTCAACCGGAGCTAGCGGTTACTGATCAGACCAGACACAGGGAGATGAATAACTGTACCGGGAAAGCAAGACCTCGCGTTTACAGGACAGTACTGGCGACATTTGGAAAGTTGCTAAGGTTTGTCCAAAAGTCGCTAGATTTGTTGCTAGGCGCTTTTTTGAAAAAACAAAAAAAAGTCGTCAAGGGGGTCTGAAAAGTCGCTAAATCTAGCGACAGAGTCGCTAAGTTGGCAACACTGCCTAGAACGTCCTCTGACCACCGGCCAATCGGGTGGCAGTTCCCTCATGAATATTAATGTACCTTCCCCTACCACCCTGCAAAACGAAAATTCGCGGCCGGGTGACAGAACCGGAGGTGTCAGTTCAGCGGATCTGCCGACTTGAGGGCGACTGAGGTATCCAGGAAAACTAATCGGTGTTAAAGGATCAGCCAATAGGCGTACAGGCCCAACCCACTGGCATTGATTGACAGACGAAGTAATTCTGCTGAAAAGTCACATTATGAAATAAATAGGCCTGTGGCTGCCCGACCTGCGATCCTTGCCCGATCTGCGAACGCATGCGCACATTGATTTTCAGTGTACACTGTTTGATCTGCCTTATCTTTCAACGTTACAAGACAACGTTACATATGTAGGAAACGTGGGAGGTGTATCACAATCAAAGCACAAGAAGAACTTTACTATTTAGCCAAGCAAAGGAGCCTTTAAGGCTTAAAGTAGCTTGTAAAACCTGAAGTAGCTCAAAGCGTCGTGGATGACATGGATTATCTGGTTACCCTATTTTAGACGAATATTCACCTGATTCATTTATTCATATATTTTCCACCTGTAATTGTTATTAGTGGCATTCAATATGTATATGGCCATTTGAACATTTTCTGAGCAGAAATTGTAGCAGTGTGTGCATACGTTCGCAGATTGTGCAAGGATCGCAGTTCGGGCAACCACAAGGCCATCGAGAAAAACGCCATTTTGAAATAAAAGCTGACTTTGAAAAAAGGACGTTTTGGAATAAAAACTGCTGGAATTAAATAAAAGGCCTCTGCAATAATCTCTGTTTTTGAGAAAAATAATGACCATGAAATAATATTTCAGAATAATAAGTAAATTTATATAGCAGAATGCAATATATTTCACAATAATAAGCTGTATTTCAAAATGTGTTCATTTCACAATTTCGTCGTCATATTATATATCCGTCTCTTATTTATTCATATAGTTATTTATTTCATTATGTCATATTTCTTTATTTAATTTTGAACATTTTGGAGTTACATAGGTGTGGTGTTTTCAGAGAGTTCTCTGGTAGCTGTAAGTCTAACAGGCTCACCTCCACTCATCTCCTAGCCCCAAGGCAGAGGACTACTCCACAGCCATCCTTAGGCAGAAGCAGAGGCCAAACCGCCTCATTGTGGATGAGGCTCTGAATGAAGACAACAGCATCGTATGTCTGTCCCAGGTCCGTGTTAGTGATGCCTGTATCTCTGAATTATGTTAGTATGATATATATCTCTCTGGCGTGCTGGTGTTACCTGTATCTCTCAGGCATGTTAGTATTACCTGTATCTCTCTGGCGTGCTGGTGTTACCTGTATCTCTCTGGCGTGCTGGTGTTACCTGTATCTCTCTGGCGTGCTGGTGTTACCTGTATCTCTCTGGTGTGCTAGTGTTACCTGTATCTCTCAGGCATGTTAGTGTTACCTGTATCTCTCAGGCATGTTAGTATTACCTGTATCTCTCTGGCGTGCTGGTGTTACCTGTATCTCTCTGGCGTGCTGATGTTACCTGTATCTCCCAGGCATGTTAGTGTTACCTGTATCTCTCAGGCATGTTAGTGTTACCTGCATCTCTCTGGCGTGCTGGTGTTACCTGTATCTCTCAGGCATGTTAGTGTTACCTGTATCTCTCAGGCATGTTAGTGTTACCTGTATCTCTCAGGTGTCATCTGTATCCATTCTGTTTCTGAGTTCCTTCACTTTCTCAGGCAAAGATGGAGGAGCTGCAGCTTTTCCGCGGAGACACAGTGGTTCTTCGCGGCCGGAAGCGCAAGCAGACTGTCTGCATCGTTCTGACCGATGACTCCTGTGCGGATGAACGCGTGCGGATGAACCGCGTGACACGCAACAACCTGCGCGTGCGTCTTGGGGATGTGATCAGGTATATGGGTAAAGGAAATCAGGGATCAGGTTTGTCGGAAATCAGAGGGGCAGTGTATCGTTTGTTGGTAGCAGTGCAGGGCAGAGCTCAGAGCGTGATTGGATGACACTCAGCACCTGGGGGGGGGGTGGTAACCTGAGATCAGCTGACTGCAGTGTTTGTACGTCGACAGCATTCAGGCATGCCCAGATGTGAAGTATGGAAAACGCATCCATGTCCTGCCCATTGATGACACCATTGAGGGCTTGACCGGCAACCTGTTTGAGGTCTTCCTGAAGCCCTACTTTCTGGAAGCTTACCGACCTGTGCACAAAGGCATGCAGTTTGTCAATCCATCCTCCTCAATGCAGTAAATTACAAATGACCCTGGGTTTTTTGTAAACCCCTCCAGTAGCATTCACAACTGGTGGACTTATACAAATATGCTTAGTCTGTTAATTGAGATTGAAAGTAGAATCTTTTTATTGACTGTATGGACATTTTCAATTCATATAGTATCCATCATTATGGAGCTAGCATATAGTGTTTGCTGTAATGCTTTCATACTGATGAAACTGCAAGTGTACCTCCTGGTCTGCTTTGGCGCTGTACAGTTACCTCGAGGTAACATGTCTCTGCCCTTCCTGCAGGGGACATCTTCTTAGTGCGGGGCGGCATGCGTGCTGTGGAGTTCAAAGTGGTGGAGACAGACCCCACGCCACACTGCATTGTTGCCCCAGACACTATCATTCACTGTGAGGGCGAGCCAATCAAAAGAGAGGTGAGAGGGAGGAAGTCCCATGACTAAAATGATGTCATACCAGTCTGAAAATCTAATTTGTGTTTGAGTTGCTGTCTCACTTTGAGCAAGCAAGCTCACTCTTTTTTTTTCTGTAATGTTAGCATGCCCAGGGGGGTTGGGCAGCCAGTTGACCTTGGACCCCCAGAGGTTTTTTTCTCCCGACTTGGGAGTTTTTGGTACCTCTCCTTCGTTGTCAATGGGCTTTTTCTTTTCTTTCTTTCTTTCATTCTGTGCATTTCATCTTCTCTGTTTTGTCTTGCATATAGCAATGTACAGTATTTCAACACACCCATGTAAAACACCCTTGGACAACTCTGTTGTGAAGGGCGCTATATAAAAATAAACTGAATTGAACTGAATTGAGTTGCCTTTAGCCTACAGTTCTGGATAGCATGTGAATAATTCACTTTATCGGCCACATATATCCAAGATCACGGCTTAACTCAACAGCTTTTTTCTGATGAATGACATCATGGACTGGTGTAACAATGAAGCTGTTGTTTGCCCTGGTGAAGGATGAGGAGGAAAGCCTCAATGACATAGGCTATGATGACATTGGCGGGTGCCGTAAGCAGCTGGCCCAAATCAAGGAGATGGTGGAGCTTCCGTTACGACACCCCACCCTCTTCAAGGCCATTGGTGTAAAGGTGAGGCAGGCGACCTGTCAGTCAGTGGAATCGACTGCTAGAAACTGCTCCTTTGCAGTTATCCATGTAGAAACTTGTAAGAGGAGTGTGGATAGCATGAAAGTTCACACTTGTGAATGCATGTACACAAAGCAATGTCTGTATCGCTCGGTATTGCACTGTTCTTGCCCTGACCCCAAAGGCCTAACATGCCACTACCACATACTTGCCGGTAGCCGCCACGTGGGATATTATTATATGGACCCCCAGGAACAGGGAAGACCCTAGTGGCCCGCGCAGTCGCCAATGAGACTGGAGCCTTCTTCTTCCTCATTAATGGTGAGTCAGTCACCATACCAGCTCTGCTAAGTAAACTACTGGGCCAGAAGTTTTCATTTCGGTGTGGTGTGGACATTGTCATTATCTTATGTCGGATCAGTCTGGTGTTGCAAGGTAGTGTTATAACATCTTCTTGTTGCCTCCTTCGGTGTTAACTCCGGTTCAGAGCCCATTGCTGTATTCCTGGCTGTTATATATCCTGCTTGCTGTGTTCTGCTGTGGTTTTCTTTACTGATGCGAATATCGTTCAGCCCTAAGTCCTGTGACCCGCTGCCCCAAGGCCCCGAGATAATGAGCAAGCTGGCCGGAGAGTCGGAGAGCAACCTGCGCAAAGCGTTTGAGGAGGCAGAGAAAAATGCGCCTGCCATCATCTTCATAGACGAGTTGGACGCCATCGCCCCCAAAAGAGAGAAGGTAAAGACTCATCTTGCTACACCTTGCATGTCAGCATTCTGTTTTTGTGATGGACAATATAAGGTCACATTGTTCATTAACTTCACAGAGGAATATAAACTAGTTCTGCAGATGTGGTCAGACCGTAAGCTCTGTAATGCTAAGGTTCTTAATACTAGGGGTTGTGGTCTTGCTGTGAGCCCTACAGTGTTTAGGTCAGTAATGCCTGAGGGTGTGGCCTTGCAGACACATGGTGAGGTCGAGCGGCGAATAGTGTCACAGCTGCTCACCCTGATGGATGGCCTGAAGCAACGCGCTCACGTTGTCGTCATGGCAGCTACCAACCGCCCCAACAGTGTGGATCCTGCTCTGCGACGATTCGGTGAGGAATGATCTGGGGGCTTGGGCAGGTGCCAAGCAGAAAAAGAGGGGTTACGACACAGAGATACACCTGAAGGAGCAAACCACGGAGCTGGACGGAAATCATCAATGCAGAGAGCTGCAGGAAATGAGCATGGCTAGAAGGACAGCAGTCAGTGATGACCGAGGGACAGGGGTCTGACTCAGTGATGGACAGGAGTCACCGGTGAACAGAAAGAGAGACAGCAGCCACTGACTCATCTTGTCTGCTTTTCTGCTCCCAGGACGGTTTGACCGTGAAATTGATATCGGAATTCCCGACTCCACTGGACGGCTGGAGATCCTTCAGATCCACACCAAGAACATGAAGCTGGCTGACGATGTGGACTTAGAGAGGGTGAGAGGACAGGAGGGAAAGAGCTAGGAAGGGGTACCGAGACCGGTGGTGAGATGCATGAAATGATAGGAAAAGATGGGGGGAAAACAGAGAAGAAGTAGTGAAAAGTGAAAGTGAAAAAGGGGATTCTACATGTTGTGAAACAGAATTATGATCATCCGTAATACAAAATCCTGCTGGGGGCTTTGCGAGGCTGGTACACAGGTGTTCAGGGTGAGGTCTTGCTGAATCCTATATTACAGAAATTGCCCATGGCATGTGGAGAAATGTGAGATATGACAAATGCGTAACATTTTACCTGAGGGGACACAAAAACTTAGTAGTAACTCAGTTACTACCAATGAACAAATCATGAACAAATATAGTCAACACTTAAGATGTTCTTTCAACTATATTTATCTGTAACAACAGAATCAATATTTTGGGGGGGCGGGGGGAATTGTCCTTAGAGATACTCCTCCTTCTGGGTTGCATGCTCTCGTGCTCACATGCTGAAGGTAAATACTCGAAGTAGCAGCATTAGCACGCATATTTCCGAAACGTATGATTGCACTGGAAGGCTCATTAATATTCTTGAAGGAAGTGCCTCTTGATGATTTTTACCCTATAATACTATAAGGAAACACCCCTGTTTCCTAGCAGAGTGCTCCCGCTGATGGTTAAGATCATCTTTGTGCTTTCGGGAAATGCTCCTCCTCTGTAGTGCAAAAAAGTCATTCTTTTTGCTGGCTGCAGGAGCAAAAGTCACAGTTAAACACAATTGTTGTAATAACGAAGATGATTGCACTGGACAATCAGTAATTCTCTTCAGTGAAGAATGAAGTATTTTGTCAGCTTATTCAGCACTTACAAGAGGTCTCAATGTTCTGACCTGCTATATGTTTATAACTCATTATTAAATCTGGCCTGCAGATCGACCTCAAGTTTTCTGCAGAATAAAAACCAACAAGTTTCCCTGTCAGCAGATTTGCACATCAGTAAACAGCTAGTTAAGTTCCCATGGTCATATTTGTAAAATGTCTCCACTGTAGTTTAAGAAGTTTGAATTTAGGTTATCAAAATAATCAGCAGAGAGAGGTGGATGCTACCATGCTAATGGGGACAAACGACCAAACGGCAGTATAAGAAACCCTGTGTCCCATGTCAGATCTCCATGGAGACCCACGGGCATGTGGGTGCCGACCTGGCGGCCCTTTGCTCAGAAGCAGCTCTGCAGGCCATCCGAAAAAAGATGATTCTTATCGACCTGGAGGATGACACCATTGATGCCGACCTCCTCAGCTCCCTTGCTGTCACCATGGATGACTTCCGGGTCAGTCTGTCCTGCTGTTACATAGCTGCTGGGTGATTGCCATAGCTGGGGACTTTGAATAATTAATAAATGTCTACAATTAAATGGATATGAGGGGCTCTGACCAATCGTGTTTCCCCACCCTTGTGTGTCTATGTTTCCACATCATCATGTGTTCATCTGGGAGCTGTTTTCATCTCCATCTCTCTGCATTCCTCCATGTCACTATGTCCATGTGTACTCATGCTTGGGGGTGTGTCCTAGTGGGCTCTGGGCCAGAGCAACCCCTCTGCTCTGAGAGAGACGGTAGTGGAGGTGCCACAAGTGAACTGGGAGGACATAGGTGGTCTGGAGGAGGTGAAGCGAGAGCTGCAGGAACTGGTGCAGGTAACCTCCCCATGAGACACCAAGTCACTGGGTACACTGACTGTAGCTCTCTCCTGCTGTCTATGCATGCATGACTCTGCTGGGTAGGATGTCCACACATTGAGTGCAGCTCTCTCGCCTGTCTAGGCACATATGCCTGATATTTGAGAATGTAACGCTTTCTTGCAAAAAAAGCACTTGTATCAGCTTGCCTTTACTTACCTGACACCCTTATCCAGAGTGACTTACATTGCCGAGTTGCAGGGATTACAATCTCCTAACTTGGGGTGAAGGGTCTTGCCCAGGGACCTACTGGTAGGTGGGATTTGAACCAGCAACCTCTTGGTTCATAACCTGGACCTCATACCACTAGGTCACCACCACCCCAGCATAATAATAATACAGGATTCTAATTCATGTCAAAGATTGAAAGAATGTTCTACCATACCTGGTGAGTGTACACAGTGTGTACACAGTGTTTTAATCATATTCTTAGTAAATCAAAATATCTGCAGTTGGGGTTACCCCAAAAAATTAATTGTCTACTCATTCTTAACTCATGAATCCTCTCTGCTTTCCATTTCTTTCTGACTCTAACTACTCCTATTGCTGCCTCTCACCCTGAACAGTACCCAGTGGAGTACCCGGACAAGTTCTTGAAATTCGGTATGACCCCTTCCCGTGGAGTGCTCTTTTATGGGCCCCCTGGCTGCGGCAAAACTCTGCTGGCCAAGGCCATTGCCAATGAGTGCCAGGCCAACTTTGTGTCCATCAAGGGGCCAGAACTGCTGACCATGTGGTTTGGAGAGTCGGAGGCCAACGTCAGGGACGTTTTTGACAAGGTGAGGCTTGATGTGTGACAGTGAATAGGAACAGGCCATCATGGATAGGCAACAAGGCAAGCAGTGTTGAGATGGTCTGTTGTGATAGAGATATACAAACACCAAGAGGTATGGCCATGTGGCTGGGGATGGTGTGAGGCTAGTAAGTGTTCAGCTGGCACTGTGACCAAGAACCTCCCAGGAAGGACCTTGTGTTATCCCATTCTCCACAGTGTACTACACAATTGTCAAGACAGAGGCTTGCGAGGACTGAGCCCTGTCCGCGACAATGCTCTTGAAGCTTTGAAGATGAGGAAACGGGGCCTTGCTCTTTGTGCTCTTGCTTCCATTGAGGCCCTGAGCCCTGCTTTCCATTCTTAGGCTCGGCAGGCTGCCCCCTGCATACTTTTCTTCGACGAGCTGGACTCCATCGCCAAGGCGCGTGGGGGTGGTGCTGGGGATGCGGGGGGGGCAGCTGATCGAGTGATCAACCAGATCCTGACGGAGATGGACGGCATGACCAACAAAAAGAATGTCTTCATCATCGGCGCTACCAACCGGTGAGGAACCCACACAGGTTTATACACACCTATACACATATGTGTGTGTGTGTATGTGTGTACAGGTTTTGCCATATTTGTGAGGACCAGAGGACCTCACAAGTATAGCAAATCCTCAAAAACTGTGACTAGTAAAGTCTTCAGAGTAAAAAAGTAAAAATGCCAAAGCTTGTATTTTGTTTGGTTACTTATGATTAAGGTTAGGGCTGGGTAGGGGTTTATGTTCTCATTGTTGAAATTAGGGCTTTTCCTATAGAAACAAATGGATGATCTTCACAATGATATGGATACAAACTTGTGTGTGTGTCTGTGTGTGTAAACATGCCCCTGTCTGGCCCCCCAGCCCAGATATCATAGATCCCGCCATCCTGCGCCCTGGCCGCCTGGACCAGCTGATTTACATCCCACTGCCTGACCTGCCGTCCCGAAGCGCCATTCTGTCTGCTAACCTGCGCAAGTCGCCCATCGCCCGAGTATGTGCCCTGCCTGTATGCTACAGCGGCTGGTACTTGCTCTGGGGCATCACTACAAATGAGATCAGCCACACTTCACAAGAATGCTCTTCAGTTACTGTGGATTGTGTGTATGAAGGGTGACCTTGTGTACAGTGTACAGGGTGGCAGTGTACCAGCAAACTCAGAGCACCAACTCAGGTGTGCATGTGTCAGCATGCTCACACATACGTGTCTCTCTGTAACATGCTGTCCAGGACGTGGACCTGGCCTACCTAGCCCAGATCACTGAGGGCTTCTCCGGGGCTGATCTGACAGAGATCTGCCAGCGTGCCTGTAAGCTGGCTATCCGGGAAGCCATCGAGGCCGAGATCCGCATGGAGAGGCAGCGGCAGGCGAAAGCGGGCACTGCCATGGTGAGGCCCCGCCCACCCACCCACCAATTTAGCCAATTGGTGCACGAGACTGATTGTATGAGTATGAGCAATTCATAAATGTAGGAATAATTAAAGAAGTCTGTCAATTAGCAAGCCTGTGAGTGGACTGAAACAAGTGAAATAATTAATAATGTAGTCAAGTAAATCAGTGTCTGTGAAAGACACTGTGAAAGACCCCCCACTACCCCACCCCACTGGTGTTGTCCCATTCAGCACACTGTGGCAACATATCTTGCTATAAGACACAAAGTGCACAGGTGTATGTGAAGAGCCCAAGTGTGCAAGGACTCCTTGAAAGCAATGGGACACACTTGATACCTGAAGAGGTAAACAAAGTTTATGTTGTCGTTTGTCTTGGCTGTATTTGGAGTTGTAGTCTAAGCAATGTAATCATTCTTTTTTGCACCCTGAAACTTCTTTGAAGGCTTGTTGGTGTCTGATAAGCTGGTAGACATCCTCATGTTATATGTAAAGATTAGTTGTCATTGATGCAGTGCATTGTAGTTTATATAGTTACCCAAAGACCACTTCCATGTGGCACTTTCAAAGTGTGGAGAAAGTGCATGTCAAAGCGTGCTGCACTTGGCTAATTCGAGGAATTTGCAGAGCTCTCTCTCATCCTCCCTCTCTCACACACACACACACACACACACACTTAATGTGCTCTCTGTCTCTCTGTCCGGCCACCATTACCCCTTTAGGATGAAGATTACGACCCGGTACCTGAGATCCGCAAAGACCACTTTGAGGAAGCGATGCGTTTTGCACGCCGCTCTGTCAGTGACAACGACATCCGCAAATATGAGATGTTTGCCCAGACGCTGCAGCAGAGTCGAGGGTTTGGTAACTTCAGGTAAAGAGACAAAAATGCATACACACATGCATACACACACACACGCACACCCATGCGCATACATACACGCACACCCACATGAATACACACAAGTACACCCACATGCACACCCAGTAAGACCCATGTACTGTCTTACTGCCTTGTGCTTGCACAAACACAGACACACACGTCAGCTCATGCACAAGAGTGACAGGAGTACACATTTCCTTATACATATTATTCTAGCAGTTTTCGTAATACACAAATGTTTTTACGTATCACCTACCTACCTATCTACAGTGCTATGTAAAAATCTGGGCACCCCTCATATGAGATCACAGCAATATGCCATTTTTTCCTAGAAAAATGTCGAAAAGAGCATTCTCAGTATAGCATTAATGAGTTGCATGACATAAAATAAAATTTAAAAAACAGGTTGTGCAAAATTTGGGCCACCCTTTTAACTGCATAAATTTGACCTGTAGTCATTTAATGCTGACAGGTTGCAGCACAACATTACATTAGCTCATTAGACCTTAAACTACAAGACCGGTGCAACCAATCATGAAAAAGGTTAACATAGGTAATTGCTAGTTGTGCTTGTCCTTGGTTCTCTCTTAGAAAGTGGTGACATGGGAACCTCCAAAGAACTCTCTACTGACCTAAAAACGAAGATAATTCAGCGTTATGAATTAGGTGTACAAAAAGCCTTTTCTGAGTACTCGCCACAAGAAGAGTCGCATTCCAGGAGAAGAACTTGCTGCCTAATTAAAAGTTTGGTGGAGGGTGCATCATGTTTGTGGATAGCATAGGTACTGGAAACCTTGGTAAAGTTGAGGACCGCATGAATTCCTCCCAGTATCAGCAGATTCTTGACAAGAATGTTCAAGAGTCAGTCACAAAGTTGAAGTTATGCCGGGGTTGGATGTTTCAACACAACAATGATCCAAAGCACCATTCAAAATCTATCAAGGAATTCACGTAGAGACACAAGTACTATGTCCTACAATGGCCATCCTAGTCCCCAGACCTGAACATTGAAAATGTATGGATTGATTTGAAGCAGGCTGTCCACACTCGGAAGCCATCAAACCTGACTGAACTGGAGGCATTTTGTATGAAATGTTGCTGTTTCCAAAGGTATAAAATATGTTGAAATGAAGTTGCCACCTCAAAAGCTTAGTGATTTTTATCAGGGGTACCCAAACTTTTACACAGCACTTTATGCATGTATCTATCTAGAAATTACAGCAACAGTAGTTCTAGTGATAAATGAAAAAACAATGTATAGATATACTGTACATGTGTGTATAGTCACCCAGCCATGCAAGTGCAGTTTGCCGTCAGTATATAATTGTTCAAATTGTTAATAATAGCCCAGGTTTTTTATCACTGGGTTTCATGTCCTTGCCACTGGCTTGGAAGTACGCTGGTCAATAGTACACAAAAGTCATCGGACAAATCTCTGCATTCAAAGTCCTGGACAGGACCACAAAGCAGGATATTTCCTCCAGGGATTAAACGTTTCTTTCGTGTACACACTTGGTTTTTTAACCAGATAGACGAAAATGTCTGGCCACTGTAACTTGGGCCGTTGAGTTGGGTCTTGTATCTATTGCTGCAAAGCATTAAAATTGGAGAAGTCGTCCGGATTATTCATATATGATTTTGGCACTCACACATAAATACCACTACTTCTGATCTGTCTCTTTCTGCCACCACTTACGCTTCACCCACAAAACACGTCATCTTTTGTTTGCAAACACGAAAGTGCACCATGTGTTGCTCTTCTGTCTGGAGGCTGTCCTGCACCACACTTGCCATTAGCTTCAGTAGATATGTCAGAATGCAGTGACAGGAGTACACATTTCTCTTTCCTTATATGTATTATTCTAGCAGTCTTCGTAAAACACAAATGTTTTTACATATCACCTGCTGCAGATTCCCATCAAGGCCACAGTCTAGTGGAGGCCAAGGGTCAGGACAGGGGCACAGGGACCCAGGGGACCTCTACAGAGACGAAGGGGAGGATGACCTGTACCAGTGAGCGTGAGGCGACACCCCCAGTGCCCGGCCCCCCCATGGAAACGCCGTACTTCTGCGAGGGAGGAGTTCATACTACAGACAACTGTCATTATCAGCAACATTACATAGCTACTGGCGCGCGCGCGTGAGAGATTTGCAGGTGCCTGGCCAATGAACCATGGGAGATATTAGAACATGGTTTTTTGATTCACTTTGCCGTTATCAAGACATGGAAACACAGACTTGGAACGCTCAGAGCCTGGAGTCTGATAATAAAGGGATTTCACTTTTTCTTGGCAATTTTATGCAAAAGATTTTGTGTCTGGTCATTTTTCTTTTTTTTTTTTTTTTACTCTCACCATGTGTGCCCATTCAGACCGATTACACTGCTGAGTACATCCCTCCTCATTGTCCATCCGTCTGTCTGTCCCTTGCTTATCTATAATGGGCTGTGGGGAACCTGGAGCAATACCTCAGTGAGCACAGTGCAAAAAGCAAAGAGAAACCAGGAGAGGATGCCAGTCAGCTGCTGGGTACATGCACACACGATCACACATTCTGGCCAATTTGGAGACTCCATTCCACTTAAGCATGAGCCTTCGGACTGAGACAAAGCTGCAAACAACCTGGTTTGATTATATTCTTCGCAAGATATCTTCAAGTGACTTGTGCTTTAAGAATTAAATATACTATATACACTGAAAAATATGTGCAGTCCTTCACCTAAGTCCCTGGGAACTATTTAAAAACCATAAAAACACTCGGTAACCTTGAGATAATGGAGTACTTCACACAGCTCTGCCTGATAACCTGTAAATCCGATGGTACATTTGCTAGCCACAGAAAATCACAAGTGAATATGGGACCTACTGGCATGTGACTGATGGACAGTTTAGGAACAGAGGTGTAATTAGCGCTGAGGAGCATAATGCTGCTAGAGGCCACATGGGAGCGGCCGCCGCACGGCGCCACAGCAGAGCAGCTGCACCACCTCCAGCTCAGGAACGTCCAGGCACCAAGCGGGGCTGCCAGGAGGAGCAGTGCGCTGAAATCCCCATTTACCCAGCCAGCCATAACGGCACACACCATTCTTAAGGAAAGCAGACGTACACTAGTCGCGTTTCCAATGTCAAAGAGCAAACTCAGAACTCTATTCGGACGTCGAAATGGTTTATTTTAGAAATCGGTCCTACCTACAGAGCAGTCATTAATGTCAAAACAATTCTGGGTTAGCCTTTGTAGGTTTTAAGAGCTGGACGTTTTATGGTGATCCTCCTCTCGCAGAAAGATGTCATACCAGCAGATGCATCGATAGCCGATGGATAACAAGCCCCAGGAGGGAGTAGTGGGGGAGCTGGGCAGGGCCGCTACTGGAGGATGCCGAACAGACGGTGGGGTGTGGGCTGGGGAGCGGCGCTACAGGATGAAAGGCAATATGGGGGAGCGCAGAGGAGGGTAGTCGCGGAACTCCTTCAGGTAGCTGCGGTGCTTCCCCTTGGCCCAAACCGTCATTTGCACGAAGCCCACGAAGGTGAAGAAGGCCACAGGCAAGCACTGGGTCATCATGGTGAAGCTCAGCCAGGAACCCAGCTGGGGAGGAGAGGAGGAGGTGGAGAGATCAGTCAGGCCTGCAGAGGGCGCTGGTGCCTCAACGCACAAACCCTAGAGAAGCCAGATCAGCAGTGCGAAATCCCCGATCCTGTGGCAGGCGTATCTATGGGAGTCCATGTTGTATTATTTGCAAGCAGCAGCTAGTGTTTAGCAGATGTGTGTAATATATCAACATAAATTTAAGTTAAATGTAATTTTTCACCAGTGTTTATTTACGACGACAATTTGTTAAGTAGATTAGTAGTAAGGCTAAAATATTAATGAAATGCGCTTTGTGACTCACTGTATAAACGTGGTGTATCTTCATGTTTATTAAATTCGGTTAGCGGAGCACAGCACATTATACTGTTTTGGTATACAGGGAGTCCTCGTTTTACGACACAGTTCCGTTCCTGAGACAGTAGTGTAATCAGAATTTTGATGTAAGTCGAAACACACCCAAGCCCAAGTCACTTACCTATCCTAACACAGTTGTAAAATCATAATTTAGAACATAACTATGATGTGGAATTCGTGCCACATTGAAATGCAAAAGCGACTTATACAGAAAAACAAACAATGCAACGTATTATTTTTACAGTGTGCAGCAATCAAAAACCGTGCTGTGTGGAAATGCAATGCACAACAGACATTGCTTTTCAGTGAGTGTCGCGAAGAGCACGGAACTTAATGAAAAGCAAAACCATCATTCCATTGCTTTGCATCTTATTTAACATCCAGACAAACAATTAGAAGGGTTTGCATTATACACAATTACATGAAGAAATTGTGCCACATCACACTGAACTGTAATGACCACCTGTCATGAGAGGGACTTACTGAATACGAGGGACGACTGCAAGTGGGGTTTATATACTTCTGAGGACAACACTCCATCTCTCATGAATCCTATCCCCAGCTTAACGTAACGTAAAATCTCCCCCATGCATATTCTAAGGGAATTATACTAAATTACTAACTTTGGGTGTCATAAAATGCCTCAAAAATATTTTAGCCATACTACTAATCTGCTTATCACTTTGTAGGCGTAAATAAATGTCCGTATAATACCGAAAAGATGGCATCCGGTCAAATGCTATGCCCGTCATCTGAAGCCCTGGTGATTACTGCGCATGCACGATATAATATCAAACTGATATCGCCCAGCCCTAGGTCAGTGTCTAGAGGGTGGGGTTGGCTGGCCGGTGCAGGATGAAAGACGAGGAGCCATTATGGGAGTTCAGAGTTTCAGTTTAGCAGGAAAGGCAACAGTGAGTTGCTTCACACTGAAAAAGTAAAAAGCGAGAATGCAGAAAATTTTCTAGGAAAAGAAAGATTATTTCCAGGACATTCGGTCATTTCTATCAATTTCCAAGTCATTTCCATGATGGGAAAACGCCCCTCTAAATTTCCAGGTTTTCCAGGATGCGTGGGAACCCTGATCATGATGTGTAAAAATTGTAAAAAGAAAAAAAAAAAAAAAAACATTGCATAAACACTGTCTAAAACGTACTGAACATGAAAAATAGTTTTATTTACACGTGCCACGCATTCACACTCAAACATCTGACCTGGCCAATGACGCAATTGTAATGAGGCAGTCCCGAGTTTCAGCTTCACACTTATCGCAACAGCAAACTTTTACAAAAATCAATTACACTTATGTTTTAAAAAAGGTTTTTGTACTAATTATACAAAATCATTTACATTTTGCTTTATAAGTTTATAGTATAACCAACATGATTTAATAATTATCAATGTAGTTCGACTGAGATGATTTTTATTGATTCTAAGTATGTACTTAGTTTGTTAATCATTTCATTAACCAAGCATGTTGCTATCAAGCTGAATATACATTAACAATTTAATGTGAGTAAAACCATAGTAAAACATAAAACAGTTTTTTTTTTTTAAACATTTATAAACATTTTATATATGATAAACCAATACGGTGTTGCTGCTAAGCTAAATATACATTAATAATGTAATAAAACTTTGGTAAGTTAAACAACAAGTAAACAATTTTTCAATAATTAATAAAAAAAAGATCTTTTTAGAATCATATAGAAAGATATTTTTTTGATGATGTTAATGCTTGCTGCTATTATAAGTGTTAGGTTATGACTAACAACCCTGCAGAGCTTAGGAGCCAGAATTAGCAGCTCTGCTTGATAGCAATCAAAGCATTAATCATGTACACGATGAAATCAAAAAGGCTATTATGTTCGTGTAAGCCTGACAGCAGAGCAAGTCACTACTAACTTATATAAAGGCCGAGCTACGCCAAATAAATAAATAAATAAATATTACACAGACGCGCGCACACACACACACCTGCTGCTCTCACCTCATATGTGTAGTTGGGGCAGGACACAAGCAAGAAGATCCAAGTGAAGGGGTTCTTGGTGGGGTAAGGGATCTTCCTCGTTTTAGAGCCTTCCCAAGACAGATAAAGCAAGACAGTTACTTTAAACGGTCCAAAACAATGTAGAGTGGCAGAAACATGCCCACTTTGCAGAGCTGAGCTGGGCTTGTGTGGACATTAGGATTAGGATCGGTGCCTGCACTCCTGGGGGAGACACTCACCTGGAGGCCGGAGGTTGCGCAGGGCGATGTGGATGGAAAAGTTTCCAATTTGACAAAACTGCAGAATGGGTGCCGACGATGGCGACAGAGAGGAGAGAGCCAGTCAGCGCCAGGCAGTTCAGGGTCGTGACTAGCTGCACTGCGGCTCAAAGACGAGATCTTACCAGAAATACGATGAGTGCCAAGGTGACCTGCTGCTCCCCGTAGACTGTGAACACAGGAGGCACACCTGAATGCTTGGGCACTACATTGCTAATGCCAGTCACGTAGCCAGGTGCCAGGCCCAAGGAGCACTGCTCAAGTGAGGTGCGTAAAGTGCGTGTGCATCGGGGTCTGTGTATACACTGCAGAAGATGTACTCACTGGGCGGTGTGTAGAGTGGGTGGTTGATGTAATATGCCATCCATGCTGCAAAGCCCCAGTAGTACGCACAGTTCTGGAATACGGGAAAGTCACACTGTGATCACACAGCCAGCCTTCGATGAAACCGAGCACCAGACTCAGGCTTTAAGCACTGGGCTTTCTCCGCAGTCAATACCCCAAGCTGCTATCTAACCCCACTTACTGCCCCGGCTCAGTGTACCAGCTTAAAGGTGGAATGAAATCCCACCCTAAGCACCAGGCATTAAGGTGGATGGAGGCACCGGGTGCAGGACAGACCTACATCCTCAGGCCTGCCCACGTCTGGTCTCACCTTGAAGATGTTGCGCAGTGGCATGGTTCCATGAGAGAAGCGGTGAACGAACAGCGTCTCTAGGAGCCTCTTCACGTAGTGGAAGGAGTGGCACATACAGGCCAGGCTGGTGGAGACAAAGACACACTTAGCTAGTCTGCTACCCTGCAATGTTTAATGAATAGATCTCTACTAGATCCATCCAGAATAAACCCCAGTGTCCTGTACGCGGTCCCAGCAGAAAGCCAGGGTATCAATCTAATCACAAATCTAGGGTTAGTGAAAAGCTGCCCACAACATCCAGCCTTCACCACTTACACTGGATCTCAGTGTGATACTCACTGTACAACCCAGTGCTTGCTGGTGGTAAAGTCGTACTTGGGTGCATATATGAAAGGGACTCGGAAGTAGAATAAAAGATAGATGACAAGTGGTCCGGCATATTCTGTCAGGAACACCTGTAGAGGGGAACAGAATTGGGTAAAACCCCAGCATTGTCGATCAGACCCTCAACACAGGGCGTCTGCCCAGCACTGCTGCAAGCGCAAGGCCACAGCTTTCCAAACATGGGCAGTTTGAAGATGCTAAGGCCCCCTCCCCGGGCAGGCCTACCCTATGTGCGAGGGAATGACAGCGTATGCAATGCAGCAAAGGTCATACGACCTACCGGCCACTGGCCCCACCTCTGAGGAAGTATGTCTGTGTATAAACATCTCCAAAACACGGGGGCTTCCTGACCTTCAAGAGGAGCTAAATATAGGCCTGGCTGGGGTCTGCTGCCCTCATTCTTCCAGTGGGCCTGTCCAGCAGGCATGCCCCCTACCCCCATTCCTCTGCCACTGAGACTCTGAGCTGTCATCACTTGCAGCACCAATTACAGTTCAGAGATCACATCTGCAGAAACTGAAATTCAAGGTGAGGGATGATATCCTGATTCAGAAGACAGACAGCACTAAGCCGCTGTGGGGCAAGCTTCCTTTACGGTGACTCTCATTCTGCTGCTCTGTTTCGGCAAAGAAGTTAAATATGTTTCCTTAACTTAAGGTTTATTTGCACATTTCAAGCAACAGTATAAGCTAGGCAATGAAATGTTTATGGTTTCTGCACCTTTACACAATTGTTGAAGTGAGCAAGTACTAATTTATTATTCCAAAGACATAAAATCTTACTATTTTGTCCCTTCATAAATCACTGAAATAAAATTTATTAAAAAACAACCAGAAGTCAATGATGAAGCACAATCAATGACAGAGTTGCACTTATTAGCAGCTAATTAGTTCTAAAAGGAAAATAGCATAAATGAAGAGAAATGAAGCCCATCAGCATAACAGGTTAACATGAAAAATGAAAAAAGACAATGTTTTGGTACAAATTAAATGAAAACAGACCAGAGGTTGAGACGGACGTATAACTCACAGTAACCCAGCTGATCTGGGCCCCCAGGTCTCGAAAGTAGAAGGTAGCAGTTGTTCCGACAGGAAGCTGCTGTAGGACGTCCTCATCCTTCAGAGACTTCCCCTCTGGAATTAAAAACACTGAGCTTATAGGACATGAAACTGCATCAGCTAAGAAAAATGTCCCCTGCCAAAGGGTTCCGGGACGGTAGACGAGAACCACCTCCCCAGCCAAAGGCTACGTGGACGGTAGGCAAGAACCAAGTTCCATGCCAAAACCAACCAGGATGGTAGACGAAAATCACGTCCCCTGCCAAAGGCAACCGGAGCGGGAGATGAGAATCACACCCCCTGCCAAGGGCTACTGGGGCAGCGGGTGAGAACCACGTCCCCTGCCAAAGGCTACTGGGGCGGTGGGTGAGAATCATGTCCCCTGCCAAAGGCTACTGGGGCAGCGGGTGAGAATCATGTCCCCTGCCAAAGGCTACTGGGGCAGCAGGTGAGAACCACATCCCCTGCCAAAGGCTACTGGGGTAGCAGGTGAGAACCACGTCCCCTGCCAAAGGCTACTGGGGCAGCAGGTGAGAACCACGTCCCCTGCCAAAGGCTACTGGGGCGGTGTGTGAGAATCACATCCCCTGCCAAAGGCTTCTGGGGCAGCAGGTGAGAATCACATCCCCTGCCAAAGGCTACTGGGGCAGTGGGCGAGAATCACGTCCCCTGCCAAAACCTACCGGGACGGTAGACAAGAATCACGTCCCCTGCCAAAGGCTACTGGGGCAGTAGGTGAGAACCACATCCCCTGCCAAAGGCTACTGGGGTGGCGGGCGAGAACCACATCCCCTGCTAAAGGGTACAGGGATGGTAAACGAGAATCACATCCCCTGCCAAAACCTACCGGGACGGTAGACAAGAGTCATGTCCCCTGCCAAAGGCTACTGGGGCAGCAGGTGAGAACCACATCCCCTGCCAAAGGCTACTGGGGCAGCAGGTGAGAACCACGTCCCCTGCCAAAGGCTACTGGGGCGGTGTGTGAGAATCACATCCCCTGCCAAAGGCTTCTGGGGCAGCAGGTGAGAATCACATCCCCTGCCAAAGGCTACTGGGGCAGTGGGCGAGAATCACGTCCCCTGCCAAAACCTACCGGGACGGTAGACAAGAATCACGTCCCCTGCCAAAGGCTACTGGGGCAGTAGGTGAGAACCACATCCCCTGCCAAAGGCTACCGAGATGGTAGACAAGAATCACGTCCCCTGCCAAAACCTACCGGGACGGTAGACAAGAATCATGTCCCCTGCCAAAGGCTACCGGGGCAGTGGGCGAGAACCACGTCCCCTGCCAAAGGCTACCGAGACGGTAGACAAGCATCATGTCCCCTGCCAAAGGCTACTGGGGCAGTAGGTGAGAATCACGTCCCCTGCCAAAGGCTACCGGGGTGGTAGGCGAGAACCACGTCCCCTGCCAAAACCTACTGGGACGGTAGACAAGAACCACGTCCCCTGTCAAAGGCTACTGGGGTGGTAGGCGAGAATCACGTAACCTGCCAAAGGCTACTGGGATGGTAGACGAGAATCACATAGTCTGCTGAAGTATGGTAGGCAAGAATATGCATGAATGACTATAGAATGCAGGAATGAAAGTATCCAGCTACAGGCAACTTGTACCATATATAAGAATTTTATATTCTAAAGATATAAATAATGCAAACTGATAAAAAAAACTGCTGGTACAAAGACAAACAGACTAGCTGTAATTTAGTTGTAAGTGCTCCATGGAATTAGAGAATAAACACTTACTAGGATCAAGGCGAATGGACTGCCTAGCAGGATACCATTGTGGGTCTTCACGAAAACAAAGAGGAAACATATTTCAACAAACAGCTGATCACAGCACAGTCACCCACCACACCTCCTTCATGACAAAGTAATGGGTCGTTTAATATATGGTGTACTGTTAACAGTACAAGCATATTATAATATGGTACACTAGTGTGTGTGCAGTCACTCTCTTCAGGCATTTGGTCGACAGGCATCGGCATGCTTACATGAAGCTGACTATGCAAGCATCATACTCACGGGACTTGTGGAACATAGACTTTATCTCCCCGATGGTAGCATTGGGCTCCACCTACCAACACAAACCTCTCATGTCATCACCGACATGACCCTGTCAATTAGTATCTATGTTAGACAATACATTAATGCATTCATGGAATACAAAGACTGGCAAAAAAAAATAAATCTTTTTGAGAATAGCATACAGTCTACATACTATACTTTACACAGTTTAACCTGTTTGCCCTGCAGACGCTAAATATAGGATGCTTTCTCTGCATGTTTGTACGGCAGGATCTGCTGGTGGCCATGGTATCTATGAGTTCTTAGCAGTGCTTAACTCTGCAGTCATTATGGTCATTCTGTCGGCTCCTGGTCACATCACAAAACTCTACTTCACTTTCAGAAAGTGCACTATTCTGTCATGAAAGACATTAACTGGATATTGCCATTTAATGTAAATTACTGGCTCTTAAGTTAATTTAAGCAGTTAATTAAAGGTGCTGTCAGCTTGTACTTCAAGCTGCTCTTTTGAAAAACCCCAGACACCTGCCGTGTTGTGGCTTGACTTCCCAAACAATGCACTGCATGCTCAGGCCTCGAGACCTACAGTACTGTGGAGTATGTTCAGGACCGGCGTAAGTCTAGAGGATCAGCTTTTAGTATCTGACAGCTGGATGGGCAGAGATGGCCGGATCTCTGCGCCATTACCACTCGCTGCATTTCCCAGCTAAATCATGAGAGAGATCACAGCTTCACATGCTGATCACTCCTTAATGGGCTAAAATGGTAAAAAGGAAAAAAAACGCTTCCTTAAACATCTCCCTTTTGAGGAACAGCCAAATATAAAAATGGTTACCAGACCAGCACTGCAAAGACTGCACATATAGGGGGCAAAACAGATTCTCAATATAAGATTATTACAAAGTAAATGAATGGGGCTTGAATGTAACCAAATGCCATTTTATAATACACAAAACACATGCAAAAGTTAGTGCTCCGTGAAGAATGGGAAAGGGAGAGCCTTTATGGGCTAAGCCGTCAGGGGGGCTGGCCCTGGGCCAGAGTGGAGACATATTAGCACTGCCCCCCACTGAGACTCTCTGTGTCTAATGAATGGCAGGGATCCTACTTCAGTCAGCAATGTATTTCTTGGAAGAAATGCACAAATCATATTGGATATGTGTAAGGAAAATAAATGTCCAACAGCATCAAAGTACAGTAATGTAAACCAACATGGGAAATGCACTTGAACTGAGTACATTGTAATTCGAAACAAAATAATTTGCTGTGACACTTATCAGGAGTATATACAGTAAATGTGAAATATCCCAGGGATACCCAACAAAGAGGCAAGGAGGCAAAAGACGACTTAAGGTATAAGGTTTCAAGAAACTTGAGGAGCTTCACACACATGGCGGACGAGTGCCGACCCCTCACCTTGTCAAGGAAGCAGAGCTTGTCCTTGGTCTTGGCGTCCAGGATCTCCACCTCAAAGAAAACCACAGCTTTCTTAGCTTTCTTGGCAGGTTTGGGCCGCTTCACCGGGCCAGTAGGGGGTACCACAGGGGGGGGGGCTGCCCTTTTGGGCTGCGTGGCCTCCAGTGCAAGCGCGTCCATGAGCTCTGTTGCCCAGCGTGCTCTCTGAGCACAATGCGGCCTCACGGACCACTCCCTCAACCCACAGAGGGACGAGGCGGGACCAAAGGGGTGGTGCTAATATAAAGACACCCCCCAGAGCTTTATGCAATTCCCAGCCATGCAGCTAGCATTCACTGCTCCCATTCCCCAACCTTCACCCACTCACACATGAAAGGGTCCAGATACCGCTGCACAGTTTGGCCGGTCTGGGTACAGACTCAAACAGTCATAGCAGGGAAGTAAGACATTACTGGAGACCTAAAACCCAGCCCACTTCACCCAGTACTGCAAGGAAACCAAAGTACAGGAGACCCACCCTCTTGGTCTGCACTCACACCACCTCCCTAATTCTAAATTTAAGCAGCCTGCAAATGCTCCTCTGCTGACAGACCCCGCCCCTCACAAACCCACTTTTAGCTCCGCCATGGGCTGGAGGTCGAGGAGGGAGGCCCGCACGGTCATTCATGCCCAGCCTGTAAGGCTCCTCCCCCCCCCCCCCCCCCCCATGGTCAGAGACACGTGATGGCAGCAGCGGGCCATAATATGAATGTAGATGTGAGCCATGAAGTGGGGTGCTAGGGATCACACTTGGGCACGGAGATGGTTACACCAGCCAGAACCACCTGCGTGCCCCCTATCCCCAAGAGAGCCGTCTCTGCTGACTTACAGCAGACACGTGGACAGGAAAGGAATGGGTCGGGCTGACGGACAGCACAACTGTATGGGGAGTTTACCCTGTTTTTGGGTCTGATACAGACTGGAGGTTGCAGAACCCAGGGCAGCAGCCATATTACTCCTGTATAGCCAGAGTTTATAGGGTCAAGTGAAGTTCAGCGCATGATAAGTCTTTCATTGGGGTGGGGGGTGGGGGCAGGACAGCTCAGATTTAATAGTGTTTGGAGGGTGGAGTGTAATACCCCAGGGGAACTCTGGAAGAACCCCTCCACTGCCATTCCTCACCTGTCAACAGACAAGGGTGTGAGCAAAACCTACCAGGAGAGTCAGGTTCTGAGGGCAGGAGGGGAGACACGGGCAGTAAGCAGCCAGGCACACGCGCAGATAAGAGCCCAGCTGCGGGATTGGCGCACCCAGCACACCACACAGCACTCCAAACCCACCCAAAACACCCCATTAGAGCAGGTCACTGCTGGGGTGCAGGCTCCCCGGCAGCCTCTCTGCCACTCCTCTTCTGCTGGCTCTGGTGTGAACCTGGACCAGCCTGACTGTTAGGCAGGGTTAATCTAATCTAAAAATGGTCTCCGATGACCTGAGAGCAAAAGGCAAAAAAGTGAGCTTGGAACGGGAGCAGGGTCACATGCGCTGAGGATACTGACAGGGGACTGTACACAAAGACTACAGAAGTGTTATTCAGGCACGTTCGCAGCCCTCATCTACATAGATGTGGGACGACACCGACGCTTACATGGACAGACCGGCAACAGCAATATACATGAGTGATATGCATTACAAGTAAGGCTGTGCAATTAATCGGATTTTTATTCCGTTTTCGATCTCGGCCCCAAACGATCACAAAAACAATGCAACCGCCAAAAAACGTTTATTAAAATAATTTAGCCGTATTACGCTCTGTTAGTATACTCTTATTTTATTGTGCATTCCGAATGACGCGTGCATGTATTCTGGTGGTGGCGTTTTAAAAGGTCAGCGCGAGTAAAGATGGCAGAAGGAGGAGAGCAGCAGCAGCGTTTAGGCAGCAAGGAAAGTTCACTGGTGCGGGAACACTTTGGATTTGAAGACACAGACGTGGATCAAAAACATTATGTGCAAGCCTTGCTACTTTAACCAGCTAAAACACTGAGTGATTTACGACCGACTAATACAGAAACAGAAAACGCAAAGTCCGCATTGACGTCCTTCGCAACACAGACACACTCTGTAGTGCAGCTTATTTCTCCATTTCGTATTTAATTTAGTACTTTGTTTCAAGAGATTGTGGAATTGATTGTGTTTCCAGAGTCAATGAGCAATATGAGTAATCGTGTTAAATAATCGTGATTATGATTTTTTTTCTCCCATAATCGAGCAGCCCTCATTACAAGAAATGATTCAAAACAGCTTGCAGATCACCTCACAGCAGAGGGTAGTTTCTTTCATCCACTGCATTTTGGGATTGATACTATCAATGTTGTATTTCGTTAAGATTCTTAATTGTTGTATTCATGTTGCATAGGCCAAGCTATTAACAGCGCTGCATTCTCCCAATAATAAGTTACAGCAGAGTACATCACCAGGGTGCCCTCTGGTGTACAAATCCGTAATTGCAGCCAGTCGATTTTCTCACTACGTTACAACTATTGTTCAGACAAAAAACATCATGAACATCAACCTCATGCCAAAAAAAACTCAGATAAATGTGTTCTTCTTTCAAACACTTATTCTGGACGGAGATGCGGGGGTATGTGGAACCTTTGCCAGGAAACAAGCATCGGTACAGTCTGGATGGGATGCTTAAGTCAAAGTGGAATACGGTCATTTTGATGTTGGCTTCAAAAGTTACTATAATCAAAAACAACAAAGAAAAACAGTCATAATCCATTAATTCTCTAGGTAATACAACCTTTAGCAGTTTCAGATAGTACAACTAAGAAGAGATGAAGACGTTAAACTGTTAAAGCTCTAATTTAGATGATTTAGATTACTGGGTAACGATTCTAACGAAAATGAAATAATTGAATGCAGCTGGGTTACAGCTGCCCCCTAGCGGGCAATTACCATTTAATTCTGAATTCTATGCAGCCACGTAAAGTACACCTGCACGCTACACATTTACAAATTGTAATGCCTATGTCGTTCTTGTTTTCGTTGCACTAATTCACATTTACTGTCGATTTATTAACGAATTTCTATACTGTTAGCCATTTTTGCACTGGGTGGGCCTGAACGTCTAACCATACCAGTACATCTGCTGCCCATGACCAATAAATTAATCAAAATCAAGAATATTCACTTGGAATCGATACAATTCTTAAACAAAATAATAATGAAGACCATCAGAAACAGAATTATTGAATTAGTATGCTCCTTAAATGTGTGATTCTGTCGGCTGCTGCATAAGGATGCTTTTTCAACGTCATTAACCTGCTATCCATTAAAAATGACACTTCATTAACTGTATTTAATTAAAACAATCGCCCATCAATTAATGTAACCGAATAATGAGTTGATCCATCATGGCTGGAGGATGGAGGTGTGAGACGCACAGCAGGTTGACCCCGCCATAAATGAGATTAAATATGAGTAAAAGGAGAGGAAGCAGAGAGACGCGTGATGGGCCCCATGTGCCGAATCTCCGGACGCAGTGGAGCCCCGCAAAGAGGAACGAGGGCTCCGGGACTGAGTGACAGAATATGCGGTGTAGGTTACATGTGGAATTGGGGGTGTGTGTGTGTGTGTGTTTATTATATATATATATATATATATATATATATAACCCTCGAGTGTCCATAAGAACGACCTGCAACGCCTTCTGCCGGCAAAACATTTTGCTGCAATCTGGCGGTCCATTTCATTCACTGGTGTTAAAGTCCATTGCATTTGGAGGTAGGTGGTAGCACTGTTAGATCACAGCAATTCACAATGTCAGTAAAATACAGTGTGACCCGAACACCCTGTTAAAATACCAGTACAGGCACAAGTAAAGCATATCGAAAGGGGTAGAATAGCATGCGATCGCGCATCGCCCTTTAACGAATGGGGTTACATGTCGTGTAAGGGCGCGACGCCGCCCGGCCGCACAGACACTTCGGCACTGCGCGGGTGGGCCCGTATAACACCTGCTACAGCCCGGCAGGCAGGCTGGCCGGGCCAGGATAGGACGCTGCTCTTAGAGCCCTGTCTAGCGAAATACAACCAGCCGTTGTCAGCCTCCGGCTGAAGGCCGTGCGCAGATGAGTTTCAGGGCGATCTGTTCATTGCACTTCGCCCGTTCACGCAGGGCCACGGCCGGTCGCCAGCCGCCGCTCATACTGCATTACTGCTCAGTCTCCGATAACCTGCAGTAAGCCACATCCCATCCCTCACGGATATTACATGCAAACCTTAAATTATACTTCGCAGCTGCTCAAATCACCGCCGACAACTCCTTACCTCGTAATGCTTCATCTTCGCTGCCACAAACTCCCTTTCCTGTACCTAGGCTGGCGGCCAAGATGTCCAATCAGAGAGCGGGGAAAGCTTCGCGCTCGTCCAATAGGAGAAGTGAGAAGAAGAGAGACGAGTTACCTATCCGTGCATTGTTTACAGCCAATAAGCGCGTTCTATGGAATTCTTTTTAGCCAATCGGAGAGCAGCGGCCCGATATGGAGTGATGGATTTGGGCTAATAGGGATTTAGCGATGGCTTTACTGCAGCTGCAGCCAGCGTCCTAAGCCCTATAATGCAGATAAGCAGAGTTACAGTTGCCCGTATCATGGTGTGAAGTAATTTCCGTTCTGTTCAATGATTCTGCGCTACAAGAAAATTACCTCATATCTTAAGCAGCCAAACAAGTCGTTCTTTATCCGTGTTTAAGAATACGTGCGATTTACCACTCGTATCTAGAGGGCCATAGAAAACGCGGCAGTTTCAAATTGGCATAGAACAGCTTGCGTTATGAAATGTGTTGGCAACATTTAGCAATTTTAAATTTGTGATTTAACATTTATTTAACATATTTAAGATTAAATGATTTGTGAGAATGCCACAGGAAATGAAACCAGCTACATGCTACCGTCGTGAAGAATTGCGAGTTATTTTATACAATTAACCATTTATATGTACTGTATTATTTATGCGTTATTTCACGTCAGTATTTACACACCTGAAGCGCAGTGCAATTAATGAAATACACTATTTCTACTGTGTCCTGTGTATTTTTATGTTTAGACTTTGAATCGTACCCATTACAGAGAGTTTCGAAAGACGGGGCATATGGTGGGCACAGCCGAGCCTGCACATCTTATCTGCACAGTGTTTATCTCCGTAACAGCGCACGCATAGAGCGCCGACGGCAGGAGGCGCACGGGGCGCGCCCGTGACGTGTCGGCGGGCGCCGGCGCGCGTGGAACGCTCGCGATCCTGGGTTCTCGAACTTTCTTCGCGTAGACAAAAAGCGCGCGGCGGCGAGCCGACGCTCAGACGAGCTGAGCCGAGCGGAGGAGCAGGAAGCGTACAGCCGGATACGCGCCGCATGTCTGCCCAGAACGGGGGTTCGCCATTTCAGCTGCGTAGTAAGTTGGGAATCACGAAACTAACCGAAAGTAGGCAAAGTACCTAAAGGACTTTGTCCTTACTGTGGGCCGAAAGGCAAGCCAGAGTCAGACGGGCACTTGTGAGGGAGATCGGCGCGTTTTACGTTATCTAGATGGTGAGGATGGGTAAAGATTACTACGGCGTGCTGGGTATAAAGAAGGGAGCGTCCGACGACGAGATCAAGAAGGCGTACCGAAAGCAGGCTTTGCGCTACCACCCGGACAAAAACAAGTCCCCGGGGGCCGAGGAGAAGTTTAAGGAGGTGGCCGAAGCCTACGACGTCCTGAGCGACCCCAAGAAGAAGGACGTGTACGACCGCTTCGGCGAGGAAGGTGAGTGAGGGGAAGGGCGGCCCGGGCCCCCTGGGGCCGGGGTCTGCGAGGCGCTTATCGCGGCGCGGCTCTCCAGTTGGCCGAGCTTTGCGTGTTTTTTTGGCTAACGGGTTTGTAACTAAACGGCACCGACTTGGTTTTCCGGAAACTTCGAGGGCGACGCTTGTTCAGGCTTGCGTGACTCGTGAAGGTTTTTTTAAAAGAGACGTTAGATGATCAGTTAAGTTTCTGTTGTATCCTGAAGTTTGCCGGTCGTGTGATTATACTAACTATAACTGAGTGAAACTGAGCGGCGAGCCGCGTTTCAGGAGCCGAGGCAGGGCAGGTGGCTCTGGAAGTTTCTGACGGGCGTCACTCTGGCGTCACGCCCCGCACAGGCATGACGGCGAGCTGCCCGGGCTGCGCCGCCGCTTGTTGATGCACAAGCTGTGGCCGATTTCCTGCGAGCAGACGTAACCCTTAGCCGCCGTCTTCTCACTTTTCCTCAGGACTTAAGGGGAATCCCGGTGGCGGCGGCCCGAATGGGACCAGCTTCAACTACACTTTCCATGGCGACCCCCACGCCATGTTCGCAGAGTTCTTCGGAGCTCGGAACCCCTTCGATCACTTTTTCCGCAATGGGGTTCCAGATGAAGGCATGGATGTGGACGACCCTTTCGCCAGCTTTGGCATGGGTGGGTTAGGGAGGTCTTTCAGCTCTAGGAGCGGAGGTCTGGAAAAGAAGCAGGATCCGCCAGTGGTGCACGAGCTCCGGGTGACCCTGGAGGAGATTTTCTTGGGCTGCACCAAGAAAATGAAGATCTCTCACAGGCGTCTGAACCCAGATGGGCACACCACACGGACAGAGGACAAGATTCTGACGGTGGAGATCAAGCGGGGCTGGAAGGAAGGCACCAAGATCACATTCCCCAGGGAGGGTGATGAGACACCCACCAACATCCCCGCTGATGTGGTGTTCGTGCTGAAGGACAAGCCGCACAATGTGTTCCGCAGAGATGGCTCGGACATCATCTACACAGCCAAGATCTCCCTCAGAGACGTAAGTATTTGTCTGGTCACTAGGGGTGTCATGGTATTAAGTCACTTTGTATTACTGATACTGGATGTATGAAACTGACGATTTTTGTTGGGAAGGCGCCCTCTTTTCCGAAGCTGGCTCTCAGATACAGCCCCTTAAATGGCGACATGCACCTGCTACCAGAGTACCTGGGATAGTCAGCTGTTTGTTACTAGATGATAACCAGAGGTGTCAATTTCAGGTCCAAAAAGTAAAAATCCAGCCCCGAGATTTTGTTTCAACCAACTAGTTGAGCACTCTGACTGTGACTCTTTATGCTCAACTGGTTGGTTGAAACAAAATCCTGGTTATGATTTTTACTTTCTGGACCTGTATTTGACACCTCTGATGATAACAATGTGATTTTTAAGAGTAGAGCCGTGGCGCTTTTGGTTCCTGGTCAGGAAATGATGAGGTGGGGCAGAGGTGGTGGGAAGCTGTGAGCTCCAGCTTCCCCCACAGTGTGAAAACTGGCCCTCAGATACTGCCTTGACTTTCTGGTTCTCCTCAGATCAGTGAAGACAAGTAATGGATGTTGGATGTATTTTCCTGGGAAAAGTTTGTGTGCTTAATGATAGTCCTTGGGTTTTTTAATAATTTTTATTTTTAATATCCAATGTTCATTTCTTTGTCTGTGTTGCTATAGTAACTGATGTTTCACATTCTGTTCCTCAGGCGCTGTGTGGCAGCACAGTCAAGGTTCCCACACTGGATGGGCAGACTGTAACCGTGACAACCCAGGATGTTGTGTGCCCTGGAATGAGGAAGCCAGTGAGCGGTGAGGGGCTGCCGCTACCCAAGTGCCCGGACCGGCGGGGAGACCTCCTGGTGGAGTACGAGGTCAAGTTTCCTGACCAGCTGAATCAATGTACACGGGAGGCACTGAGGCGGGTGCTCCCAGCCTAAGGGTGATGCCCAGCTGGCTGGCAGAGACGGGCAGTCCACTTGTTGCAGGGGGAGTCTCTCATAGCTTCTGCAGTAAGGCTTTTGGGATCAGAGATTAAGGGGTGGACTTGCTGTGCATGGCTTTACTGCCCCCCCCCCCCCCCCCCCCATTATTACTCAGCTGTCCATAGTCCAGCCCTGTTCTCCTCGACATACCTCGGATCCCCCCCCCCCGGACTGTGCAGGTGGAAGAACTGTTCTGCATTACATTTGTGCCCCTATCTGCACGGCCTCGGGTCTCTCTGCACGGTATGTTCATAGTCGATGCCATGTTGGTGTCCGTTCATGAGGTCTCCTGGGTTCTGGACTAGCCCATTTGGTTTGGCTTCTCCTCAGAGCCACATGGCCCACTCTACCTGCTCTTGTACTGCTAGAATCCCAGGTGCTCACTATGCATTTGGTGTCTCCATTTATGGCTGTCTTACAGTAAGACTCTTACTGCAGGTTGGTGTCTGGGGCATCTGTGGTCTGCCTTCAATGTACAGGAACTTAGGGTGGGTTCATGTAGGCAGGATGGTGTCATGGCTGGCCATCTTGGTGCTGACCCCTAATGGCTGAGAGTTTAGACTAGTTCAAAGATACCCTCCCAAAAACAGATGCTGTACATAGACGATGGAGGATGGTTTAGGTGGGAAAGCAAAACATAGGGCTTATTAGGCCAGAGTGGATTTATTGGTGGTGGTACCTCTGAAACGAGTGGGGTGAGACCAGGTCCCTCACTCACCTGTGGGATATGTATGGTTACTTTGTAGACTTAAAAGTACAAGTTCTCCTTTTATGCAGACTTTCTCAATCATGATGTTTTTAGTGGAGGGGATTTGAGGCACAGTGTGACAGTTGATACTGGTTTTCCAGTATAACACCCCCACCCCTTCCCTCCAAATACTTGGTAATTTGCACAGTGGTGGCCAGGCTTTTTCTTGTGTATCTGCAATGGATCAATGTCTGTTAATGCTAAGTCATAGCTACTAGAGAGAAGAGCGACGTGCTGCTTTGAGGTCCTTCATTCCGTCACAAGCTTTCCCGTGGTGCAGAATTATTTTCCAATAGCCGTTGGTTCTTGGATCATATTTCGGATGTTTCTCACACTTTAGAGTGTTACTACTGCAGAAGTCAAGCAGCCTGGCCTCATGCAGTTTTTGTGTTTTATTTTATTTCTTTTTAATGCCTTTTAAATCTTGGAAGACCCAGTGCTGGCAGTCATTGACGGATGTAAAGGCCAGCTTCCTGTCAGCTGGTTAAAGCCTGGCCACCCTTCACTTTCTGATCATTGTTTTTGTATCTCATATTTGTGTTAAGTAAAGATTGCTTATTTTACAGAATAAAGCTATGGTACATGGTGCTGTTGTCTTTTTCTTCCCCTTTTCCCACCTGGGGAATGGGGCTGTCTGCCTTTGTCAGGGTGACACTAGTTCACAGGCCTCTCAGCACTACCATTTGCAGTGTGAAGTACAGAGCTGGCATGTGTCCTGCCTTAGTGACGTCACCAACTCTTCAGAGTTCAGCCTAGTTTTGCAGCCCAGGAATGACTGTGTGGGCTGAGTACATGTTGGCATAATTGTGTATTAAAGTGAGGTGTTAAATTTTTCTTGATTGCTATAGTTGGAACATAGCAAATTAATAAAATACAACTCGACTGAATCTGAGCTAAAGTCACAGTTAATGTGACTAGATCTGTTGCCCATAAAATTTGAATGCTTTTACTAAGATAATTGGACAGATGTAGGTGAATACCAGGGGTTAAGAATAAAATTCTGGGGAATAGTGCAGGAGAGCCCTGGCTGGGGTGGATGGCAGGCATACTGCTCCAGCGTGGTTGACGAAGCAGGATTTCTTGCTTGACTGGGTAAGGTGTTCTGTGCTAAATGTAAGCCAACGAAGAAAAAGTCCATTCAGCCCAGACTGGAGTGTCCCGTTCCAGCTAGGCATTGTCATGTGGCCCAAGAAGCACCTGTGGCTCCCTGCTGGGTTTAACGTTTTCACTTTACGAAGGACTTCGCGGCAGTTCCGCAGCGTGGCCTTATATCTCCAGTTCACCAAACACGAATGCACCCATTTCTCCAAGAATCAATTCCAAAATAGACCAGAGTGGCTCTTTTATGCAGGCCGTATGAACAGCCCCGGGAAGGCGATGCGGTGACGGCTTTGACCCTCATCTCCGGCCGAGTGGTAATATGCGCTGAAGCAGACGATCAACTCGACAGTCGCACCTCTTGTATTATCTGTCTGCCCTGCTACCCTCTACGATGGCGGCCCCTGCTGACGAAATTTAATAAGTAACTCAGCAGTATGCCTATTACATTTATAACGGTGCATTAGCCGAGTTTTGTGGTTTTATATCTTATTTTCAATTCAAATATTCTCTTATTTTCTTATTCTCATGTTTATGTTATGTTTTGTTCTTATTCTCATGTGGTTATGTTTGTTCATATGGCATACGGAATATCTTATGATTTGATCTATGAAACACCCACCAGGTTAATACTTCAGTGACTGAAACCTAATGGAATCTGGTTGATGATGAACCTCGTCATCATTCTCCAAGCACCCGCGCATTGCGATGGCAACTTTCCCACCCCTGTACAACCGAACACGAAAGACCTCATTTTCCATGCATGTTTTCACTATTCTGCGACACTTGGGCTCGGACAGGTTAACAGGTTAGCGTCTTTCGCCTTCGCGAAGGTGCAACGCCTTGCACAAGGTGTTTCTCTCCGTCTGCTGCAGGATTCCGCCAGACATGTCCTACGCATCCCAGACCTGGAACTGAATCCAAAAGAACGGGCTGAAATTATGAGGACTATATTTGTGCAACTAAGCTCTTCCTAAAACGTAATTTATGCACAAAAGTCAAGTTAGCAAACCAGGAGGGCCCCTTTGTCCCGTGTACTGCTACACATAGGCAGTTTTCCTTCCCGTGGCTGGTGAGTTTGGAACATGGATGCTGCTGAAGACTTTAACGACTGTAACGACACAAGCCAGTCTCATTAAACAGGTGGTTTGCAATTGTATTTTGTTGGTTACACAATTCCTCAGAGAAAATTGAAATTACAGGAGCACAAAGTGTTCAGGAGAAAATATTTACAGAAACTGCAAAATGAAGCGCTGAAATTACACACAGACTTTAAAACTTAGGCCTCCTATTAGGACCACTACTACGACAGCAATAATTTAATTTTTAAAATGCTACTAATGCCTGGTCTCAGATAAAAAGATTAATAATCAAGTTATGAATTATAACAAAGTATACATTAACCTAAAACCAAAATCCAGATTAAAAGGGCTACATATTTTTTTAAATATTCCATAACTATTTTAAAATATGAACAAACTTATTTTGGAGTTATAGACATTCACTTGTTACATAGTTGATCAGTTCATTCAAGACCCACCCGTGGAGAAAGAATTTGCTGACTGTAATTGGCCTGGAGGACCTCATCTTTGCGCACCTGAAGGGCCAGAAGAAGGAGGTGGAGGTCTTCAAAGGCGAGGACACTCTGGGACTCCCCGTTACTGACAGTGGTGCTGGTTACTCCTTCATCAAGGTTGGCAGATAGAAAGGGAGTAGATGAGAGTTGTGTATGATGCAGAGACATGTAGACTGAGACTCATACTAAGCCCCTGGTTCCCGTTATAGAGGATATGGGAAGGGAGCATCATAGACCTTATCCAGGTGATCAGCGTGGGGGATGTAATCGAGTCCATTAATGGGAAGCAGTGGGTAGCATTGCCGCCTCACACCTCTGGGACCGGGGTTCGAATCCGGCCCAGTTCCATGTGTGTGGAGTTTG